>KE155117.1:34039-47379 GCA_000411075.1 Sisymbrium irio
TCGCGTAGATGAGCTTGTAGAGAAGAGAATCAGGGGACGAGGAGCATACCTCGCCTCGGAGGAGGGAGAGAGACAAGAGCTTGAAAGAGCAATCGAGAGCAGGCTCAACAACCTTGGCGTACGCGGTATCAAGAGAGAGAAGGAGGGGCTCAAGTACGGCATCCGAATCGGAGCTGGACAGACCCAGGAGAGGCGATGAAGGATCGTCCGGACCGTCGGAGAGAGATTCGAGCTTGTCCAGGACTGATTTACAGGCGGAAACTAGGAACGTGTGCTTGCGCCAGGCCGCATTTTTTATGATCTTGTCCAGAGATGGCCCAACGACTCGGCCGCATCTGCTGGCTCCACCAAGGTTCTGCGACGACGACATGACCCACGACGGATCTAACAACACATTCCAATTCTAAACGCCGATATGAAATGAATATGCAACCCTCAACGGGTCGGGGACATGCCATTATTTTCTTTTTCTTCTCACGCGCGCCGACGTCAACACGAAACGCTGCGTTTTCTCCTTAAATAAAAGTACTCTATACGGGAACATAGAATGCTTTCGTGCCTAATTCTTGATTTGGTATATGTCCGTCTTGGCCATGTAATTTGAGTTACAAATAAGATTTGGTATTGACCAAAAAATAAAAAATAAAAAATAAAAAAAATAAGATTTGGTATTTCTGTATTTCAAGTTTGGTCTTGGCATTTTAACATTTAAAATGTAATTTTAATGGTTCAAATTTTCGTTTCGAATGAGTGCTTCGTGATTGTACAAGTGTACTTCAGGTTTATGAGATGATTTCCAGTTTCGACTTTCCACCGCCAATAACATTTGCGATATAATTGTCATGGAGATTATAGTGTCCTTTGCAAGTAAGTCGATGCTACAATAAAAAGGTATATCTTCGATTCTTTCTTTCTTTTTAGCTTTATATATCTTCAATGCTTTTTTTTTAATTCATATATCTTCAATGCTTGCAGAAGATTTGTTTAATTTTTCGGCGAAGTCATGATATGAATACAATCATCAAGATGATGGATTAACATATTTCGAAGTGAAATTATCAGAGTTTTCATGGACTGTCGGCAGATGGTGGTGCTGGCGAATGGTTCCTCCACCTATTTTGTCGTTGTCTTTGCTCTAAATATTTCTAGATTTAGGTTTAATTTCTAAGCCTTTATTTTAAATTGTTCTGATTATTAGTTGAGCTTTTTGAACCTATTATATCTCTTTGTTATTTTACCTGTGATGGGTTAATGAATGAAGTTTTTTAGACGAAAAAAAAAATATATCTTCGATGTTTGCAAGCAGTTACTTACAGTTTCTACATACAAATTAAAATTTATGTAGATTTATGGGGTGTCAAGTGACTTCACAATCTTCAAATATATACATGCATAATAGCATGGAGTTCTATTTTTCTCATATACGCATTAGTTTTTTTTAGACTAACTTCTCCATGAAAAATACCTTTTTCATAGCTCAGTAGATAAACTTAAACTTAATGGAGTTGGACGTTTGCTTCAAAGAAATCGAAACAGTTTTGTTGTTGTTGTTATAAGGTCATTTCCAATTTCTACATGAATATCTGATTTATTTTAAAAAATAAAAGAAAAAACAAAAAAAATTATGAGAGAAAAAATAAATAAATATATTTCAAGAATAGAGATAGTGAAGTGAGAGACCGAAAAAAAAACAATTTTACTTTACTATTGATCTAATTTTATGTTAAACATCAAAATTTAATTATATGAAACATGTAGACTTCAATTGGTAACCAGATTTTAGGAATTATTTATGGGGAATTTATTGTTCCTCAAAATTTATACCAATCAAGATGAAAATTATATCAACTTTTTTAACTATGGGTCCCACACCATTCCTCTTATTCCCCAAGTTTTGATGAATCAATTAACAAATATTTTCCTCTTCTAAAATTGATGAGGATCAAAAATTCCTATTTTTCTGTTTTTTCAATTCCTTTAGTGAAAATTTGTTCAATTATTTTTCATTTTTTCCTTTTTTTACTAGGTCACCAATCTAAGCCGTAAATTTGATAATACTAATAAATCTTTTTGAAATTTTTAATGACTAAAAATACCTAAGTTTTTATACCAAAAGGTAACTCCATTCATTTTTTTTACCGGAAATATATTCTTCCATTCAATTAATATATAATTCTTTGAATTAAATTATTCTATTATTCTTAGTTTTTCTATATGTAGTTCTTATTTATAACTTTTCCAAAATAAGAACTAGTTCCTCCGTTTAACTGTTAGCTCCTAACTTTCCTTGTACTTATAACATTCACATTATTTGTCTTTTTAATCTGATTAGGTGGGGTTCTTAAAAACTCAAAACGATAAAACAATAATAACAAACTAATCAACACTGGCCACACCATTTTCACCAAAGAAAACACCATACCATTTCTTTATAATTATGGTAGATCATCGATTAACTAGACAATCGAAATCTAATCATCCAGATTATATATGTGAATCATAGCTACGGGAAAATGTAATGGTTGTGTATTAACAGAATTAAGGGTATCTAATCAAATTGTAAATGAATGTAATCCACATTTTATGATTGAAGAAAGGAACAAACTCTTGCAAATGATTAAATATATGTTGCTAGTTAAAAATAATATTGTGTCATACATAAATGACAGATTAAAAAAAAAAATTATGTCGTCTTTGAAAAGTGAATCAGTTCAGACAATAAGATAAATTAAAAAATAAAAAAGAATAAAAACATGAAAATCCTAAAATAGCACAAGTCAATTAAACCTTAAAGCTTCCAAAAATAGATTGTTGCATGGTACCGCGAAGACCAAATATAGAGGCATAAACAGTTTTTGTGTCCTGATAATCCTCCTCTCCTTATCTTTCTCTTTGTTTCCCCCAAACCATCAAGAAGGTGAAACAAATTCACGTCTCATCTTGATTTTGCATGATCACATTCATTCACGCAGAAACCAAGCTTCTTTGTTTGGCTTCACAATGGCGTCCACCCCTCCCCAAACTTCTAAGAAGGTTCGTAACAATTCTGGTAGCGGCCAAACCGTTAAATTCGCAAGACGAACATCTAGTGGACGATATGTGAGTTTATCACGAGATAATATTGAATTATCAGGCGAGCTCTCAGGAGACTATTCTAACTATACAGTGCACATACCTCCGACGCCTGACAACCAGCCCATGGCTACCAAAGCCGAAGAGCAGTACGTGTCGAATTCTCTATTTACTGGTGGTTTTAACAGTGTCACGCGTGCACATCTTATGGACAAAGTCATCGATTCAGATGTCACACACCCTCAGATGGCTGGTGCTAAAGGTTCTTCTTGTGCCATGCCTGCTTGCGACGGAAAAGTCATGAAAGACGAGAGAGGAAAGGATGTGATGCCATGTGAATGTCGGTATGTATATTAATCAACATTGCTTTATTTTTTTGTTACACAAGAGAACGATGAGGTTTTTGACAAACTTGGTGGTTCGTTTAGGTTCAAGATCTGCAGGGATTGTTTCATGGATGCTCAGAAAGAAACAGGTCTATGTCCAGGATGCAAGGAACAATATAAGATCGGGGACTTAGACGATGACACGCCAGATTTTTCTAGTGGTGCTCTGCCCTTACCAGCTCCAGGGAAAGATCAACGTGGTAACAACAACATGTCTATGATGAAAAGGAATCAAAACGGCGAGTTTGATCACAACAGATGGTTATTTGAAACACAAGGCACATATGGTTACGGGAATGCATATTGGCCTCAAGATGAAATGTATGGCGATGATATGGATGAAGGAATGAGAGGTGGCATGGTGGAAACAGCTGACAAGCCATGGCGGCCGCTGAGCCGTCGGATCCCAATCCCAGCGGCCATCATAAGCCCGTATAGACTACTAATCGCAGTTCGTTTTGTCGTGCTATGTTTTTTCCTAACTTGGAGGATTCAAAACCCTAATGAAGACGCAATATGGTTATGGCTGATGTCAATTATATGCGAGCTCTGGTTTGGATTCTCATGGATTCTAGATCAAATCCCTAAGTTGTGTCCCATAAACCGCTCTACCGACCTAGAAGTTCTTCGTGACAAATTTGACATGCCTTCTCCTTCAAACCCCACAGGGAGGTCCGATCTCCCAGGTATTGATCTCTTTGTGTCCACGGCAGATCCAGAGAAAGAGCCACCCCTTGTCACTGCCAACACTATTCTTTCCATTCTAGCTGTTGATTATCCAGTGGAGAAGGTGTCATGTTACCTTTCCGATGATGGAGGAGCCCTTCTATCATTTGAAGCCATGGCAGAAGCTGCTAGCTTTGCCGACTTATGGGTGCCCTTTTGTCGCAAACATAACATTGAACCCCGAAATCCAGATACATATTTTAGTCTGAAGATAGATCCAACAAAGAATAAGAGCAGAATTGATTTTGTGAAGGATAGGAGGAAGATTAAGAGAGAGTATGATGAGTTCAAGGTTCGTATCAACGGCCTCCCTGACTCAATACGAAGGAGGTCAGATGCGTTTAATGCAAGAGAGGAAATGAAGGCTCTAAAACAGATGAGAGAAAGTGGAGGTGACCCAACAGAACCCGTGAAAGTCCCCAAAGCCACGTGGATGGCCGATGGCACCCACTGGCCAGGAACTTGGGCAGCCGCTACTCGAGAGCATTCCAAAGGTGACCATGCTGGAATCTTACAGGTGATGTTGAAACCACCCAGCAGCGATCCTTTAATCGGCAATGGCAACGACAAAATCATTGATTTTTCAGATACAGATACTCGTTTGCCCATGTTTGTCTATGTGTCACGTGAGAAGCGACCTGGCTATGATCACAACAAGAAAGCTGGAGCCATGAATGCACTTGTCCGTGCCTCTGCTATTCTCTCAAATGGACCTTTCATCCTTAATCTTGATTGTGATCATTACATCTACAATTGTAAGGCCATCCGGGAAGGGATGTGTTTTATGATGGACAGAGGTGGTGAAGACATTTGCTACATTCAATTTCCACAAAGATTTGAAGGCATCGATCCTTCTGATAGATATGCTAACAATAACACTGTATTCTTTGATGGTAATATGCGTGCTCTCGATGGTGTCCAGGTAAATTTATATTCTTTTTTTAATCCAAACGAACTATAAATGTTTATATACTTTGGTTTGTACAGACATAACATCATTTTTCTGGAATTTTTTGTTTTCGCAGGGACCAGTTTATGTTGGAACAGGTACTATGTTTAGGCGCTTTGCCCTATATGGTTTTGATCCACCCAATCCTGATAAGCTTCTTGAGAAGAAGGAATCAGAAACAGAGGCTCTAACCACCAGTGACTTTGACCCTGACCTTGATGTCACACAACTCCCCAAGCGCTTTGGCAACTCCACGCTCCTAGCTGAGTCGATTCCTATTGCAGAGTTCCAAGGTCGTCCATTGGCAGATCACCCTGCTGTGAAGTACGGTCGTCCTCCCGGAGCCCTTAGAGTCCCTCGTGACCCACTTGATGCCACCACCGTCGCAGAGTCTGTTTCAGTAATCTCTTGTTGGTATGAAGATAAAACGGAGTGGGGAGATAGAGTCGGATGGATTTATGGGTCGGTGACAGAAGACGTGGTCACAGGGTATCGCATGCACAATCGTGGTTGGCGCTCTGTTTACTGCATCACCAAACGAGACTCTTTTCGAGGCTCTGCACCCATTAATCTCACAGATCGTCTTCACCAGGTGTTACGATGGGCCACCGGCTCTGTCGAGATCTTCTTCTCTAGAAACAACGCCATTCTAGCCTCAAAGCGTCTCAAATTCCTCCAACGTCTCGCGTACCTCAATGTTGGAATATATCCCTTCACGTCTTTGTTTCTCATCCTCTACTGTTTTTTGCCGGCCTTTTCTCTTTTCTCTGGACAGTTTATCGTGCGGACGCTCAGTATCTCCTTCTTAGTTTACCTCCTTATAATCACCATTTGTTTGATTGGATTGGCGGTTTTGGAGGTTAAGTGGTCGGGCATTGGACTCGAGGAATGGTGGAGAAATGAACAGTGGTGGCTTATCTCTGGAACAAGTTCTCACCTTTACGCTGTGGTCCAAGGAATCCTCAAAGTCATAGCAGGGATCGAGATCTCTTTTACCTTGACGTCCAAATCAGGGGGAGATGACAACGATGACATATACGCAGATTTGTACATAGTGAAATGGTCGTCGTTGATGATACCGCCCATAGTGATAGCAATGGTGAACATGATAGCGATTGTGGTGGCTTTCATTAGGACGATATATCAAGCAGTGCCGCAATGGAGCAAGTTAATCGGAGGAGCGTTTTTCAGCTTCTGGGTGTTGGCACATTTGTATCCATTCGCAAAAGGATTAATGGGACGGAGAGGCAAAACTCCGACTATAGTTTTCGTGTGGGCAGGTCTAATTGCCATCACCATCTCTCTATTATGGACGGCTATTAATCCTAATTCCGGACCTGCCGCGGCCGCTGAAGGAGTTGGAGGGGGTGGTTTCCAATTTCCTTGAAGAACATCTATATACATAGGCGGTTTGAGTTTTTTTGTAGACTAATTAATCACAACAAATATGCACTTGCTCACTATCTTTATTTCCTTTTGGTTATTTTTCTTTTTGTGGTAGTAAATTTTCACAGAACTATATCTGGATTGTAAAATGCGACTCTATACACATATCAGCTTGTATCATTTCTTCTTTTCAATCGCACTCTTTCCAGCCCACTTTATACCGGTGGTGCAGCTGCCAACGAAACAATTGGTATTTGGTACGGAAAGGAAATGGGCCAATGTGTACGAAAATGGGCCAATGTGTACGAAAATGGGCCACACAAAAAACGTTGGGCCTTAGGTACATGATGGAATGGGCCTCAGTAAGAAGTAGAAGAAAAGAAAAATTTGAAGCATAGCGTTTCCGTCTTCCTCCTCCGTGCGCGGCGACTCTGGTGTCTCTCCTCCGTCTCTCTTTCATCTTCTTCCTAACACAATCAGTCTATCCTGTAAGTGGTACTCTCTCTCTTATTTTCTGCCTTTCCCCGCGCGAACCTAGTCACGCATTCCCTCGTTTGTAAGTCCCTTGAGTCATCCAGGAGAGGATATGGAGAACGAAGTGCTCGACTTCGATATTGGTGTAGGAGTAAGTAGCGGGGGAGATGTAGATGACGACGCAATTGACATTGAGCACCACGAGGGCGTCGACGAGGATGATATGCTCGACAGCCCTATGCCTGGTATCTCCGTTGGCAATTCAGATGCCGGGAATTACTTTCCCGAGGGTGATCTCCTGGATCTCGAGCCTTACGAAGGTCTGGAGTTCGAGTCGGAAGAAGCTGCCAAGGCTTTCTACAACTCGTATGCGCGCCGCATTGGCTTTAGCACCCGTGTCAGTTCCTCCCGGCGCTCCCGGCGAGATGGAGCCATCATACAGAGGCAGTTTGTTTGTGCCAAAGAAGGTTTCAGGAACATGAACGAAAAGCGCACCAAGGACAGGGAGATCAAGCGTCCCAGGACCATCACAAGAGTCGGATGCAAAGCCTCGCTCTCTGTCAAGATGCAGGATTCCGGTAAATGGCTCGTCTCTGGGTTTGTGAAAGACCACAACCACGAGTTGGTTCCTCCTGACCAAGTTCACTGTCTGCGCTCGCACAGGCAGATCTCAGGTCCAGCCAAGACCTTGATAGACACATTGCAAGCTGCCGGAATGGGTCCCCGCAGGATAATGTCCGCCCTCATCAAAGAGTATGGTGGCATAAGCAAGGTTGGCTTTACCGAAGTGGACTGTAGGAATTACATGCGGAACAACCGGCAGAAGAGCATAGAAGGAGAGATTCAACTTCTTCTTGACTACCTGAGGCAGATGAATGCCGACAACCCAAACTTCTTTTATGCTGTACAGGGAAGCGAGGATCAGTCCGTGGGTAATGTCTTTTGGGCTGATCCAAAAGCTATCATGGATTTCTCTTACTTCGGCGATACTGTCACCTTTGATACAACCTACAGGTCCAACAGGTATCGTTTGCCTTTCGCACCCTTCACTGGTGTAAACCACCATGGCCAGCCCATTCTTTTCGGCTGTGCCTTTATCATCAATGAAACCGAGGCTTCTTTTGCATGGCTTTTCAAGACCTGGCTAGCAGCAATGTCCACCCACCCTCCTCTCTCAATCACCACCGACCACGATGCGGTTATACGTGCAGCCATCATGCAGGTTTTTCCAGGCGCCCGCCACCGCTTCTGCAAGTGGCATATTTTCAAAAAATGCCAGGAGAAGCTCTCGCACGTCTTCCTCAGGCATCCTTCTTTTGAGTCTGATTTCCACAAAAGTGTCAATCTCACTGAGTCGGTTGAGGATTTTGACTCATGCTGGTTTTCACTTCTTGACAAATATGAGCTAAGGGGTCATGAGTGGCTGCAAGCAATATACTCTGATCGCCGGCACTGGGTCCCAGTCTATCTCCGTGATACCTTTTTCGCCGAAATGTCCTCAACTCAGCGTAGTGACAGTATGAATTCGTATTTTGATGGTTACATCAACGCTTCAACCAATCTAAGCCAGTTCTTTAAGCTGTATGAAAAAGCTTTGGAGAGTCGTCTCGAGAAAGAGGTTAAAGCAGACTATGATACGATGAACTCCCCTCCGGTTCTGAAGACTCCATCTCCGATGGAGAAGCAGGCGTCTGAGCTTTACACAAGGAAGTTGTTTATGAGATTTCAGGAGGAACTAGTTGGCACTTTGACTTTCATGGCGTCCAAATCTGATGATGATGGGGATCTTGTTACTTACCAGGTTGCGAAATATGGAGAGGCCCACAAGGCTCATTTCGTCAAGTTTAACATTTTGGAGATGAGAGCTAATTGCAGTTGCCAGATGTTTGAGTTCTCTGGCATCGTATGCAGACATATATTGGCAGTCTTCCGGGTCACCAATCTCCTTACACTTCCACCTTACTACATCCTAAAAAGATGGACTAGAAATGCCAAAAGCAGTGTTATATTCGATGACTATGGTTTGCATGCGTATGATAATTACCTGGAGTCTCATACTGTCCGATACAACACCTTACGCCACAAAGCTTCTAATTTTGTGCAAGAAGCGGGAAAATCTCTGTATACTTGTGATGTCGCTGTAGTTGCTCTGCAAGAAGCTGCCAAGACTGTGTCCTTGGCAATGAAAAATGAAGTTGGGAGAACTATGGCTAACGGGCATGCTAAAGAGAGTGGAACTGATGGAAATCGGATGTGCTGCAATGAGGACTGTCAGCAAGAAGAGCCCGAGGTGAGGAAGATCATTTTCTTTCCGATGCTTGTTATTTTTGCTAAAATGGCAATTAAGTTCGTTTATCTAAACATTTATTCATTTGCACAAGAAAAAGAGAATCTTATGTTCTGGTTTTTCCCCGGACAGCCAATGTTTTGTCTCTTTGATGGTATCGTAGGCGAGTTCTCTGTTATTGTTTGATTAGTGAGCTGGTGATTCGCATAGTATTCTTCATCTTCGCATGTTACAGAGTTTTTTCTACTTCATTTTGTCATTGTGAGCGAGCCCTTGTTCATGCAATTCCATAAATCTGCAAGGTCCTCAATTTTGGTTATGTGATTTTACTGCTGACCAATTGCATAATCATATTGCCTCCACTTTTTGCAGGATGAAATGGACAAGAAGATTAATCAGCTCAGAAACGAGCTGGAATTAGCAAACAGGAAATGTGAAGCCTACAGGACTAACCTACTTTCAGTCTTGAAAGAAATGGAAGATCAAAAGTTACAAGTGTCCATCAAAGTGCAGAACATCAAAATTAGCTTGAAGGATAATCTGTGAAACAAGCAACTAGTACAAACTGCCATCACATATATGATTGCTCATGTACAATATCTTAGGTTTTTGAAAGAGGAACCCAATTTTCAGGATCCCCTATTACAGTAGGTAGTGTTTGCAATAGATTGTACCCCCAATCATTTTCTCAATGAGTAAAAGCATGGAGTGGTTTGCAATACCAAGCACACAATATGCGAGTTCTTCCATTTTGAATTGTGATGCCATACATCTAGCAGGTTTCACTCATTCTTTTAAGCTTAGTCTAGCATTTTGTACCTTGAGGGATAACTGAAACTTCTGTTCTTCCATATCTCTCAAAATAGACAGCAGGTTTGCTCGATAAACCTGGCATCGCTGACCTGTCCTCTCCAGTTCAGCTGTCAGTTCAAGTATCGTCCTCTCCTTTTCACCCTGACATTGAAGTTAGTACTTATTCCCAAGCAATAAAGGACATCAACGTCATAAAACTATCAAGTACCAATAGATACGGTCGCTTACCCCTGGATGATTCATTGTATTTGCAATTTCTTGAGCTTCGTCAGACGGGTAAGAATCCCCGTTAGCAAGTGTAGTTCCATGTGTTGCTCCTCTAATTTTATTACTTGCGGTAGCAACCTTCTTGGCAGCTTCATCTAAAGCAGCCATTGCAGCTTTATAAATCTGAATAGATTTAGCGCCCTCCTCGACATACTTGGTTGCTTCTTGGCGTAGATTGTCATAGCAGACGGTTAAAGATTCTTGGCAACTGTTCGAAAACTCGGATTGTTCCTCACTGCCGCTAGTCTTGGCTTCCTTGGTCCATCGCCTTAGTAGATACCGAGATGGAATAGTGAGAACATTTCTGGCACTGAATACTGCCAATATGTGTCTACAAATAATCCCTGAATACTCAAACATTCGACAGCTGCAATTAGCTTTCACCTCGAGAGAGTCAAAATTGACAGTATGACCTTTGTGAACTTGTCCGAACTTTGGCACACGATAAGTGGTGCGAGTTCCGGAATCACTGATCCTATTTGGAGGATCTGCGAGGGTCTCAACAAATTCCTCCTGAAACTTCATGAACGCTGCCCTTGTATACAGACTAGCAGCTTGCTTTTCCATGGGAGAGGCGGTCTTCATTATTGGAGTAGAGTTACTTGATTCATAATCTGCTCTCAGTTCTTTCTCACGCCAATTATTAATAGCTTTCTCATACTGGGTTATGAGCGTTTGCATGGTAGTTGACGCGTCCACAAACCCTTGGAAGAATGAGTTCAACAACATGATGCTTCCTTCATTTGCAGACAGAGAGAGCTCTCCGTAAAAGGTGCCTCGAATAAAAACAGGGACCCATAGTTCCCTAGCATTATAAATAGACTGGAGCCAGTCGTTATCCTCTAGATAATATCTTCTGACGACAGAGTCCCAAGATGCCTCAAACTCAGCAGCCGTTTCTGTGTCAGTAACGCAGTTTACGAATTCAGACTCGAAGGTTGGATGAGACTGAAAGACGTGAGCAAGTTTCTCCTCGGTTTCCCTGAAGATGAGGGGCTGGCTGAAACGGAGGCGGGTCTGGCTAAAAACTTGAGAAACAGCGAGCTGTATCAGCCGGTCAGGCTCGACTGTAACAGAAGGAGGAGGGGGAGCAGACATTGCTTGAAGCCAAGTCTGGAAAAGCCATGCAAATGAGGACTCAGACTCGTTGAGTATGAGAGCACAACCAAACAGAAGAGGCTGCCCATGATGGTTGAAGCCGGTGAAGGCAGCAAATGGCACTTGATACCTCTTACCCCTCCTGTAAGTGGTGTCAAAAACCACGGTATCTCCAAAGCACGAGTAATTCAACCTGCAAGTTGGATCCGCCCAGAAAACATTTCCACTAGTATCCTCCAATGCATACGAGAAACCTGGATTCTCGAGCTGCTTACGTTTTAGATAGTTCAATACATGCTCGACCCCGCTTCCCAGGCTCCTCCCTCGCTCCAAACTCATCTCTACTTCTTCCTCCCAGCTAAACCACCAATCCTGCCATTACCAGCACATCAATTCATCTGAATTAAAAAAAAAGAAGGTTTTGGGGCTATCACAAGGAACAAAGTTTGCAACTTTGCAGAAGTGAGAAGCACGGGAAAGCCCCAGAATGAGATGAACAGAGGGATTTAAAGATGATGATACCTCCGACTAGAGCATTTAAAAGATAATTTGTCCCCGTCTTCCGCTTTTTGCAAGGCTACAAACCCTCTGAGAAGTAAAAACCCTAAAACCTGTACTGTCTGTCACTGTATCAATGGCTTTCGACGGAGTAACCTGTTGGTTCCAAACTCGGTGACGGTGTTGTCTTTCACAGATTACTCTCCTGCCGTTTCGAAAATCCCAAACTGCAAGCAGTTAATGTATCGGCTGATAGGCAGGCCTAGTCCTTTCAATTTGAGCCCTTATATAAATAAAAAGTTGGGCCCTGTAATAAACAAAATTTAAGGCCCTTCCCGGAGGAAAATAAGATTTGTGTTGTTTTTTTTGTTTCGGAAAAGACCGGACAACTTTCGTTTACACGCGTTTTTTCTTGACCAATTGAGTAAACCAAAACAGTGTCAGAGCAAAGCGGTATAAAACACAGTAGCTAGCTATTCCGACTTGCCTCTTTAACTATTCTGCAACTGTTTACCGCTTTACACAAACCTTACAACTTTTCTAGGATTATGAGAATACAACTACAAAAGGAGCATTCGAAGAACATAATTCCGAGTTTGGCCGTCACAAAAGAGAGAAGAGGCGCTTTCAGTTCACGGTTAGGGAATGATCAACCATCTCCTGTGATCAAATATGAGCTTTTGACAACAAGGGGTCTCCAAACTTGTTGAATTTGTTCACGAGATCATATTTTGATCCTCTGTAATGTGAAGATTAAGGGACATTTGTTGGTTACAAGTGGCAGGTACATGTTCTTCTCCTTTGTCTGTCATGACAAGTGCTAGCCACAAAACTGTGAAAACAAGTCTGATCATTTGGTGGTAATTCTCCATGCTTTTTACCCTCTCATACTTTCAACGACCCGCTAAACTGCATTGAGCTGAGCGCTGCATATTCTCTTCTGTCGTTCAGCGAAGCAGATTCTTCTATGCTGGTCGGATGCTGCAAGAATTACAAGCCAATAATGACACTGACTCATCCAACAACATATACATTACACTCTCACCCTCGCGCCGGACCAATCTATCTTTTTTCCAAACTGCAAGAAGATGACGGAAATCACGGAGTCTGGTTTTGTTTGCAGTTGAATACCTAATAACAAGATGCCCCTGGTCTGGTCGGGCCAGGTGGTAGTTCTATCTTAGTTAGGTAATTCTCATAATAAAGTGTGGAATCGATGATAGACTGACGCAAAGAGAGTAGGGTATCGATGATATCTGAATAACATTCCATCGATATCACATTTGGTGAAGAAAAATCTCGTGCCAGAAATTGGTGCACGAGCTGAATACAGCTTACAGGGAGGGAGAGAGAGAGAGAGAGAGAGAGAGAGAGAGAGAGAGAG
>KE155118.1:9998-25168 GCA_000411075.1 Sisymbrium irio
TCGGGTCAAATTTGTGGAGTCCATAAAATGTGGCCATACGACAAAGCATGGGAAACGTGTACCGTTCGAACGTATAATATTGCGAATAAGCAGCTTCGCAGCATATATTTAGTTAAACTAATCTCATAATTTATATATACAGACTTGAGGAATTTGCAAGTATAACATTATTGTTGTGTCAAACATAAAAACTAATCGTCATCTGTAAATCATCGTGGGGGGGGTTGATAACTGTATTTGAATCCTACAAAGCTTAGTGTTACAATTTTTTATAATCAAAGTGTATTAAAAATTTCGTCATAAACATTACTCTCGTGAGTCCCGTCTGATCGCATATCAAATGGGTTTTCTGAGAGAAATTACATCCAAAGAAACGCCTAGTAAAATAGGTTTGTATTTGACCTCATTACAAGTAATGCACGTAATAGTCACGATTTGAGGTAAGAAGCGAGTATAAAACCGTATTTAACAAAAGTACAAAACTATACCAAACGCATAAAATCTAGATAAAATGGTCCTTGTTTCTGGAAAAAAAGAATATTCCTATCTTTCTATCTCTTTGCTCGGTTCTTAAAACATTTCTTTTAAAAGCAGCAATTACATTATATGGATAGATTTCGGTCTATATTTCTATCAACAAAGATTGGTCTAATTTAATCACCTAAGGAAGCTCAAATCATGTAATTCATGAAATTCCATCTCTAATCAATCATCAAAAAGCTCAAAATTATTTTAACCAAGACTGTGGAGAGAGAGAGCAAGAAAGTGTGACAAACAGCCTTAAAGTTAAAGTTAATAGTACCTTTTGTTTGTTCTTCTTTTTTTGTGTTTATTTATATATTAGTACATAAATCTGATGTTAGGAACTTATGATTAATATTAGACGATTGAAAACCTCAACGTCGAAATCCTTAAATTTTTTGTTTGGGGACTCCGTAATCAGTAACGTCATTAGGAGAACAAAAGTATTTATGAAAAGATTGACCTGATGGAAATAATCTAATTTCTTAGCTGTAAAAGGAAAATATAAATAAAAGAAAGAAATGTGACCAAATTTAATTACATATCTTTAGAGTTAATGATTTTTGTAGTTCTAAACTCGTAAAATTAATTTATTTTCTTTCATTAACTCAATTTTTTTCAGGCATTTGTTGTCTTAAACCTGAAGCGTATGTGTAGTCAAAACATTCATAACTTATAAGAAAAATTAAACAAAAGTAGATTCGTATGTTTGTGACAGATCATTACTGTTTTTTAATATGGTCAGAGAAATCCAGAAGTGGTAAGGACAAAAAATCACCAAAGCAAAAAAAACGTAAATTTTTTTTTTTCCCCAAAGGTGAAATTTGTTGTTGTTGTTGACTTCTTCTGTTATTGTTTAAGTTTGATAAAATAAATAAATGAAAGAAAGGAAGAAGGAAGAGGAATCAAAAGGATTGATTTTTACAGTTGATGGGTTGTCTTTGTGGGTTAGTGATAAGCACGCCTGGCTTCTCATCATTCCCTCCAACCTTTCTCTCTCTTACAAAAGAACTTCAATTTGTTTATCAGCTTCTCTCTCTAAATAAAGCTTTCAATTCAATTCTCCATCTCTTCCTCCTTCTTCTCTCTCTCTCTCTCACTTTTTCCTCTGCTTCTATTCATCTTTTGCTTCCTCTCTCTGGGAAAAAGGAAGTAATTTTGACTAAAAATTTTGTATCTTTTTGCAAATTTTTCGTTATCAGATTGGATCTGAGCTTGGTGCTGAGCAGCGGGTTTATACAGGTGATATACTGAAACGTATATTCAATGTTTTTAGTTTTTTCTCTCTGAAAGTTTTCAACTTTCTGGGTTTTTTTTGTTGTGGATTAGTTTATTTCTTATGAGTTCCATTGATCTGATTGAGGAGTGTATATATAAATTTCCCTGTAGATGTTGATTGGTGTGAAGGCAAATGTTTAGTTAGTGAAATAGATTTGTAGAGTATGTAAATCCTTGAGCTTTTTTTACATTGGGGTTTGTGATGATATATGTGTTGGGTTTGGTGAGATATGATGATGTTTGAATGGAAATGTTCTTTGAATTTCTGGGGGGTTTCGTATGAGTTTTTAATTCTTTGTCTGGGGAATTGAAAACTACATAAACCCTACTTCCAATGTAACATAAATTTCAGAGTTTTTTTCTTTTTGGGTTTACCTGAGTGGGTTCTATTGATAATGAATGATAACGCCTTGCGTTTTGACTGGAATTGACTTGAGATGATGTTGACCGGTTTGGATTCTGAGTTGTATAGGTCACATCTCAATTCATGAGAGAACTTTGTTTTTTTTTTTTTGTTTCTTCCGTTTGGTGGTTACTGGTTTCTCTTCTAATCATGAGCTGAATTTCTTCGGCTTTAGTTGGAAGTCTGCTTGTTACAGCCACCTTTTTTACATTGCTAATGGTTCTGTTTGCGATGAAACATGTTCTTGGATTGATTTTGGTAGAATTGGTTTTGCGTACTGTTGACTCTCGAATATTTACTCTTAGTTGGTGTTGCCTCATAGGTTATTAGTGTTCTCTATCGTTGCGGCGTTTATAAGTTGGAGATTGTGGTAAAGACTGCTTAAGTATGTCTGTTTCCATGAGAGATTTGGATCCGGCTTTCCAAGGAGCTGGACAGAAAGCGTATCCTTTACTTTCGAATCTCTTACGCAAGTCTTATTATGTCCCCTTTGATTTCAAATCATTTTGGTTTTTGTATGTTTTTCGTTATCTCGACATGATATTCTCCTTGACGGTTAATTTAGCGGTATTGAGGTATGGCGTATAGAGAATTTTCGCCCTGCACCCATTCCAAAGTCTTCTATAGGGAAGTTTTTCACTGGAGACTCTTACATAGTATTGAAGGTAACTAACAACTGTTCTTATTTCCTTGTTGCCCTTTTACGCGTGATCGAGTCGTGGCTAAAGTATTCTACTCTTGGTGATCAATCTATTGTGGTCAGACGACGGCGTTAAAAACAGGTGCATTGCGCCACGATATCCATTACTGGCTTGGTAAAGATACCTCTCAGGTAAACACGCTTTAACATTTCCTATAACCTGTTCCTCGTTTAGTAGAATGATGGAGAACTTTGGGGGGAGGGTAATAATTTTTCTAAAAAACTAGGATGAAGCTGGGACTGCTGCAGTTAAGACGGTTGAATTAGATGCTGCCCTTGGAGGTCGTGCAGTTCAATATCGGGAAGTTCAAGGCCACGAAACCGAGAAATTCTTGTCTTATTTTAAGCCATGTATCATACCTCAAGAAGGTGGAGTAGCTTCAGGATTCAAACATGTGGAAGCTGAAGAACATATTATCCGCTTGTTCGTCTGCAGAGGAAAACATGTTGTTCATGTCAAAGAGGCAAGTCACATTTCGGTTGTTGGTTCTTTTACCCGTGATCTTTTGTCTCACTTTGTGGTTCGGCACTAACGGTCTAAACTTATTACAGGTTCCGTTTGCTCGGAGTTCCTTAAACCATGACGATATTTACATTCTTGATACAAAGTCCAAGATTTTTCAATTCAATGGATCTAATTCAAGTATCCAAGAGAGAGCAAAAGCATTGGAAGTGGTTCAATACATCAAAGATACTTACCATGATGGCACATGTGAAGTTGCTACAGTTGGTGAGTGAGCCGAGTGGTTTAACTAGGGATTAGTATCTTTATTATCTTTTTGCTTTGGTCTCTAATTGCATATGTTTCATTTGCAGAGGATGGAAAACTTATGGCTGATGCTGAAAGTGGAGAATTTTGGGGTTTCTTTGGTGGGTTCGCTCCCTTACCTAGAAAAACAGCCAATGCGGAAGATAAAACTGACACTTCCGATATCACAAAATTGTTTTGGTAATACATGTATCTTCTTGATGTACTTCATATTCATTGAGCTTATAATGCCTCACTGAACACCATTTTATTTCCTGAAAATGAAGTGTTGAGAAGGGACTGGCAAATCCTGTTGAAGGCGATACTTTGAAGAGGGAGATGCTGGATACAAACAAGTGCTACATTCTTGATTGTGGACTCGAAGTGTTTGTTTGGATGGGACGAACCACATCTCTTGATGATAGGAAAGTTGCGAGTGGAGCAGCAGAAGTAAGTCTTTTATCGATCAAAAGAAATTTTTTTAACGTTATTTTTCTGTGTACCATAATGTTTGCTGATGTTAGAAGAATCATAATAGGAAATGATCCGTTCATCTGAACGTCCCAAATCGCAAATGATCCGCATTATAGAAGGGTTCGAAACCGTGCCATTCCGATCAAAGTTTGATACCTGGACTCAAGAAACTAATACAACCGTGTCGGAGGATGGTAGAGGCAGAGTTGCTGGTCCGTAAATCTGAATTCAAAATTAGATACTGATTGTAAACACTTACTTGCCGCTGAAATGTTATCGTTATTTACTGTTTTTTTTTTTTGTCATTTGTTTGATCTAGCACTTTTGCAACGACAAGGAGTGAATGTGAGAGGCCTAATGAAAGCTGCTCCACCTAAAGAAGAGCCCCAAGCTTTCATTGATTGCACGGGAAATCTGCAGGTTTGGCGTGTGAATGATCAGGAAAAGACTCTCCTTCAAGCTGCTGATCATTCGAAATTCTACAGTGGAGATTGCTATATTTTCCAGTATTCTTATCCCGGAGAAGAGAAAGAAGAAGTTCTTATTGGAACTTGGTTCGGCAAGAAAAGTGTGGAGGTGAACTCTCCAGATAACAAAAGCAAATTCTTACATGTTTGTCATATATGGTCTTACAACGTGCAAGTAGGTTTAAAATTGTGAGTTTGTGATCATCTGTAGGAAGAAAGAGCGTCTGCAGTCTCTATGGCGAGCAAAATGGTTGAGTCAATGAAATTTGTGCCAGCCCAAGTAATATTCTTCCTGCGGTCTTTCCAAAAGTACATACTGTTATATCTTATCTGTTTTTTTTTCTTTCTTCTGAACATATTCTTTCTCTTCTTTAGGCTCGCATCTATGAAGGAAAAGAACCCGTTCAGTTCTTCGTCATTATGCAAAGCTTTATAGTATTCAAGGTTTGGCTAAAATAGTTCCATTCCGCAATTTTTTTATTTTTATCAACCATGTTCTCGTTTATGAACGTATACAATATCTGCTGATTTTGTTTGCGATGATTGAATCTTTACAGGGTGGTATTAGCAGTGGATACAAGAAATACATAGCAGAGAAAGAAGTTGATGATGATACGTACAATGAGAATGGTCTTGCTCTATTCCGCATTCAAGGTTCTGGTCCGGAGAATATGCAAGCAATACAAGTTGACCCGGTATATGTCATTTTCCCATTCCTATTTAAAACCTCTAGAAATCATTGAGAAGTGAGGCCACAAATGCATTTGGCTATTTAAGACATAAATCGTCATGGCGTCTAATATGTTGTGAATTTACTTCAACAGGTTGCTTCATCACTGAACTCCTCATACTGTTACATACTACATAATGATTCTTCTGTTTTTACATGGACTGGGAATCTAGCAACCTCAGTTGACCAAGAACTCGTCGAGAGGCAGCTCGATCTTATTAAGGTAAGATGAGTTTCTTCTTAACTGCTATAAGGATAAGTCAATTATGTTTCAATTATAACTATTAAAGATCAGACAGAAAACTCTTAGTTATGTTTTAAGTGTCGCTGAAGTAGCATCTGTTATGGTATTTTTTTTTCAGCCAAACCTACAGACGAGAGCACAAAAGGAAGGTTCAGAATCAGAACAGTTCTGGGAGTTTTTAGGAGGCAAAGCCGAATATTCGAGCCAAAAGCTCACAAAACAACCTGAGAGTGACCCTCACTTGTTCTCCTGCTCATTCACAAAAGGTAAGGAAGATCATTTATTTTTTCCATAATTTTTTAAGCCTAAGCTTATATATAGTCAGAGAATGACTCTCTTTTCTTCTTCTTTTCATTGCTGAAATGCGAATCAATCCAGAAATTCTGAAGGTGCGTTCACTTGCAAAATATTTTTTATCACTAAAGATTTATGCACTCATTATTGGAAAATGCTTTGGCATGTGGCTCAATCTCAAGATTTGTTCTATGTAATCTTTTGGCAGGTGACAGAGATATATAACTTCACACAGGATGACTTGATGACCGAAGATATATTTATAGTAGACTGTCACTCAGAGATCTTTGTATGGGTTGGCCAAGAAGTAGTCCCCAAGAACAAGTTGCTAGCTTTAACTATTGGAGAGGTCAGCTTTATTAGACACATTGCAAAGAAAACTCTTGAGAGTTTGAGTCTCAAAAGATCCTGAATTTTAAGGCGAGTTACTCATTTATACCTTTTGTTTCCTTAGAAATTCATCGAGAAAGATTCTCTCCTGGAAAAGCTATCCCCTGAAGCCCCTATATATGTGATCATGGAAGGTGGTGAGCCAAGTTTCTTCACCCGGTTTTTTGCTTCTTGGGATTCCTCAAAATCCGCTGTAAGTACCGAACACCACCTACTGGTATCCGCGAGAAATACTCAACGAAGGAAACCTGACAAATGGTTAAACACTACTTTGCTTACAGATGCATGGAAACTCGTTCCAAAGAAAACTCAGAATTGTCAAGAATGGTGGAACTCCAGTTGCAGAAGTAAAGACAATTCTGCTTTCCTTTTGATTGATGATTCTTCAGATTGTGCTTTTTTTTTTTTGTTCACTCTTTTCTTCTGTTGTGCCTTTGATGACTAGAAACCGAAACGAAGAACTCCAGCTTCATATGGTGGCCGTGCCAGCGTTCCTGACAAGTCGCAGCAGCGGTCAAGGAGCATGTCGTTTAGTCCAGACAGGGTTCGCGTGAGGGGCAGGTCTCCAGCGTTCAATGCACTCGCAGCAACATTTGAGAGCCAAAATGCAAGAAACCTCTCAACTCCTCCACCAGTAGTTAGAAAACTCTACCCGAGATCTGTTACTCCTGATTCCGCAAAGCTTGCTGCCAAGTCTTCAGCCATTGCTTCTCGTAGTGCCCTTTTCGAACAACAATTAAAAACACCTCCTCAAGAACCTTCAATTCCAAAATCACTCAAAGGTATCCTGTACAAACATTTTCGCTTAGTAAATAACCTGAAAGTGTCACTTTATAATCTTTGTTTACAGTGATCATCCGAAAGTTTCAGTCTTTTCGTATATTGCACCTCTCTTTTCATGACTACTGATTATTGACCATTCGACCTTTATTGGACATGAAGCGAGCCCAAAAACACCCGAGTCTCCATCGCCGGAATCCAACTCAAAAGAAAAGGAAGAGAAAAAGGGAAATGACAAGGAGGAGGAGAAATCGATGAGCAGCCGGATAGAATCTCTGACTATTCAAGAAGATGCTAAAGAAGGTGTGGAAGACGAAGAAGATTTACCAGCTTACCCATACGAACGTCTGAAGACAACTTCCGCTGATCCTGTCACAGACATTGATGTAACAAGAAGAGAGGTAAGTTCAAACCAACAAACAAAACTTTTTGTCAGTGACCAAAATTTTCAACAGAAAAAAGTTTCTTACTGTTCTTGGTCTCTGTTATAGGCGTACCTTTCATCAGAGGAGTTCAAAGAGAAATTCGGTATGACAAAAGAAGCTTTCTACAAGCTGCCTAAATGGAAACAGAACAAATTCAAGATGGCTGTTCAGCTCTTCTGAGAAACAATCGTTATTCTTCTCCATCCAAATCCCGGTAACGCACACACACACACACACACTAGCAAGTCGAACATAAAAATCTATCCTTTTATTCGACAGAGAAAAGTTTGAAGTTTATTGTGGTTTTTCTTCTTCGTTTCAGCTACAAGAGGAGAATATTCAAGGGACAGTGTCAGTGCATTTTAAGCTGCTTCTGCTCCCCATGCGAAGCTTAAATAACATTTTTTTTTCATGGCTTGTTTAAAAAAAACAACCCAGAGCAGTTTTCTTCTTCCTCTCCTTTTCCTTCTTTTTTTCTCCTTCAAATTTTTTCACTTTTCTTTTCATCATCTGTTTGCTTGTCTCTATATTACCATTTCCATTTTTTTAGTTTGATGGGTTGGGGCTAGATCTATTTTCGTACTTTTGAATTGCTCTTCAGGTCACAGGTTGTGGCCTCGAGTCCTTGATTTATTTATTCTTGCGGTTATTTTGCTATCAAATTGAGGAAATTTGGTTGCAAAATGAAGATTTTTATTTAGTGCGATTTCATAAAAACAAATTGACTCTGCATTTCTCTTTCTTTCTTTCTTTCTTTTTCTTTTTTTTGGCAGAATTTGAGGATTGTGTGAAATTTTTTGATGTACAGCAAAGTGTACAAACTAAACTATGATCTGTTATATCAAGTGCTTGTTTGTTAACTTCAGGTAATCATGTCTTGCTAAGTTTTCTCACACTGTTACAGAAATACCGCTTGTAGTTTAGAGACTGAAAAAAGAAAGAGAGATCAAAAGCTGATCAAGGCATATATAAGCGATGTACTCTTGTTGATTTTGGACCAATTGTGCTTGTAACTAAAGGGTCAGACTCACAAGTCAGATTTTGGACCAATACCTCGCATATAGGGAGTGAAATTGTTTTGTCAACACTACTTCTACATAATGAACTAACTTGATTGCCATATGCCAAAGCATTTAACATGCATAAAGCTTTCTTTAGTTATCCAATCAAATCTGAATATCTACAATACGGATTATCAGTTACTACTGATTTAGTCAGAAAATTAATAAATTACTAAATATTGTTAGTAAAGGCACGTAGGTGGCAAAGGCAAACGAGTGTACATTAATCTTTCAAATTTTCTTACTAGGAATCCTTAAATGTGTAGCTCAAGTACTCTGCCAGTATACGAAAGACTTAAATACTGGATCAGAGTCGTGCGATGAAAGCAACTATGCACCTACCCTGTCATACGTTTGTGGTATCCTTTAAAGATTTAATTAATTCGGTATTACCTCCCACAAAAACGCTTTTTCCATCTATTGTGGTATGTCAGGTTGACGAAAAGAAAAACAAAACTGGTGGTAAGAAGATTTTCAGTCGCCAGCAGACCTGAATGCCAACTGAAAAGTAAAACTTATATTTTTGGAAATTTTTAACAAGGATAATATATTTGTTTCATTAAATGTATTAGAGATTCCAGGGGTAGAATTTTATTGTGCGATAGTAAAGCTCCAATCACAAACAATTCATTCAATAAACACTCAAGCTCTTAACTTCTGGTCCCGAATCTCATGGCACAACGTAACCTGCCACATAAGGAACATCAACACATTAGGTTCTTTCTGTTGCAAACGCGATTTTTCTATTTACATAAAAACATTTTTTTAAACTATTTTTGTAAAATGGAAACGGGATCCGTAAAAAGAAAAAGGACGTGCAAACGCAAAATACCACTGGCAACACAGTTCTAGCAAGACATTCCATTATTACAAGATTTAACCCATATTAATAATAGACTTACTTCCACACTTGGTACCATGAGCGAGAGGTTTCCCACAAAAGGCAGTGACATGAACAACTTTATTCATGTCTATCATTTTTTGGACTGAGGATGTGACACGGCCACATGCGCAACGTATGTCTGATCTCTTAATGGCGCTGCAACAAGCTACGGACGGGTTTACCTTTGGGCCTGGACGCTGGACGTAGACCGCACATTCTCTCATCAGACCTTGGATGTCTCCTTGGCACGTTCCTTGCCCTGAAGCTAGTAGTGTTCTTGAGATTATAAGGATCATTGTTAGACCAATCAAAACACGAGAATCTATCGCCATTTTAGTTCAAATGTTGTGAAATGTGGCTATTATGAGTTTTTGGTTTAAGAGAAATTGTACACGGCAAAGGGTTTATATAGTTGAGTTAGAGGTTTTTCGGTTTGGTGTAGCATGTGAATATTTTTTGTTGTTCATATATTCCTATTGGTTTCATGTGACAAAAGACTTCAAATAATCTGTGAAATTTCTGATGATTTTCCTCGTAACTACAAACTTCATGGACAGCCAATGCATGAACCTTTTTATATGTGAGGAAATATATAAAGGTCGGTATTAAGTCCAAAAATGAAAAAAAAGATAACAATAAAAAAGCCCAATTACTATATTTCTTAAAGTAAGATAAAGCTAACAATAATAAAAGCCCAATTAAAAAAAAGGTGGATGTATTCATATGGGCTTTTCTTGGCTATCAGGCCCATATCAAAATACTTCAAATGCAAAATGATAAACAACAATTGAAATTAGGAAAAGCAATTATCAAATTTGTAATCACTAAATTTACATACGATAAACAAAAATTGAAATTAAAAAAAAAAATCCGCAAGTGTTAAATAATGTGATTGGTTGCTACCATATTATAATAACTGACCGGTTACATCATAACCAAAGTTTACGAAATAAGCAGGTTTTAGTAGGATGTGACAATTCAAGTACTAAACAGTCAAAAAACAAAAGTGTCTAGGCTACTCCTAAAGTTTTGAAATTCTAAAAAACGCCTAAAAGCAAACGAAAGGTCAAGCCTTTGCGAGACTTTGATGATCCTCCTCTGATAGGTTGAAACTTCTTTGGGAGCTGGGGGTAGTGATGGATGACGAGAGAAGGGTACTGTGTCAAGAGAACCAACGTTTAGCGGATTATCTGTTGCAAAAGAAGCGAGAACACGCAGGTAAACCCAATGGCTTGTCGGAAAATATGGACAAGAGATTTGTTAAGGCGTATAGAAATGTCTGCGACGCCAAGGACCCCATTACCACACTTCAAGACTTGTCGAAGATCAAGTATGTTTCTTCTCTTCTCTTGCTTGAATTTGGGTTTTCTCAGCTTTTTTCAAAAGTTTTATTGGAAAAGGTGTCACCTTTTTTGTGCTTCCGGTTCTGATAGTGATAGAGAGTGGTTTTCGTTTTTGGGTTGGCTTTGCTTGTATCCTGACCCAAGTGTTTGATTCTTGTTTCGTGGTCCGGATTTTGTTGCATAGGGGCGTCGGAAAGGTTACACTTAACCTCATGAGAGGATACTTTGATGATGGTGCTGCTAATTCTGGTAATGGTTGTCTTCATTTGTTCACATGTATAATCAGTGTAATGTTTTTCTTATATGTAAGCTGCTTTTTATTCTCTTCAGGGGAAAATGCCAGTGGATCAAAATTGTACATTCCACGAAGAAACTCTGCGGCTTATGGATTACTAATAACTCTGCACAGGTTACTTTAGAAGTTTATTTTCCTCACAGTGTACTCTCTCTTTCTTTCCCCGCTCTGTAAACCCTTCTTCAGGACCGTTATTTCTTTGTTTACCAGAGGGACTCTGAATTCGAAAGATTTCATGCGTAAACAAGAACTTATAGATGCTACTGACGCAAGTGGACTCTCACACGCTTCTATTGCGTATGAATCTCAAACATGTTCCCAATCTCTCATCAGTCGGTTCTGTACTCAATCTTTGACGTGTGTTTACTCTCACATTCTTGTGGTTAGGCCTGAGAAAGGAAGAGGGAAAGCAGGTCTTGGCCTCTCTAAGAGGGAGTTCTATAGCGGATGGAGCTGCATGGCGACACTTGTAGACAAGGAATTAGTGGTGAAATATAGCAATCCAGCAAAGTAAGAATTATTTTCTAAAATACTTACTTTGACTAGTGTATTATATGCGTATAGAAGTAAGAATGGATACTTGTTTATTTTCTTAGGTATAGGCTGACAGCTAAAGGTCGGGAAGTAGCAAATGAATGTATTATGCGATCTGGACTATCAAACTCACGTGACGTCTTATCCACGAATGATGAAATGGATCTTGCACAGCCAAATACCCATCCAAAATCCAAGGCTGATTCTTCAGCAGGACCTTCGAGAGCACAAACTTGTACGGTTTTTAGCAAGCATATGTTCTAATATCCTTACTGCTGTGTCTGTTTCAATCTTACGAATTTGTAGCTACAAATTAGCAGGCGAAGTTGACATCTTATCCGATGATGATGAAAGGGATCTTCCACAGCCATATGCCGATTCAAAATCCAAGGCCGATTTTTCAGCAGGACCTTCTGGAGCACAAACTTGTATTGTCTTTAATAAGCATAATATCCTTACTGCTGTGTCCGTTAAAAGTTGGATGTTCCATCTTACAAACTCTTGGCTACAAATTTACAGGTCACGTTGATCTGGAGAGAACTCGTGCTAAGAAGTTCCGCTCTTGCAATGATGGAGACACCTTAACTCCACGTTCACGCTCATCTAGTGTATGTAACCATTTGCGATCAGTAGATTGTTAGCTGTATTCTTTTATGACCATCAGAAACTGGATTGCTAATTTACATTATCTGTTCTGAATGTTTCACAGTTAGCCAAAGGAATTACAAATGTTCCACGCCTTCCTCCTCTTACATTTGGAGAAACGTTTGAGGAAGCATATCAGGTGATCTTGATACTGGATGACCAGAACAGTTTGCCACTAAGGGGTACGTGGAACACTTAGTCTTCCTCTACTCTGATGAGTCTTTTATGGTGTAGTTATGAAGGTGTGACAATAGCCTATCTACGTTGTTGTTGGTCACACTAACCCTTATCTTCCTATTCACGTGATCCAGGAACAAAGTTGACAACATATGCTCTAGATTCAAGATCAAGATCGAGGTTTCCATTTGTTTTCTTGGATAGATGTCATCAGATTCAAATATTTCAAAAAAAAAATTAATTGGATGAATGTCATTGAATCTTTAGGTTAGAAGATTACCAGTAGGGGATTGTATCTGGATTGCTCGGCATAAGTGCCTTGGAACTGAGTATGTCCTGGACTTTATTGTTGAGAGAAAGAGCATTGATGATATGCGCTCGTCAATCAGAGATGGTCGCTACAGGGACCAAAAACTTAGACTTCAGGTGTGTGTGTGTGTGTGTGTGTTCTCAGCTCCTAAGTTTTTGACTTGATTTATCTTTCGCTGAGGTTGTTTATCATTTCTTCTTAAATTGCTATTCTAAGTAGAGGTCGGGACTCAAGAAGCTGATATACATTCTTGAAGGGGATCCAAACCAGTCTGAAGCAGCAGAAAGCATTAAAACGGCGTAAGTATTTTTCTCTTCAAAGACTAAAATTGATTGTGCATTTTTCCTTTGGACAGACTGGAACCAAACTTGTTTTCTTGTATGTGATTCTAGTTGTTTCACAACGGAGATTCTGGAGGGATTTGATGTGGTAAGATCAAATGGGCTTAATGAGACGTTAAGAAAGTACGGTTATCTCACTAATTCTATACACCGATACTACAAGTCACGGGTGAGTGATGACCAGAACAGAGTATCGGCCTCTTGTCCTTCTTTTGAAAGTTTTGTCAAGAGGTGTCAAGATGTTGAGAAAATGATGACAATCAGCGATGTATTTGCCATTCAGCTTATGCAGGTACTGGTTATGTTACTAGTCAAGCCTTTGTCTATACTCTGATATGTGTACGGTATGCGAGTTTACTTGGGTTGATAAGTATTGTGAATTTTCTCCGCAACTTTCCAAAACTGTTTTTGGGTACAGGTCCCGCAGGTGACTGAAGAAATCGCCATAGCGGTTCTTGATATGTACCCAACACGTTTCTCTCTTGCTTCTGCCTATTCTCATCTAGTAAGCCTTTTTTTGCCTTTGCCTGAGATGTCAAAATCTTGTACTGCTTTAAAACACCAAATCTTGAAACTAACAATCGATCTCTCTCCATTGGTTTGAAGGAAGGGAATATGTCAGCGCAAGAAGAGATGCTGATGAATCGAAGCAACAAAGTAATCTGTGCAACAGCTAGTACGAATATATTCAAGTTAGTTTGGGGGGAATAACTTCCACTGTGGGTTTACCCTTTTTGTCTGTCTATAGAGTGAGAACTGAGAGGGAGAGACAGAGAGAGAGTTCTGAAACTGATCAGCTGTTTCACTTGAATTGGCATCGATCCTTCTATTATCCACTCTTGACAATCTTCTAATCTATATAAGCTTTAGCCTTTGCAAATAAAGAATCCCACAACAACTCTTTAGAGATAAACGTATCGCGCAAGGCAACCTTGCCTTGTTTAGAGTCAGCATAAGATGTTTCAGATGCGCCCTGATCGTTTATAGTAAAATTTGCATGGTGCCCCAATTCACCTACGATGAAGGTAAGAGTTTCGGTAGCGGACACCTAGCTGCCGGTTACCAGTGAGACAGTCTTTAGTCTTATCAAAATCTTCCTACTGCTAAATCGATCCGACTTATCATAACTCCTTTATTTTCTTCTTATTTTTAGGACACGAATCCTTCTTACAAAAGGAATATAAAAACTTTATCTCTTCGTATCGTCCTCTATATAATTCAAAAAAAAGAAAGAGAGGACGAAAATTCAACCTAATAAAAAAAAAAGCAAACCCTAATTCTTTATTTTCTATACATATCATATATAAAATAACTTGATTCCCAAACTATTATCTCACAGCAAAGACAAAAAAAAATCATGCGTGATTCTATCAATTCTATTGGGATTTAAACAATCTTGCGGTTAGTTTATTTCCAAGTACAAATAAAATACTTTTGTCTTTTGCTTTGATTTCCAAAGAGTTAAGATTTTCTTTCTATTCTTACTTTTTGTTTGGATTCTATGTCTTTCTTTATTTTTGTTTCGAAGAGATGAATCAACATAGTGTCTACTCTGAAGATTCGAAGATGCCGCTGCAAAAACCAGATTTGAAAAATAACACAGGATTCGTCGTGACATGGACTCCTGAAGAACAACAAATTCTGGATGAAGGTCTTATTGATTATCAGTTGGATTCGTTAATTTCACGTTATGCAAAAATCTCGCTAAGGCTTCCAGAAAAGACCATGAAAGATGTCGCTATGCGTTGCAGATGGAAAAATCAATTGGGAAGAGTCGAAGTTGAGAATTCATACTCATCTCCTCAAGATGAGGTCATCAATGACCTTCTTGAAAAGAACGAGCAACTGTTCAAACAGATTGATGCAAATTTTAATTCACTCTCTTTTTTAGAAAACTTTTCACTTTTCACAGAAAGTCGTGAATACATTAACACACTTGTGAACATTCTCAATGAGAATGTGTCGGACCAGATGAAGAATATGCCACCAATGGAGATATTGAACGATGATTTATTTAATTCAATCATTCGTCAATTCATCTAATCTAATATAGATGAATTTTTTTTTCTTTTGCAATTGGGGTTTAGTTTGATTTTTTAGTTATTGGGTTTTTTTTTTTTTTTTTT
>KE155118.1:25298-39966 GCA_000411075.1 Sisymbrium irio
TCGTTAATATGTTAAATAATTTTTAATTATTTATTGTTTGTTTGTATACTTTTGGCATGATACATTTTTTTCTTTGTTAGAATTTGTTTGATATGTTTTGTTCAGTGACTTCTGTGATACGGCAATCTGATTTAAGAACCACGTGGAAGAAGATTCGAGTTGGCTTTTCAAGTCATCGTCTTTTGTCTCCAATCTTTGCCTTACCTCAGGGTTTCAACCTTTCCAATATATGAGATTTTAAATAATTTTGAGTTATTTTATCTCTTTTTTGTTTGGATTCTCTTGGCATAATACATTTGACCTTTGTTGGATGACTTTGTGGTCAGTTATACAGTGTTGATATCATTGTAGTTAGTGAGGGTTAATACCTGGATTTCAGAGCGACTTCCGTTTTCCCTTTGGTTAAGTAGAAGGATATCACTCAATAAGAATGTGACGAAGGATCACTACAAAGTACAAACTAAAGGCGCAGTCTCTTGAAAAAAGCATCAAATATGAATATATGATTACTGCAAAATTAAGGAGAACAAGGCTCTCTTTGTACGAGTAATGACTATGGTCACAACCAGCGAAAATCTATGACTATCGTTGGTGTCCTCATAAAGAATTTAGTCTATTCTATTAATTTCACTTATTCATTCATCCAGATTCAGAACATTACCTCTCCAATGAGTCGAGGTGCATCTCGCGAAAAAGACTCGTGAACTACTTTAGGTTTGTAGGAACCAAATAAGTAATGGCACTCAAGTTATAGAATTAGTTTGATATATTCTCAAATTTGACGACTAAACAATGCCTTACAATTATGCTCGAAATGTTTTCGATATCCTCGTTGTATATTTGACTGGTATCGCCACTAGACTATCTAACTAAGCCTATTTTATAATATTTTTACAATATAAATTCTTAAATTATGACAAGTCAACTTTCGATCATATTCCATATTGAAAATTAAATTATAAGGTAGATGCGATTTAGTAAAATCAAATTAGATGTGTTCTTCGCCTTGTCCTTTTGATCTTGTTTAAGTAGTTGGTGAGAAGTGGTAACTTCGCGAGTTGTCAAAGATATCCATAGATCATAGATGATACATATATATAGAAATAAACATTCATAATAGAGTGTATACATATACACCGTTTTTTAATAACAGTAAATTCATTTATCTTAAATAGAGTCTTTTTTTGTTCTTTTAATTAACGCATCTCTTTCCGACTGAATAGTCCAAACCAACTATGAGAGTCCACAGCCCATCCGAATTCTGCAGTGATCAATTTTACACATCTATGGTCACTGTCTCCATCAATATAGACCAGTAGACAGCTAACTTCTTGATTTACTTGATAATTAACACAAACATAGAAACAAACATTAAAATACTAACTCGGAGCCTCACCTTTAGCCTCCTCTCAATTTATCAGTATCTAGATTAAGTGTTACCTTCACATGCGTAACAGTTTCTCCTGCTTATTTAGATATCATCCAACACAGCATCTCCAGACCAACCATCACATCATTATTATATCTAAATAGCCCAAATTACTCTTTCTATCTCCTACAAAAAGAGACTCCCTTGAAACCAAAACAATAAAATTATAATTAGCCATGGAGAAGAAGACTAACCAGACCATATTCTCCATATTTTCTCTTCTTCTTCTCTTTTCTTCATGTGTCTCTGCTCAGCTTCGGACAGGTTTTTACGGAAACTCATGCCCGAACGTTGAAAACATTGTCCGTAACGCCGTCCGTCAAAAATTCCAGCAGACTTTTGTCACGGCTCCATCCACTCTCCGGCTCTTCTTCCACGATTGCTTCGTTCGTGTACGTAACAATATTAATATGTCACATCATATAGGAATTTAAATCATTTTCTTAATCTCTATAACGTATAAACAAATAACCATTTCCTTACAAAGTTTTGAATGTATAAGAATTGTGATCATATTTCTTACAACACAGAATTCAGTCTTATTTAAAAGTCTGCGCAAATTAGAGTTTATGATGTTTCTTTAGTAATAGACAACATTCTTCAAACAAAATCTATACGTACTAAATTTCTTATTTTATATGGATATATATATATATATATAGGGGTGTGATGCTTCGATATTGATAGCATCTCCGTCGGAGAGAGATCATCCAGATGATATGTCAGTGGCTGGAGACGGATTCGACACGGTGGTGAAGGCTAAGCAAGCCGTTGATAAAGATCCCAACTGCCGCAACAAAGTCTCATGTGCTGACATTTTGGCTCTCGCTACCCGTGAAGTCGTCGTTTTGGTATGAATAACTTCTAATGTTTTTACTTTTTTAGTTACATATATATACATATATATATTATTAGTAAATAATCTATCTTTATTGCCTTTAATATTATAGTGTCCGAGGTACTGATAATTCGTTTTTTCGGGTGAAAGCTACTCATATTATAATGTGACTCGTTTTATGGCGGTTTGTAATTATTTTATACTAGTGCAAGTAACAACAGGTCATATAGTCCGAATGGAAACGAATTATATATATATATATATAAAAATCATTAGAATAATAATAATAACATGATACTTAACAATAAAGTAAAATTTGCAGACCGGAGGACCGAACTACCCAGTGGAGCTAGGGAGGAGAGATGGCAGATTATCTACGAAGGCAAGCGTACAAAGAAATTTGCCACAACCCGGTTTTCACCTAAACCAGCTCAACACCATGTTCAACCGTCACGGTCTCTCTCAAACCGATATGATCGCCCTATCAGGTTAGTACTGAACCAAACTAAACCAACTTCATTTCTTGTTCTTTATATAATGCATGTTACTATAATTTCAGGAGCGCACACTATCGGATTCGCACATTGTGGGAAGTTCTCAAAGAGAATTTACAACTTTAGCCCTAGAACCCGTATCGACCCGAGTTTGAACAGAGGCTATGCGCTTCAGCTTCGGCAGATGTGCCCAATTCGTGTCGACCCAAGTATCGCGATAAACATGGACCCCATCTCGCCACGTACTTTCGACAACGCTTACTTCAAGAATCTCCAACAAGGGAGGGGTATGTTTACGTCTGATCAAGTCTTGTTCACAGACCAACGGTCTAGAGCTACAGTTAACTTGTTTGCCAACAGTGAAGGAGCTTTCAGGCAAGCTTTTGTCTCGGCCATCACGAAATTGGGTCGTGTCGGGGTCAAGACTGGTAATGCTGGTGAGATTCGAAGGGATTGCTCACGTGTCAATTAGTGTGATTCGAGGGGTTTTTCTCGTCTTGTGTTTCTTTTGTTTCTTAAGGATTTCGGATTCTTTTTTTCTTCTTGATGATAAAATTACATCTCGTATTGTTTTAGTTACAAGGAATTGAAAAGTGTCAAAATGGAAAATTGAGCTAATAATAAGATGGTTTTATTTCGTTTGTCTCTTCGTCGATGTTAAAACAATGTTGTTATAGTTTCTTTTTATGAGAAAAGAAAATTTATTATTTATTAGGGTAAGAGCATGATCATTTGAGAACTTTAATAAAGATTCTTAACTTTTATTTATTTATTTAAATTTAAAAATAAGAATCTTTTTTTTAAAAAATAGTTTGATTTGCTCCAAACAAAAACCTGTTAAAAAATCTTAGAAAATAATACAAATCTTTTCCAACAAATTTTTTTATCTAATTAGAACTTACCACATATTTTTAAGAAATAGATCTTAAACTTTTTAAATAAAATCTAGATCTAGCTATTAAATGGTTTTTTATTTAAATTTAAATACTGAAAAAACTAATAACTTGTCTAAAATCTTCGTTTGATCATGGTCTAAGCTACATGATAATAATCAGCTATTTAGTTACTTTGTACTCGGCGTATTGGACTGCGTTGTTTGTTTCGTTTGTTATGAAGAGGCCCATCCTCTTGGCCCAGTACATTCCCATACCTGGAAGAGAACTAGCAGGAGAAGAAAAGATGGCTTCGTGTTTCCACTTGGTGGTGGCAAAAGGTGCAGGTTTAGTCGACATGCGTGTTCCATTTCATCGTTGGTCTCCACACGGTGGAAAAACTTCGCATCTTCCAGTGAGTTTAGCTAACTAGTGATTAGTTTTCGGGCTAAGAACTAACTAGGAATTTGGTTTTTATATTTACCTGTCTTTTTGCCTATTGAACTTACAAATAGTTTATATTTTACTTTTCCGTTTTTCCAATTGGTTTGAATGGAACAACATATTACATTCCACGAAGAAACTCTGCGGCTTATGGACTACTAATAATTCTGCACAGGTTACATTAGGAGTTTATTTTCCTCACATTGTACTCTCTCTTTCTTTCCCCCTCTGCAAACCCTTCTTCAGGACCGTTATTTCCTTGTTTACCAGAGGGACTCTGAATGTGAAAGATTTCATGCTTAAACAAGAACTTATAGATGCTACTGACGCAAGTGGGCTCTCACACGCTTCTATTGCGTATAAAACTCAAACATGTTCCCAATCTCTCATCAGTCGATTTTGTAGATCAATCTTTGACGTGGGTTTACTCTAACACTCCTGTGGTTAGGCCTGAGAAAGGAAAAAGGAAAGCAGGTCTTGGTCTCGCTAATTAGAGGGAGTATTGGAGCTGCATGGCGACACTTGTAGACAAGAAATATAGCAACCCAACAAAGTAAAACTCTTTTCTAAAATTCTTCCTTAACTAGTAGTGTATTATATGCATAGAGAAGTAAGAATGAATACTGTTTATTTTCTTAGGTACAGGCTGACAGCTAAAGGTCGGGATGTAGCAAATGTTGTATGTATTATGCGATCTGGACTATCAAACTCACCTGACGTTCTTATCCACGAACGATGAAATGGATCTTGCACAGCCACATGCCCTGAAACTGATTATCCGTCAGGTTTGCTAGTTTCACGTTATGCAAAAATCTCGTTGAGACTTCCAAAAAAGCCATCTTTCTAATTTAATATAGATGATTTTTTTTTCTTCTGCAATTTTTTTGTCTTAGGATCTTCTAATTTTTTTCAATTGATTTTTTAGTTATTGGGTATTTTTTTTTGAACTGGGCTTTTTTGTTTTTCTGAGTTAATTTCCTTTTTTATAACAAGTATTATGACAAAAAAAAAACGTTAATTATATATAAAAATAATATTGTATATTCTCTGTACTATAAAACAAACTAAGTTTCTCAATTAATTAATATATTACAGACTATGAAGGAGACGGCGTCGTTTCCTTCAATCATGAGTTGCCATGTGACTGATTAGAGACGTCAAGACTTCAAATTCTGTGCTCAAATAATTCAGATGCCAACTATCGATTTGACCCAGTTCTTAACGGAATCAAATGTTTGCTTTCTTGAATTGCAGAGTTTCCAGTAATAGACTTTAGGGGGATTTTGTGAAATGACAAAAAAAAAGTTAGAAAGAGATATAGGGAAAATGAGAAAGAGAGAAGACGGAATTGGTTAGATTTTAAATTTAGACTTTTTTTTGTTATTTCATCCAATTTCCATAAATTTTATGAATTTCTTGTCAGAAAAAAAAAATCGAAAACAAACCTTAAATTTGCATTTAAATCTAATAATTTGACCCTAAACCTATTTAAGTTGTCACGCTACAAGAAACAGTCGAAAAATTACATAAAAGTTGTCTATTGTAATTAAATGTTAAAAAATTTTAATAAAAGTATTATGTTTTTTACAACATTGTTTTGCATGACTTGAGATTAGATGTTAGAACAAATTTTCAAATTAAAAGTAAAAACCCATCGTAACATAATTAAGCATTTGGGATTATACAAAAGGTACGTAGATGTGCAAGTTAGCCAATTGGATGAGTCAACACATACTGCCACATCTCACTAGTTGGACGTCTTAACGAACACCCTAATGATTCTAGGCTTTTTAGCTTGTCCTATTCTAATCAATGATTATATATAGCATACGAGACTTTGTATTTTACACTAAATTAGATCATCAAAACAAAACTAATTAAATATCTGATTTAGTTTAAAATTTATCTCAACAGAACAGGGCTAACTTAGCAATTATAAACATACTTTCATTACGTAAATTGCAAACTTCACTAGCCATTGATGTAAGATCTCTTAACAACTCTATGTTCCTACATTTGTCTATTATTAATCCAACTATCTCTTTTACTATATAATCACAAGATTTCGGAGTGAGTCCATGCTTAATCCGACTCTTCTTTTCTGAAATAGTGTATATAAGTTGAAATCCGGATATTCAAAAATTATATATGGGTTAAAATAGTTTGAAAACTTTTGACGGTTAGTTACAGCTTTTAATGCTTTAATCGGAATTTGCATGAAAAGCTGCTTCTTGGGATTAAATTAATTCGCAGCTGGTATTACAATGACATGCTCTATCCTTTTTCTTTTTAGCTTTCTTAATCGCCATCCAAGGGAGGCATTAAAAAGGATTAATAAAAGAAAACATTACCAACTCAATTATTGATAATATTACAGCATCAAGGAACATGTTCGTGACCGTGACGCCCGATTTACTAGTTATTATAGATTTTCTTACATTTTATTTCTTCCGGAATCACTACAAATTTCAAAAGAACTATTAGAAAATTGTTTCCAATCAGACAATTACAAATTACTTTAACAAAAGAAACAGACAGCTTAACTATAGACTAAATCTTTTTTTTTAAATGACTATTCGCATTAGGTCTTAGTTGATCCCGATAAAATGCAGAATTATGCAAATACATACAAATTACTTGAACATTGATGACAATTTGATACTGAGTCTTCTGATCAAATTTGTAAGCAATAGTAGTGTAATTAAGGTTAAATAAATAAAAGAGAAATTTGGAATAATTATCCACATTTAAATTCCCTAAATAAAAATGCGTATACTTTTTCAATGATATGGATTTCTAGATTTTAACCTCATGATCATATCAAGCAAGTTTTGCATGAATGAAACCAAAATATGATGCGAATAACAGTTTTGGTGTCATAGAACTAGTTCCATATATTTTAAACTTGAAGACTAAACAATGCCTTACAATTATGTTCGAAATGTTTTCGATACCCTCGTTGTATATATGACTAAGGTATTGCCACTAGACTAAAGCCTATTTTATAATATTTTCAATAATTTTACAATATAAATTCGTTAATTATGACAAGTCAACTTAATTTCGATCATATTCCATATTGTGAAACTAAATTATAAGGTAGATGCGTTTTAGTAAAATCAAATTTGATGAGTTCTTCGTCTTGTCCTTTTGATCTTGTTTAAGTAGTTGGTGAGAAGTGGTAACATGCGATTGAGTTGTCAAAGATAACCATGCATAGATGATACATATATAGAAATAAACATACATATCGTAATGTATATATGCACATACTGACATACACCTTTTTTTAATAAATGTAAATAAATTTCTCTGTTTTTGTTCTTTTAATTAATGCAGCTCTTTGCGACTAAAATCCAAACAAACGCGAGAGTCTACAGCCTATCCGAATTCTGCAGTGATCAAAATTTTATACATCTATAAACAGTGTCCGCATCAAATAGACCAGTATATTACAGCTAATTTCTTCATTTACTTGATAATTAACACAAACATAGAAAGAAAATATTAAAATACTATTTCGGAGCCTCACCTTAGCCTCCTCTCAAATTGTCAATATCTAGATGGAGTGTTACATCCACATTCCTAACAGTTTCTACTGATTATTTAAACATATCATTCAACACATCATCTCCAGACTGATCATCACATCATTACTATATCTAAATAGCCCAAATTGTACCATATCCTTCATTTAAATTACTCTTTCTATCTCCTATAAGAAGAGACTCCCTTAAAACCAAAACATCAAAATTATAATTAGCCATGGAGAAGAAGACTAACCAGACCATCTTCTCCATATTTTCTCTTCTTCTTCTCTTTTCTTCATGTGTCTCTGCTCAGCTTCGGACAGGTTTCTACGGAAACTCATGCCCGAACGTTGAAAACATTGTCCGTAACGCTGTCCGTCAAAAATTCCAGCAGACTTTTGTCACGGCTCCAGCCACTCTCCGGCTCTTCTTCCACGATTGCTTCGTTCGCGTACGTAACAATATTAATATGTCACATCATATAAGAATTTAAATCATTTTCTTAATCTCTAACGGATAAAAAAAAAATCATTTTCTTTACAAAGTTTTGAATATATAAGAATTGTGATCATATTTCTTACAACACGGAATTCAGTTTTGACTGGAAAATCTGCACAAATTAGAGTTTAGGATATTTTTTTTAATAATATATAATATTCTTCAAACAAAACATATTATCTTTACGTACTAAATTTCCTATTGTATATGAATATATAGGGATGTGATGCTTCGATATTGATAGCATCTCCGTCGGAGAGAGATCATCCAGATGATATGTCATTGGCTGGAGACGGATTCGACACGGTGGTGAAAGCGAAGCAAGCCGTTGATAGGGATCCCAACTGCCGCAACAAAGTTTCATGTGCTGACATTTTGGCTCTCGCTACCCGTGAAGTCGTCGTTTTGGTATGAATAACTTCTAATGTTTTTTAGTTACATATATTATTAGTCATTCATCAATCATTATTGCCTTAAATATTATATAGTGTCCGAGGTATTGATAATATGTTTTGGGTGAAAAGCTACTCATATTATAATGTGACACCTTTTTATGGCGGTTTGTAATTATTTTATACAAGTAACACAGCTCATATAGTCCGAATGGAAACGAACTATTGAGACATATATCATTAGAATAATAATAATAACCTGATACTTAACAATAAACTAAAATTTGCAGACCGGAGGACCGAGCTACCCAGTGGAGCTAGGGAGGAGAGATGGCAGATTATCTACGAAGGCAAGCGTACAAAGAAATTTGCCACAACCCGGCTTTAACCTGAACCAGCTCAACACCATGTTCAACCGTCACGGTCTCTCTCAAACCGATATGATCGCCCTCTCAGGTTAGAACTGAACCAAACTAAACCAACTTCATTTCTTGTTCTTAAGACCAAGAACTTATGATTTTATAAAATGTTACTATAATTTCAGGAGCGCACACTATCGGATTCGCACATTGTGGGAAATTCTCAAAGAGAATTTACAACTTTAGCCCTAGAACCCGTATCGACCCGAGTTTGAACAGTGGCTACGCGATTCAGCTTCGGCAGATGTGCCCGATCCGTGTCGACCCACGTATCGCGATCAACATGGACCCCACATCGCCGCGTACTTTCGACAATGCTTACTTCAAGAATCTCCAACAAGGGAGAGGTTTGTTTACGTCTGATCAAGTCTTGTTCACAGACCAACGGTCTAGAGCTACAGTTAACTTGTTTGCCAACAGTGAAGGAGCTTTTAGGCAAGCTTTTATCTCGGCCATCACGAAATTAGGTCGTGTCGGGGTTATGACTGGTAATGCTGGTGAGATTCGAAGGGATTGCTCACGTGTCAATTAGTGTGGTTTGAACGTTTTTTCGATTTGTTGGTTTTGTTCTTTACAAGGATTTGGGATTTTTTCTCATGATAAAATTACATTTCGTATTGTTTTTGTAATAAGGAGTTGAAAAGAGTCAAAATGGAAAATTCAATTAATAATAATATGGTTTTATTGAAAACCCTTCTGTTAAAAAAAATGAATAAAATGGTTTTATTTGGCATTTCTTCTCACTTTGTCTTATGTTTTATGTGATGTTAATATGTTGTATTATGGTTCTTTTATGAGAAAATAAAATTTAATAGGGTAAGCTACATAATAATAATCAGCTATTTATATGCTTTGTCTTTTGTACGTTGATATGGTTACATTACGTATTCGGCATATAGTAGACTTTCAGAGATGTTAATTTGGGTTAAATAATCCAACCTACATCCAATCCATAATACCCTATCTATAAATAATCCAATCCATAAAAAAACTCATCTATTATATTAAAAAAGGGTATTCATACATAACTTTAATAAGTTTGGGTTATCCATAGATATCCATATTACATTTGTTACATACATAATTCAGTTTTTTATCTGATTTTGACAAAAAAACACAATTTAAGGTTTTATAGAAAAACACAATTTTACGATTTTACGAAAATAATATAAATTTCACGGTTTTGGCAGAAAAGCACAGTTTTACAATTTTAGCTGAAAACACACAATTTTATTGTTTTGACAGAAAAACACAGTTTTACAATTTTGGTCACTAACCACAATTTTATGGTTTTGACGGGAAAACACTATTTTACGATTTTGGCGGAAAAACACAATTTCACGGTTTTGGCGATAAACATACAATTTTACGATTTTAGCGGAAAAATACAGTTTTATGGTTTTAGCGGGAAAACACAATTTTACTGTGTTTGGTGAAAAACACAAGTTCACTGTTTTTGGCAAAAAAAAATACAGTTTTATGGTTTTTGTGGGAAAACATAGTTTGACGGTTGGTTTTGGCGGAAAAATACGATTTTACGGTTTTTGTGGGAAATGTAATTTCACGGTTTTGACGGAAAAACATAATTTTACGGTTTTGGCGGAAAACACACAATTTTACGGTTTTAGTGGGAAAATGTAATGTTACGGTTTTGACGGAAAAACACAGTTTTGATGGAAAACTACAGTTTTACGGTTTTGGCGGAAAAATATATTTTACGGTTTTGACGGAAAAACACAATTTTACGATTTTGGTGGGAAAATATAATGTTATGGTTTTGGTGGAAAAATAGAGTTTACAATTTTGGCAGAAAAACATAAATTATGGATTTACCGAAAAAATATAATTTTACGGTTTTTATGAAAAAAATATAGTTTTTGAAATATTAATTTGTTTATTCAAATGATTTGTTTTTCAAAATTTTATTTAATAACAAAAAAGAATATCCATTGGATATCCGATACTTAGTAGATAAAACCCAAATAAAATAGAGAATAATTAAACTCAATCCATTTTCAGCCAAAAATATATTTTTGGTTTGGGTAAAACAATGGGAATGGGTTTGGGTACCACTTGGGTTTAAACCAAATTTACATCCTAAGTGGACTCGGTTGTTTGTTTCGTTTGTTATGGAGAGGCCGGCGCCCATCATCTTGGCCCAGTACTAGTTATGTCTTTCTCCTTTTTGTTTTTCCGGTTAATATGTTTCTGTATTCATTCTTTTTTTGCCTGTTTCTTCTTCTCGTTCCGTAAGACCAGTGTTTTCTGCTTATTAGTAATTCGATCCAAATACATCTGTTAAAATTGAATCCAGTGAGTTTAAGAAACTAGTGATTTAGTTTTCGGGCTAAGAACTAACTAGTAATTTGGTTGTACGTTATATTTACCTATCTTTTTCGCTGTTGGACTTAAAAATAGTTGGTACTTTACTTTCAGTTTTCCAGTTGGTTTGAATTTAGGGTTACATTCAATTCTATTTGGTTTATTTCACTTTAAACTTTGATTGATGTTGTTTTACCTTTTTCGTAATATTTAGAAAAGGCTGTTAGCTAAAACATACATACGATCTCTTTTTTCCCAGTATATTATACATAAATCAATTATTTTGTATATATATATATATCAATTATGTTTTGTGTGTGTGTGTGTGTGTCTTGAGTGGTATAACATAACATGTCTCATGTTTATTTTACGTTTTGACCAAAATCCCTTTCATATTTTGCGTAATAATGTTATTTAATTAAACAGTGCGTTGTCTTTTGATATGATAAAGATTGCGTTCTATTTCTCTTAAGAATATGTTCGTTTTCTCTTTAATTTGCTATATGTGTGTGTTCAGCTACTAACAGGTCAGATGTTATTATTTCCTAAAACCTGCGAGTGCCAATGTGCCATCCAACTTATTTGTGTTATTAATGTGTACTTTACAACTAATTTAACGAAAGTTTATAGTTATTTATATATTTATTTATTATCATCTTAGAATCTTGTTAAGCCCACTGGCGCTGATATTTTCATAGACCGACCAAAACAAAATAGAAAACAGATTTTTTTTTTTTTACTCAGAGCACCCAAATCTCATATTTGTTTCTTCGTACACTTTTCAGTTCCTTTTTTGGCAAAACAAAAAAAAAACTTTCATGTTGCGTTACTAAATGTTAAAAGAGAAGAGTTACTGAAAACCAAATAAAACGAAGAAAAAGAGGAGAATGAAAAAGAATGTGGAGGAGAATGAGACTCGTAGTTGCAATTCCTACCAAATACAACAAAATGTTACTGTGTTTTCCTTGTCATCTTCTAAATATTTTATTACATAATTTGTACTGCCAAATATTTGTTTTGTGTTATATATACATGAAGATTTCTGACATATAGTTTCCTTTGCTTTTTATTATCTTGGAACATTATGTCAAATGTCTTGTTTTCTATGTCATCTTAATATCTTTAAAAAATTTGGTTGTAAGGTATCAGTTTTATTATAGAAGTAATCTGTAGTATTTAAACTCCAAATTTTCTATAGTTTAGCCTCCATATTTTTTGTGATACTAAAATTTTGATCACCAATAAAGGACATTACGTTTGAGATATACAGACTGAACATTTTGTAGAAAAACAAAAGTGTCAAAGTGAGTGCACGTGGGGACATTTGTAAAATAGCTCCAAACTAAGAATAAAAACAAAACACTCGAATTCAAACCCACATGAGATGTGTCCCTCCCAAATCCCAATCCAAGCCATATCTTTTCTCCTCTATATGGGTCCCCTTCATAATTTTTATTACTGCTTCCATTTTTACACATATTAAATAATTAAAAAACTTATATATAAAAGAAAACAAAATTGAAGAACAGCACAAACAAGTCGTAACATGCCATTTACAATATTCGATATCAGTCTTCACAGACTTTGTACAAATTATTCTGACAGCTTTGTACGATTTCTTTGTGGTTAATTCATACAGACAAAATAGTTCTATATTAAATATTATTGGCATTGGTTGTATTCATTATATCTTATTGTTTTTATAAGGATATAAGTATTTAATAATTACGATTCTGTCTTTACCTAGCTTGGTAGGAAAGAATACATTTATTTTGTATGTCAATATTTTCAACGTGAAATGTTGAAATAGTCAAATTAAAGTTTGAAAATCATTAGTTAAATAAATTCCAAGAAATTCTGGTGATAATATGAGGCATATGATTATTGTTCCATGTCTACAATATATATAAGAATCTGGTGGTAATTTGGTATGCTTTTATAGTAAAATACTTATAGCCTTGGTCATCGTAAACTGAGTTAAGAAAATAAAGTGACAAAAGACTGAGTGAGTTCGAAATATTACTGGATTCTTGTTTTGAACTCTACTTCGGATTTTAGGAGTGGTAACGTTGATACAAGTCCTATAAATGTTTAAAACTTATGTACAATAATAAAGACTTATATCAATTTATTTTTAATTAACAAGTAGATTAAAGTGATGAAGAAAAATTATATTGTTAATATGCATGCTAATATTCACCCTGGACTTCGCTCAAATTTCTTAATTATATGTGTTTCTTTCACATTTATATGTAATTTCCTCTTGATTACTTTCACTCCTTTTGTTTTGCAACTAGAAAATTAGTCGACCTTTAGTAGTAGAAAAAAAATTTTATATTATGATACAGTCGAATGTATACATATATACATATATATATAGCGCTAGATGCATTTAGATGGTTAAACCGTAAACACATGTTGTGCACGTTTAATCAAAGATTATGGGATTGCATTTAAATAAGAATTATCACATTCTAACGACAATAAGAAATAGTATAAAAAAGAGCTAGAAGCTATATTTTGGATTTCCTTGCTGCATTAATTAATAATTTACTAACCCTTGACTTTTTTTGTGGTAGGATGAAGAACACAACAAAACCAACAAGAGACCATTCAGTTTTTGCTGTTAACATCAAAAGCCAGTAATGTCTGTATTGCATGTTTTATAGATTGAGAGACAATTTGTAATGTCTCAACCGTCCATGTTTAGTAGGTGTAGATACTATTTTTTCATTTAATTTATAATTTGTTAAAAATAATTAATTGCTCTATATATATTTTTTTGGAATCAATTAAAGTTCTGAATATAGTCAAAATCTAAAAAAACAGATGAATGACTTTGATTTCATATCAATGGTTACCCGTTTTGTCAACACAAACTATACTCATGCAAGGAAATGAATGTAAGCCTACACGAAGAAAGTCATATTCGTAGACCAAAAAAGTCCTTTAAATAAAACATCATTAATGACGCAGTTAAACGACCATAGTTTTATCTTAACTTGATTTATTGTCAGGAAGTTTTTCGAAATAAGATTTGAATCTCCATAAACTCTGTATGCGCCATATAAGTTACAGAGGCAAATAAATTTCAAGTCGGAATAGATTTTTTGATGTTTTGCACCTCAGGTCCTCAGGTGACCGGTTGAACTGCCCCACTATTGGCTATAATCAAATTTCTTTTAGTAAATTTCCATGCATCTTCTTTTCGCAACAAAAAAGGGAAAGTTACCATATGCATCCAAAGTTGCAAAAGAGGGAGGAAGATCTAGATTGCGTGATATATTGGTAGAAATTACGTATAGACTGATCCAAATTAGGGAAATCGAAGGACACATACACATGCAAATATATATACATATACAGTGTGGAATGTATTTGTGTGGGTGTATGAGAGAGAGAGAGAGAGAGAGAGAGAGAGAGAGAGAGA
>KE155118.1:42100-53881 GCA_000411075.1 Sisymbrium irio
AATAAAAAAAATTTATAAAATATTTATTAATTTTATTAAAAAGAATGTTATATATATAATTTAAATAAGTAAATACACCATTTCAGAATGAACAGATAAAGATTAAGCGAAAACCTTAGATCAAAAAAGAAAAATTAAGATTAATATTATTTTTTGAGAAACATGGAAAATAAAAAAAAGGTAGCAAATTTTCTTGGGGAAAAAGAGATACGTTAGTATCTAAAACGGAGGAAAGTCACATGACATCATGTAATGCAAGTCATAACTCATAATATTGATTGAAGTCATCAGCCATATCTTTGCACGTGTCTCAAACTCACTCGCACTCATCCAAATCTCTATTTCTCTCCCTACAAGATTCTAACCGTACTACTACTACACAACTTGTCTCGTGTCATGTTTTTAAATGGGATTTCTGATAAAAGTATCTTTAATTGATTTTGGACTCAGTGGAAACAAAACCAAAATTTATATTGGATTATTTCCCCTTTCCGTCGGATAATTTCCCATTTTAAATTGCAAATTTTTTGTTGTCCTTGTCTACAAAAAGTTCTCGGTTTTGTCTTTTTTTTTGGTGCCGCAACTCGTAAGTAGTTAAGCGAATGAACAATAGCTATAAGTTTGACCCAAGGAAAATGAAAAAGATTAAGAAATAAGAGCGAAGAAGACAGCGTTGAGTAAAGTGCCAAACACGAAGGCATGCCTTGATTCGTCAAAAGAGGTACATATTGAGATACAAAGCCGTAACAATGGGCTTTGGGAAGAGTTATGGCAATAAACAAAGACCTCTCTCCCTATGTAAACAACAACCTTAAGGGGTGGTGAAGAAAAAAAAACAAAAAAACAAAAACAAGAGAAAAAAAGATCAATCATATGTTTGGTATTTTCTTTTCTTTGTGACTAGACAGTGTAGTGTCCTGGAGTTTCAATGTCCAAACCCTTTAGCTTCACTACTGATTCCACATGTCCCTTGAGTGTGTGCAGCTCCCTAAGCCTGTTTTATCATATAAATCATTCAGTTAGTGTTTACTTCCAATCAAAGAATCTGTAGTACTCTGAAGATTGTAAGATAAAGACTAATTTTACCTAGCGATCTCAGCTCTTCTCTTGGCTTGCTCTGCGATCTCAGACAATTCTCTGTAACTTCCTTTCTCAGGGAAAATGTTAACAGCTTCTTTTGGCTGCAAACCGTGAAGTGTCCTCTGAGCAAGTGCCCATTGAGCCTCCCTCTCTTCTTTTCCGTAATCTTTCTTCATCGTGAAAGCTGTCTTGTTCTCAAACAAGTTCAACCAAGCCTTTCCACTCAAGATGTATCGAATGGCAAACTTGAGAATGTCTTGTGGGAAGTATGTCACAATACTGTACAACCAGATCACTCCAGCCCATCCCCATCCAATACCCCTAACCTTTGCGAATTCCCAGTTAGCGTAAACCGCAATCAAAGTGGCAACCTGCATTTGAAAGAAACGAGTACATTAAAAACATGTTCCATCGAGGACCCTTTTCTTTTTCTACCTATTGAGAAATCACTCAAACTGTGGAGCTTTGATCATGATCTTACCAGTTGTGCAATGAGGAAAGCAACCATCAATAATGCTCCAGGACGTTCAACAAATGACCAACTCCTTGATCTTGTGACAAAGATTAGAGCTTGACTAATGATACTAACTTGCAGATACACTGCACCCATTAGCTCGTTGTTATTGTCCCTGATGGACCTCACTCCAAACGTGTCCTGTGAATCCAAATTGAAAGTTTAGTTTACAACTCTAAACACTCAGTGAATGAATCAGCTCATTAATATGTATATACCGAGAAAAAGTCGGTCTTGTGTGCCGCCCAGAAGAAAATAACAGTCATCATGGCTTGGTAGCCTCCAAGAACAACTCCAGTAGCGAAAATTTCTTTAAGCTTCCAGCTATCAGGTGTGGGAGATGGCTTGACTCTATCCTTTGAGATGGTCATGATGGTACCTACAGAAACACATAATATACATAAGTAACTTATTAATGAAACAATGAATTTGAGGTTATTAAACAAAGGGGACAGTCTTGCTTACCATCGTTAAGAATGGCAATGATCAGAACCATGAATGCTGAGAAGTCAAATTCCCATATCAAAGCAATAAGCATGAAACCAAACACGATACGGATTGTGATTGAGACTGCATAGATCGTGTAGTTCTTCATTCTCTGGAAAATAGCTCTGCTGGTGAGAACAGCACTGATGATAACGCTGAGTCCAGGCTCAGTGAGAACGATATCTGAAGCACCACGAGCAGCATCCGTAGCATCAGCCACAGCGATACCAATATCAGCTTTCTTCAAAGCAGGAGCATCATTGACACCATCACCAGTCATTCCAACAATATGCTTCCTCTCCTGCAACTTCTTCACGATCTCGTACTTGTGCTCTGCAATATCCAAAACAAAGAAGCTTAGATATAACATACCCACCTTTGCATTGAATAAAACCAGAACAATAAGTAAGAAAATACTAACCTGGGAAGACTCCGGCAAACCCATCAGCCTTTTCGATCAGCTCCTCAACAGGGATGGATGCAAGGTTTGCGTCCTTGCTAGTACCGAGAAGAGCCGAAGACGGATACATATTTGTTCCCATTCCAAGTCTGCGACCAGTTTCCTTACCAATAGCAAGTTGGTCACCTGGCCACATACAAGAGAATGTTAAGGGGGACAATGTAAGAAGTGAATAGTTACCAAGACAATATTGATGGGCAAACATTATTATTACCAGTGATCATCTTAACATTAACACCGAGATTCAAAGCCCTTCGGATGGTTTCAGCACTGTCATGTCTTGGGGGATCAAAAAGTGGTAACAAGCCAACAAACTCCCATGGACCACCTGGGCTTTCCTTTGTTTTCTCTGGCACCACCTAAAGAAAGGAAATACGAACAATTTAACATTTGTTTCCACACAGAAAAGAAGACTGAAACTAAAGAGTATATCTATCACTGGCAAAACAAGTACCTGGCGAGCAACAGCCAACGACCTGAGACCACGCTCGGCATACTTGTCAATAATAGCGAGCACCTTCTTGCTAAGGTCACTGCTGGCTCTGGCAAGCTCAAGGATCTGCTCAGGAGCACCTTTACTGACTCTGTGCCAGTTACCACTGGAGTCGATGTAAGTCAAAGCAGTTCTCTTATCCACAGGGTTAAATGGAAGGAAATGAACCTCCCTAATTCCAGCTCGAGCCTGCAAAAATACCAATAAAAACATCAGACTTGTTTCTTGGAAGCTCACTAAAAGCAAAAACGTAACTCAAACCGGTATATACCTCCTTTGGATCAGCAAGCATTCCAACCATAGCTGCATCAATAGCATCCTGGTTCTCAATTCTGGAGGCCATAGCCGCAAATAACAGAACTTGGTCTTTCTCCACACCCTTGCAGAAAACTTCAACCAAGTTTTTATCCACACTCAATTTGTTGAGAGTTAGTGTCCCTGTTTTGTCACTGCACAGAACATCCATTCCAGCCATTTCTTCGATGGCAGTCATACGCTTGGTGATGGCACCTTGTTGAGACAGCCTGTGAGAACCAATAGCCATGGTGACAGACAAGACCGTGGGCATAGCAATGGGGATACCACCGATCAATAGGACCAAAAGGTTATCAATTCCATCTCTGTACTTTCGGTGTTGGATCGGGTACATGACGATAATCTCAATCGCCATACCGATGGCAATGGAACAGATACAGAAGTTACCAATAGATGTAAGAACCTTCTGGAAATGACCAACTTGGTTTGTGCTGTCCACAAGGTGAGCAGCTTTACCAAAGAAAGTGTGAACACCAGTGGCGATAACAACGGCCTCGATTTCTCCTTGTTTACATGTTGAGCCAGAGAAAACTTCTTGTCCAGGGTGCTTGGTCACAGGGAGTGACTCTCCGGTAAGAGCAGATTGGTCAACCTTTAAAGGATCACCTTCAAGAAGACGAGCATCGGCAGGGATGATGTCTCCGAGCTTAATGCTAACGATATCTCCTGGAACAAGAATAGCAGCTTCTTGTTCACTCCATTTTCCATCCCTAAGAACCTGAAAAACAAAGAAACATCACAACAACATTAGCTCTAAAAGAAAACTTCGTGCACAAACTTCACAAAGCAATTCTCTGACAACAACAAACCTTGGTTTTAGGAGCAAGACCAGCCATGAGAGCAGCTGCAGCGTTACCAGCATTGTTTTCTTCGATGAAACTGATGGTGGAGTTGATAACAAGAAGACAGATAATACCGACAAAGTCCTGCCAATCCGGAGGCCTATTATCACCGTTAGCCAAAGCAATGGCCATGATTGCAGCAGCTTCCATCACCCATGAAAGCGGATTCCACATAAAACCCAAAAACTTGAGAATTTTGCTTTCCTGTAAATTGTTTTCATTGACACACACTCTCAGTAACCAAACACCAACTAATGGAAAAGACAAATGCAAAATAGCAAAAAAAAACAAAAAAAAGTTGAAACCTTTTTCTCTTCGAGCTTGTTGGGGCCAAAGATCTGAATCCTGTCTTCCCCTTCCTGAGTTGTCAAACCTTCCCTTGAACATTTCAGCTGCTGGAAAACTTCCTCTATCGGAATTTTCTCCTGAAATAATCAAACCAATTATGATTAGATAAACCAGTTTTATGTAAATTCAGACAATTCATCTACACAAGATTGTTCCTAATCTTCAAAAAGGAGAAACCTTTGATCTATGTGAATTATTAAAAAGATCTCATTTAGTTTCATCTGACTACAATCTGCAACTGAGTTTAGTTGCGAGTTAACTCAATATCTGGGCGAGTCGGTGACTAGTTCGTTGACAGCGAAAGAGGGAAAATTGCGGTGGATGATGTGGGGACCACCACCACCGACTAATGTGATTGGGATGTATCACACACGCGCCGCAAAAATCTAGGCTTGGTTTTGGGTAAATAATACAAGTCGGAGAAGTGTAAAAAGGTCGCATCTTTTATATATATTAAAAAAAACATTGATTTATTGAACCAAGAAATTCGCAAAGTTACGTCTGCACAAAAGATGTGTTTTTTTCTTTTGTTGTTGGTTGCTTACAGACAGAGAAGTTGAACGTACCACGGAAAGGTACATAAAAAAAAAAGAATCCGAACTTATGTTTACACAGACAGATTAAAAATCATAAAACTGCTTTTAAAAAAAAAGAAATTGCTGAATTAATTCTTATGATATCGTTGTCCTAACAAAAGAAAAAAAAGATAGTAGTATTGTACTAGTAGAGTAAAAACAACAAAGGTAAAAAGACAATAACATATGTACAAGTAGATTGGACTTTATTGAAACGTAGCTAGTTCCACCACTAGAAGAAACTCTATACTCTATTATTACTTATCTTTTTGTATTGCTATTCACATGCGTAGATCTACTCTTTCTTTTCATATGTGTTTTTTTGGCTAATGGATATAAAAAGGTCTTATTAAGTCATCAATCCTCCTAACTGTTTCACAAATTTCACCGTGGATATTTCGGAAGAAAGTGACAGAGAATCTTAGGAGAAAACACTTAAGCAAAGAGACAGAACATCTCAACCAAAATGAGAGTAACTAAAACCAAAAACAACGTACAGATCTACTTCCCATTAAAGCAAAAAACATAGAACAATTTGTGGGCATGATGATGTCATAAACAGATAGAGAGAGAGATAAAAAAAATTAATGGTAAGAGTAAAATTTTTATTTTACCAGATCAACAGTCTCGTTCTTGATATCCTCGAGACTCGACATCTCGCTTCTCCTTCACTGACAAAAAAAACCCTCCAGACGGCGACGGCGAAGTAAGCACTAAAAACGACAGCTGTGTCCGCCGGTTCACTCGATCATACGGATACCGGCGAGAGAGAGATAGGAGGAGGAAGGATTAGGTGAAGCGAGCTATCTGTTGCAGACTCGATGCGAGTCCTCCTTTTATACTACTAAAAAACGACGAATTTCTACGCCGTATTAGTTTTTGTGGGTCCCTACAAGTAGTCTCCATTTGTTACCCCTTAAAATTATTTTAATTTATTTTTTTCTCTTTTATTTCGTTGTTTCTTTTGCCTCTTACCCCTTTGACCGTTGATTATTATTGCCTTTTCATTTTGTTCAAATTCTTATTTCGTTAACCCCCCGAATCAGTGTCATATACATTGGTCCCTTTTTCACTAAACTTATGGAGAAACTTATTACTCTCAGTGTCATTAAAATTTCCCACCACGAACTGTTTCCCTTTTTTTTAGTTACTAGGATAACACATACGCATATAACGAGTTGCAAAATTTTATTTCATTTTTCAAAACTTATTTTTGATTTTTTTATGTTTATAAATCTATGATATCAGTATACACTTTTGAAAAATATACACCAAAAGAGGAAGTAGCTTATAAGAGAAATATTTTTGCAAATCTCTCTTTTAAAATTAAAAGATCCAAAGAGTTATTCCTCCCAATGCACCATTATACCAGGAAATAAATAATTGGTGGAGGTGTTACACTGTTGTGGGATTTTAAATTAAACTTGACAAAAAGGCAACATACTTCTTGCTGCATAACGTATTCTCTTTTTTTTTTTTTATTCTGCCACCTATTTGGTTCTATGTATTTTATTATACATATCTCATCCTGAAAATTTTCAACTAAAATATTAGTTTTTTCACAAAAGTATTATTTTTAGTGGTATATAGGTCCGTATGTCCTAAATTGGTTGTCCGGTTGCTATTCCTAAAAAATTATGGGTTCCTTCGATTTTGCTTTTCCTTTTTTTTTCTCAACCATACGAAGACTATGGGTGATTAATATTTCTCACATAATTTCTCCAAACCAAACACTTTAAATTTTTACATTTTGATAGAAAGCTTCATAACATAACTGTTCACCTTTATGAAGCAGGAAATCTAATTAGTTTAATCAGGAACAACTAGTCCTGTTATATATTACATTTATCGATTGTTGTGGATGGTAATTGATTAGCGTTTACAACCCCAATAGAACATGCTACTCAATATGTCGGATTCTGCATTGACTTGGAATCAACTTGGTTGGGTTTTAGAAATTAAAGTATCGAGATATGTGGAATAATTTAATTTAATAAAGAAAAATTCCATGTATTTATAGTTTTGATTGGGGCCCTAACGGGCGGTAATGAAAAAATTGGCCCTTCCAAGGTGCATCATGGCAAGGTCAGCAATGGGAACGATGTCACATGTTGTTGATAGTATTTTATTTATGAACTCGGAAAATAATTGAATAAATGCTTATAGTGTTAATTAAATTTGTTCCCTGTGAAGATAAACTGAGAGATTGACTTTTGATTGTTATGGGTCCCCCAATAATAGAAGTTCGTCATTTATTCCTTTACGTTTTTAAGTTTTAACTACTACTAGTACTTTTTTCCAGGATTCATGTTTTTTTATTTTCCCCTATATATTATGAAAAATCATACTGTAGTTAGCTATTTATTTGTTGTCGAAAAAAAAGCTATATATTTATTGTTTGCCTAAACAAAATCTGTGTATAATGGCTGTATAAAATAGTACATCATAATCAATTCAGAGGGATTGAAGGGATTGATGACAAGATTAGGAGGAGCGGTGCAATATCTAATACTTCAGAAAAGCTCGAATAGGCAGATATAATCACTAGGCTAGTCCTAAACAATCACGGAGTTTACAGTCGCCTTGAGTACATGATTGAAAATCCATTTGTTGACATCTTTAAAACACATTTACAACCATTCGATTTTTTTTGTTTTTTCAAAAATTGCCCTTTCATTGAAGTTTAAAGTCTTTGTTTTGACTTGGTATATTCTCCTCTTCAATTTGTCTTCGACTATTTTACAACCTGCACTGAAAAACAAATTCCATTTAATCTTTGTATATAGGCTAGAGATTGACTTCGTTATGCATTAGATATATTTATAAATGTACACAATACTAGTATTAAATATGAATCTCTATTATATGTAACAACGTGTCTAGCCGATTAATTGTCTAGCTCGAGTACTTCTCCAGATAATCTTTAAATCTTGATTAACTGACAATAAATCATGATTCATGGAACGCAGATTATATAGTGGTGATAATTCCAAAAAAAAAATTAAAACTACTGTGAATATTAGTTGATTCAAATAATGATCAGAAGATAGGGTGGACTATGAGCTAGCAATCACGCTTGTTATCAGATAAATGGTCTTAGAAATAGTCTTCAAAATTAAAATAAACTTTCATTTGTATTTTAGACTTGATTACTGTAGTAGTTCTAATTAAGATTTCACAATCCCACAAATATGTCAGATAACGGTTTGCGTTACTTAGCCATCCGTGATTTTACAAACTTATTGATTAGCATAAATTAATGATTCTTAAATCAAATTATTCTCTCTAAATTTTTATTATTTGATTTTTTAAAATAAGCGACCTTTCAACAAAACTATATGCAAAAAATAATAGCTACTGATTTCTTGTGTTTTATTAGTAATAAATGAAAAACTATGATAATAAAAGTATTACTATATATTTGAACTTATGTAGTTAATCCTAAAATATCAATCATTATTATTTGAATGATTCTGTTTTTTTCATAAATATTTAATTATTTACTGTGGTTACGATTTTTTCTGAAAATTGTTCTAAACGGAACTCAAAATATATTGTTTTATGGTTTTTAATCTTTTTAAGCTTGTAATTTAGATTTTCTTTTTTAAATTATATATTTTATTCATATTTTCTCTATAAATATTTTTTTATTGATCCATGGATTTAATATTTTAACACAAACATATATTTTATACGCTGTTGCAACTTAAAAAGTATATACTTGTGTCTTTATCACATTCTATAGTTGGATTTTTTATCATGATTTTTATAGCATATAACTACAGTTTTATAAAAGGTACCCCCTCTCATGCCTTTGACATTTTTCATTAGTTATACATTTCGTGAATTTCCTGGAATATCACTGTCACGAAGGCGATGTTAAAACTGTTTTATATCATTCTGTAATATTATATGCGTCACGGTTCATATAATAATAGTCTTTCTATAAAAATGTAAAAGATAGCACACAATTTTTGACGTATTTATGTGAGGAGTAATGAACTAGTACGTACGGTCATAAAGAAAAAGATACATATCGGTGAGTTTCATCATGGACTTGACATATCGTAACTTTTTTTGTCTTCAATCTATATTCTTTTTGAAAAGTAATAATTTTACAAAGGCTGAACAATGGCAGAAATTTGAAGGTAATATGCTAAATATCAAAGGTATTTATGACTATGCTAATTTTTTCTTTTTGATTGAAAATGAATAGGATAGGAAACCTGTACTTGAACGTTTGTAACGATAATGATGAAACAGTAATCTAATAGCAAGTTTTCAAACGATTATATTCCAATATCTGTAAACAGTCCAACAAAACAAGATATCTCTGTTTACTTTAATTTTTTCTGAAGGTAAACATATTTAGACGTACCCAGATAATACTGCACTATGTACGGCCTCACATGCCGTCCTGCGACTCGATATAAGCAAAATGTTAGTTACTTGTTCCCCTCTTTTGTATTTCTAATATATCTGCTCAGAAAAAAAAACAACGTTAAATTTTTTCAATAAAGCCAATCTCTTTGATCAAGAAATTCCAAAAACAGTTTTAGTTATTTATATAGATTTTAAAATATTTTTTTTGAAACCGCATTGGTCAAGTGACATGAGCATTTACTCATAAAGACATTCCTTACATTGAAAGTCATTGAATTCAATTACATTTTCCTTCGCGCTTAATTTCTCTATATAGTTTGAGTATTTTTCCTCTAATGATATGTAAAACAGTTTACATATGAAAAATAAACTACAGTTATTTTGATTAACTCATGGCAAAGAAAAAACGTATACTCGTATAAATATTTCATATATTTACGAATTAGAATGGACATAATTTTTTAGTTATCTAATATCATTTTTTTGGGCTAAAATAATATTTTTATATATTACAAGAAATTACAAGTCTAACTTTGATCCTTATGATTATTGAAACTTTAGTTCTCAACGAGTTAATGAAAGTCACAAATGTTGAACTTTCAAAGCAGTGAGATAGTATTTCGTACTAATATATATACAAGTTTTTTTAAAAACTTTTAATATATATATATAACTTCGAATATAAGAAGATATATACACTCTTTTAAGTTTTATTTCTTAACATCTTTTTGAAAAGCTAGCATTGGGTTTACAAATAAGTAATGTCAGGCTAGGGAAAATATTATTATCAACCTTTCAGACAATGTTTTCTTTTTCTTTGAAAACATTTGTTTTCTTTGCCATTCCTCATGCTGGTTTCTCTAGTATCAAAATGGTATGCGCATGATCCGCGATTGTAAATTTTGAGTACATAATCAGCATACAAAAAATCGGTTAATAAAATACGTACAACTACTGATGACGGATGACGTATGGATATATATACAGTGATTTTTCTATAAGACATTGACATTGTTACGATATCTGCATCTTTTATAAGAACACTATCTTATGCTTTCAACTTTCTAGATATAAATTTTTTTTCTTGATTTTGTTTTTGTTTTTTCGATCATATCGTTTCAGTTTTGTTATATTCAAAAAACCAAATGTTTTTCTTTTGCTGAAAGTATACATTCTTTTTTTGCTATTTGAAAAATTATATTCTCTTCGATTTTGGAGACAAATGCATATCTTTTTGTTTATTTTATTCCTAAAAACCGTATTTGACCAGGGAGTTACATTAGCTTTTAGAATGGGAAATATATCTTGTGTCAAAATTAGCAGGCGATTATGTCCGTTTTACGGAGTATACTTTAACCAATTGACATCTAAAGGTGACAACCCTTTTCAACGGTCCTATGAGTAAAGAAAAACAGACGCTTTTGCATAAGTGTGCATTTTTGAATAACTGTAGTTGTAGTTAGGATTTTCATTAGTTATTTTTTTTAATCCGCACGCTAATTTATTTTACTTCGGTCTGATGCTTGTTTGCAAAAAAATTTCGATATTTATTTTATTTATGTATACTTGTTTATGTCTAGAGACATGAGTAACACATGTTGCCTTTATTCTTTTAACAATTTCTTGGTCAGTAATATTTTTTATAACCAAGGATTTCTAAACATTAGACCTACACAACTTTTTGGAATATGGACCAAAACATGTAAAATAGTCATCTCTTTGCAGCCGGTGTTCGAACTCATAACCTGACTCTTGTCCCAAAACCTTTGGGATTACTTATATTAGCCGATTGGAAAACAGTTCTGTTTCTTGCAGAAAATAAATACATTTTGTATTCCGTTGGAAATTATGACGCCGTTAAGTTTTTATTTTAATAACCGGCGTGAATTTAGTCATTGGATGCCGAGTTGGGTTTTAATGAGAGACCGAAGTGAAGAAGAACAAAATGGTGGTGGGACTTTGGGGGTCTTCACCTAATCTAACGGCACCGTTACCTGTTACAAAGAAGAATCTAATATAATGGCTTTAAGGATCTGTCGTTTTACGTACATGACAGACAGTAGCTTCCAATCATTCCTGGCCACGTGTACTGTCTACTTACAAAATAATTGCTACCGCAACTGCTTTCTCTGTTTCGGATAAAATGTAAATCCACTGAATCTTGTGATGTGTGAACCACTTGAACCAACTTTAGTTTTTGGGTTTTCTCTCTTTTTGCTCGGTCGAAATAAATACCAACATTTTTATGTGAATTGTGAAGCACCTTCCTCTTTTTTTTTTTTTTT
>KE155118.1:60034-89321 GCA_000411075.1 Sisymbrium irio
ATTATTTAAACACTAACATTATTATACGTTAATATATAATATATTATTTACACGATAACATTATTATATGCTAATATATAATAAATTATTTGCACGCTAACACTATTATACGTTAATAACATAAATATCATATCAATAATAAATATATTATGTGTTATCAGATAATATATAATACATTGTTTGGACGACAACATTGTTAGACGCTAATTTAATATATTATTTGTCCGCTAACACTATTATACAATAATAACATAAAATATCACATAAATAACATATATATTATGTGTTATCAAATAACATATAATACATTATTAGTAAGATAACATTATTAACATGTAACATATACATGTTGTTAAATAATTTTTTTTGATATTCTCTTTTTCATCTTATCTTTTCCTCTCTAATCGTTCTGAAAATTTCTTTTCATGTTGTTCACTCTCTCTCTCTCTCCTTCCCCTCCTCTTCCTCTCTTCTCCTCCTCTTCCTCTCTTCTCCTCCTCTTCTTCTTTCTTTTTTTCTTCCGATGATGGCAAATAGCAAATGGCAAATGTTGTAATTATAATAAAATGATAGAACAAAAAAATAATTACATACCTAGATAAAAGTTACTATTTAGGTTAGAAATTGTCACTTAATTTCTTTATCTTTTATTCCCATTTTGTATAGTTTCTCCTATAACATTCATATCTTTCATTTTTTGGGTCAAATAACAATTATATATTTCCATCTTTGCGTTTGTCTCGGTGAAAATTGAAAAGCTCATGAAAATGACTAAAAATTGAAAGTCTTTTTTTTTGTCGATAAACGAAATTTGAAATTGAAATTGAAAGTTGAAATTGGAAAGAAACCAAGATCAAACTCGTGTAAGTTTGAAACTTTAAAATCAAATTCTTGTAAGTAAAAAAACATTCGAAACTCAAACTCGTCCAAGTATCTTGACTACCTCGAAATTAAGTGCAAGTAGTAAGTAGCAAACACAATTGATTGACGTAAGAAAGTTTCTCTTGTTGAACTTTTTACTCTCGTTGTAAGTTGGAGTTCCACAGGAAAATAATTTGAAATGACCCCAAAACAAAACGAAAAAGAGAGAAATTTTTATCAAACAAGTTATATAAATGTTCACAAAGCTTTATTGGCCCTAAAATTAAGAATAGTTATGGAGTATGCTTAGAAAAATGCTTTCAGATTGGACTCTTTTATTATAACCACAGAATGAACGACTGCAAGGTCGACTCAGTTTGTGTCTGCTTCCAGCTTTTTGCAATTTAAGAATAAAAACCTTATTGGTTGAGTTTTTTTTTTAGTATTTTACTTTTTCATCATTTTGAATTTTCTTGTTCTTTATTAAAAATTTCTTACAATCAATAGAGTAACACACGATTTCTTCCAAATTTGTTACTCTGTACTCCTCCAAAATGTAAACATTTATCATAATCTTCCCTCAGTACTAAAGTAACAATAGGGAAAAACAAAAATCTTTCGACAATAGTTCCCCTTCCCCCTAAAGATAGTACAAAATGAGAAACATAAGTGGAAAATAGTCTAATCCTAGGATCCTAAATTCCTAATCTTGCATTGACTCCACTTTTGATAGTCCTAGTACTGTAATTCTCGAAATCACAAAGTTTTATTTATCAAGATTCATTTTGATTGTCTTTGATAACGTTCATATATTTAAAATCGTTTCCCAAATACGGTTCAAGTTATACGAGTTAGTACTTGAATTTTCTTATTTACTGGCCTCACTTAGTAAATTATACACAGTTACTCTCATAGGTTCAAGTCAACTGCTTCATATGCCTTTCTTCCCAAGTCAAAGCTGATCAAAAGTTTTAGATACTATACACAAACAAAATTCCTTAACTTGAGCGAGCAACCAAGACGTGATCGATAAAATGAGGGTAAGAACCCTCTAGGTGTTGGAACAGAAGCCAAAGGTGTTGTTGCTCTTGGGTTATACTACTTCTGTTTTTTATGCACACAAATTAATAAAATATATAATTTTGTGTATTTTTAAAATAAAAATATAATTATTTATACATCAAACCATATTTCATTAATAAAAAATAAATAGGATAATTTTATATTAAAATTTTAAAACGACACTTATATTAAAACACAATGATAACTAAATTGAAATGGATTAAATAACTTAAAATAAACCTTTAGATAATTAAATAGTAACTTCCAAAAAAATGTTAATACAACTGAACGGTAAATGGTAAATAGTCAAAGGCGCTCTCGCTTACCAATCACTTTATTCTCTAGAAACAATCAAAACAAGAAGTCAAAGACCAAAATTCTCTCCACTGTCGACCTAGTGTCCATCATCGTCTCCCGCATGCTGGAAGGGACCGTCCCCCGATGACTGCGACGTTCAGAAATCCCTGATTCTTTCCTCTCATTACGATATCCACAAAAGTGGATAAACCGTGGACGGTTTTTCGACCAACTTGGCCGCCTCCGTCACCACCATCTCTACTATTATCCTTCCGCCAAATAATGCCTTTCAAGAATGATCTGGGGTGTTTACTGGAGCCAGTGGTAACAAGCAGGCGACTATGTTTCTTCCATATTACTACTCATCCTTGCTGACTCTCCGTCTCCCTCTATCACATTGTTTCGGAGAAACTCGCCTACTCTGATCTTCTCTTCAAGGCAGTGCTCTCCTGTCTCCCAACCCTTTTACTAAGAATGTCAATCGTGGTCACCAACAATTCACATCCCCATTTTTCCCTCGACGTTGTTCTGGTAGTGGAGTCTGATCCGTTCGTATATCCATCCATCGCCATAATGGTGGCTTTGGTGGCTGCAAGACAGCTACGTCGTCATTCATATTCTTCGAAGGCTCTTTCTTGGTTCACTGAAATGATAGAGAAAGACCATGCATAAAACATATAGTACTTCCCATAGAACAAAAAAGTTTCAAAAGAGAATATAATAAACAAGCAAATGGTTGAACAAGTAGCCAGATTACTGCATACAATATTTTTCTTGATTATAGATTCAAATAAAGATGTTACGTGTGGGATCTAACAATTTTTTTGCCAAAAACAGTTGAGAAACATAAAAACGTACGACCTCATACGACCATCCTAAGTTAAGGTTCATTCGTTAACTGATCAACCAAACTACTACCGAAAAGAATATGGAACGGAAGTGTTGTGAGAATGATTTTAAAGTCCACATGTAGATTGAAACCTAAAAGTCAAACTTAACTTTTACATTGTAGAGTTTTAAAATATGTTTGTTAAAAAATTCAATTAGCTGATATATTTTTTATAATACGTTTACAAAAACTATTAGCAATTGATTCGTAGCTTTACATATTTGAGATAAAGATAGAGAAAACAACCCATATACTTAATTGAGATGTACGTCCTTTGAGTAGGTAACCAAATATGTAGAGGAAACAAGAGTTACATTGAAGATCGATCGCACCAAGAATCAAACTCAGTTTTATTGGTCTTTGCTAGACTGTCTCTTGCCAAAAGATATTCGCGAATAAGAAGTTTTAAAAGAAAAGAAAAAATCAAGACCAAAATCAAACCAAAAATCGGCATAGAGGAGAAAATATTGAAAACAAAAACTATTCTGAATCAGAAAGAAAAAAGGAACAAAAAAACAAAAAAAAACCGAAGGAGTTAAACCACGCCCGCTTCTGCACTAAGGCCATATATAAGATACATCAAGAGATCTCTACCCTCAGATTCACGACAGTGATCTAGTGTCTTTGGCCAAAAGTGTTTGGGAATCTTGTTCCGCAAGTTAGCGAACGGGTACCCTGTATGGTTCTTCCATTCGCCCCATAGCTGAACAAAATCTCGAGCTTTTTCTTGTAAGAATAGTGATCGAGCCATGTAATCAGCAGATGCCCAAAGTGATTGTTTCCCATCTGCTTCGTTTTGCCATCCTTGGACTATCTCTCTGAAAATACTGAAATAATCAATTTCTGACTTATGATTGTTTCCTTTTTCACCGAAAGTCGGAAGATATGCATTAAATGCGGTGGATGATTCAACCAAAAGGAAGATGATGAAAATTTTAATGGCCACAGACATTGTTGGAGAGATTGCTTAGGTTTTTTTTTGAAAAAAAAATTCAATCCCGATGATAGAAATTTCAAGTTTGTGTTTATATATAATACAAGCTTGTCTAATTCTTTTACAACTGGGATTAGGGTTTCTGCTTTTGACTAAAATTAGTCCTCAAATTTTTATCATGTGTACATTATATCCTTTTCGTGCTGGGATTAAGGTTTCTTCTATTCCCTTTCGCGTATATTATAAGTTTTTTTATTAAACTACTATTTATTTGTTTTGGCCTTTTAATTAGATATATATCGTTTTCTTCTTTATTATTATCTCCTACTAAAACAAACAAAATAATTCATTTAAGCTTATAACCTTAATCCTAAGAGAAAATGGAGTGAAGAAACAAAATATGTCAGACATTGACTATTCCAGTTTTTTCAAACAAATGATCGAAGGATGGCTACGCAAAGCAGATCAAAATACCCTATCAAGGGTTATATCGACATATGGCCGTGCTTACAAAGGGAACCTGAATCTTATGTAAACAGATCCTTTTTTCTACAAGGAAAAGCTCAAGCTTTTGTTCGAGAATAAAACTTGGGGAAGCGATACCGTGGCTTAGTGAACAAAATTGGTGTCTTGTGGCCAAACCCAGTTGATACTCATACTTGTTCTAATGCCTGTCCTCGATTTGAAGCTACAAATCTCATGACCTACATGATACATGGCCTAAGTCATCGTAATCCTTTTATTTAAGTATTTTTATCTTATTTCTTTTCTAATTATTTTGCTTAGCTAGGATTTTTGGTTGATTTTTGTCTTAGTTTGTTATTTTTTCGTTTGGCTTTATTTTTTAAAATTCAATAAAAAAGAATAAAAATTTCATGAGATGTTAGATTCTCTGAAACAAAATAATACTCCAACAGGAAGAAAAAAAAGAAGTTATAGTTTTTTTTTCCGGCTATAGAAGTTTTATAGTTCATGCGATTGTAAAGTAAGAGAACTGAATTCACCAACTCTTCCCTTCTAGTTTTTTTAATTATTTTTGAGAATTTAAATTGATGATAATTGTTTTCTTTTTGGAACAAAGTCAGGCAGCAATATTTAGGATATAGAGTTATGTTTTAATTTATTACTACCATTTGCCAATTTATAAAACTGATACTATAAGATCCCTACAAAATACCATACTTTTAGTTTCACAAACAAAATATTTGAGAATTCTGAAAATTTCAAAAATCAGTTCTCTTTCAGATATTTATTAAATCAATCAATCCGAGCAAGAGTTCTGGTGAATCCGAGCAAGGTTACACAATTTAATTTTGAACCTTCATTTTGAGATCTTCAAGTTCAGTTGTCGTTCTGGATCTGCTTGCGCAATGGACTTGTTTTCTGGATTGGGTTTTTAACCTTTCACATGTTTTCACATTTACTCTTTTTTTACCTTTTGGGACCTTTCTGAAAAAATTGTAAAGAAAAATCCAATTACAAATGCCACTTCTTCCTGTCACATCAGTTTTGGAATGATTTCCCACTTTCATGCTAGTTCTTGCTTCGAAGTAATATTAATCAGGTCTGGTAAGTATAGGACATTCAATTAGAAGGAATAATTATTTTTCCAAGTTTTGGTAAATTAAATTTACATTATATCCAAAAGAAATAATGAATCATAAAAAAAGTATGGAGTTCAGACAAGAAAAATCTCTCTCCATATTACGTTTTACAAAACTGGAATGATGTTTTACATAAAATATTATAACAGACTCATTGGAAGATAAACCTACCAGCTTTTTTCTGTTGCTATTGTGCTGCCTTTGTACAAACAGCATGAGATACTAATGCGAATGAGACGTTAAGAAACAAAAACAAACAGGCCAAAAGAAAAAAAAAAGTACACATTGTTACATTTAAAACCAAAGAAGTGCTACATCTGTTTTCAATGCTTGCATTCATAGTTTTTCTTCCCAAATGTATCAGTTTCAATTTTTATTTTCCTTTTATGCCAACGAGTCGTCTTATTATTACTGTTGTTTTCATTACCAAGCTATACTATATTATTTAACTGGGAAGTCTAACTTTCTAACATTAATTAAGTTTGTAAGAAATTTGTATAAAAAATGGGTGATTTAGTTAAATCCTAACTATGTTAGAGAGATCAATAAAGATTTAACATTTGACTTATTAAGAGTTTGATCAACTCATTTTCTTAATTAGATTTTTGTGTATTGCGAATTTGTTAAAAAGAAAACAAAAAATAAATCAAATTCACGACTAAGAAAATAACACACATAATAAATAAGTATTTTAAAAATCACCAATTGAAAAAATTCAAATTTCTTTCCAATTCATCAATACTTTGTGTTTCACCTTCACCCAACCCTAGACTCTACACATTATTTTCATTATTGGGAGTTATAAATACTAACTATTAGCTGCATTTCAAATCATAATCAAACCGCAATTTCCTAACTCCAAATAAAAAATTCTCTCACATTCCTTTACTCGATGAGTCTCCGATTATTTCTAATTTTTTTCTTGCCATTGCAGTAACTGCTAATGTCTCGATATCAATACTGTGGAAGACATGACCCGCGAGGTCATTGATGCATTGGCTCACGCTCCTTTTGAAGAATGGTCAGCTGTTTTTATGGCAACAAATGACTTGAGTCCATGGTGATGTTCTTCCATCTACCCTCTTCATGCCTGATTCCTTGGCCAACTCTTACGGTGGCTAAAACACACATAAGTTGGCTGCATACCACATTGTTTCGGAGAGGTTTGAGTATGGGGATCTTTTTGGACTCTCAATGCAAGTCAATCACGACTATTGATTCTTCTCGCCAACTACTCAATTCTCATAACCAACAATTCTGATTCTGGTTACACTATTGATGGCGTTCTCATCACAAAATCAAACGCCTACGTAGAATCCAACATAGCAATCCTTGATTTCAAAACATACGGTTAACCTAGTGCTCCGAGTAATCTGGCGCGAAGAAGAAATGCTTAAATAATGTTTCTTAGTTTATTTTAAAATGTACAATAATAGTTCATTATTGCCTGTTTTTATAATAGTTCAAAGCAAGAAAATCCAAAGTTAAACTTTCCCTGTTAAAACGAATTGAATATCATCACGAATATCATCACGATCTTAATTATAAGGGACAGCAACCGATATTTGTTACATAATAATTCTTGCACTGATTCTTGCTGGTTCAATTACGTTTTTAACTATTCATATATTTTTAATAACATTATTCATATTCTTTTAGTTAATGAAGATTCCACACATACATATATTAAATGAATAACTTTCAACATCAATCATTCAATAACTTATACCTTCAAAGGCTCTTTCTTGGTTCAGTAGATGGAAAAGACAAGATGGATGGAACAGAGAATTTGAAATGATAGAAAAAGACCATGCATAGATCATATAGTAGTTCCCAAAGAACAAAAAAGTTTCAAAAGAGAATAATAAACAAGCAAATGGTTGAACTTTCATAAACATAAGTATAGCAAGTAGCTTACCAGACAAGGCAATACACTAATCATACATGGGAAGTAACCAGATTACTGCGTACAATATTTTTCTTGATTATAAATTCAAATAAAGATGTTATGTGTTGGATCTAACAATTTTTTGCCAAAAACAGTTGAGAAACATATAAAAACGTACGACCTCATACGAGACCATCTTAATCTAAAGGTTCACTGATCAACCAAACTACTACCGAAAAGGATATGGAACGGAAGTGTTGTGAGAATGTTTTTAAAGTCCGCATAGGTCGTTGTAATCATTTTATTTAAGTATTTTTATCTTATTTATTTTAGTATATTTGTTTTTAGCTTTTCATCAACTACTCATTTCTTATTACCAACAATTTTGATTTTGGTTTCACCATCGATGACATTCTTATCAGAGCAGAACCAGACCTACATAGATTCCTGACATAGCAATCCACCGCATTGCATTTCTCCTTGATGTCCAATTACGGTCCAACCATTTTCATTCAATAAATGTTTCAACATTATTGGTTCCTTTTAATTTCATCGATGCCAATAGTACTTTTCTTGCATGGAAATGTTCCAATAATGCAAATTTCCCAATAATGATAAATAAAGTTTTTGAAAATGATTTGAGGAAAAAAAACAGGAAAAAGGTTAAAGAACTTTAAATAAAACCGATAAACCCTCAAATCATCATCTCTAATGCCACAACTTCATGCAGAATCCAGACTGCACAACCGCAGACGCACCACCGCCAATCGCAGAACGCTTAATCGAGATGCGGTCGTTGAAAGTATGAACGAGCTGCTCAGCTAAATCCATGGGATCATCAGAGAACGTATCAATGAATATCTTCACAACTCTGATCTCTTGTGGCGTCGCTCTTAAGCTATACCAAGTCAGAAACTTCTGTCTGAAATCCTTCTCGATGTGTCCTGAGCACTCAAGCTGTCTTATGATCTTCACACAATGCTCTAATCCACTCTCTGATCCTCCGTTCGCTGAATGATGATCACCGTTATTACCGTTTTCTTTAACCGACTTCCCGTTTCTAGTTTGACGGTTCTTGGTTTGGTCTGACCTGAAGGGAGTGATTGGCAAACTCGCATCTGAACTGTTTCGATTACTAACAAGATTTGTCGTAGTAACCGGGACTAGAGTTTCTCCGTTCTTGTCCGGAACAGCTCCTACTTCCTCCTCACCCAACAACACAATCCGCTCAACGTTTTTCTTCTCAGTCTGTACAATGTCTGATTCTGCTGTCCTTTTGGCAGCATTTTCCTCAGTCGAAGGAGAATCTTTTTTGTCGTTCTGCGAGAGATTTTGAGGAACAATGTAACCGTTGTTAGATTCAGCTTCAACTGAAGAAGGATTAGAAGACAATGTGCTGCAATTTGTGAGAGGGCTTTCGCTTCTTTCGACTACAGAAGAGCAGTTTCCTCCTTCTTCAGGGCTACGCGTCAAAACATTGATCTCATCGACTCCCAGTTCTCGTGTTCCACTAAAGGACACAACTTTGAAGCAGTACTCAGAAGCTGGCGCTAATCCAGAGACGACAAATCTTGCGTTTGGAGTAAACAATGTGCAAGTCGATTTCTCCTGGTAATCTTTCTCGGTGACCTTACGATGCCAAATACTGTAATGAACGATGTTTGCAGGTGACGTGACTTGGTTGGAGGCAAGAATCACTGTGAGTGAAGTCGCGTTAACATCCTCGAATCTGATCTTGGTTGACACTGTGGTTGCTGTATCTGCAGATATCTCACTGCTCAATCCATAAGAACAATCTAGCAAACAAAACAGAGAATCACCATTATTTATCATACTTTAAAAACGTTACTCAAATCATCGAATCATGTGGGTAATAAAAAGCTGACCGTTCTGCATCTTGAAGCTGTGCGGTGAAGGCAATGCAGCAACTTCAGGTGGTGTAGTTTCTAGTGTTTCAAGGGATTCAAGAGCAGAAGAGCAAAGTTTCTGCACATCAGGTCCCGACAGTAATCTGTTTACAATTCCTCTACCCATTTTCATAGGGAGGCCAGTGAGAGGACCCACATCAGCTTCAAGACTCTTCACAGCTTCATCAACAAACTCACAGAGATTTCGGTATTTAGTCGAGCCCTTTATAAGTTTCTGGACTAATAAAAGACGGTAGCATAGTATGTCTACCCTTCTGGTTTCTTTAGCAATCGTCAATTGCTTCTTCCAACATTCAAGTAAGCTGTTTGGTTTACCGCAAGAGACACAATAGAAGCAGCAATCCTCACTTTGCTTGTCTTTTTCAAGACAAGATTTCTCACTCTTGAACGCACATTCAAGATGACACGAGAACCCGCAAGAATCACCCTCAAATGGAGGATCTGAGCTACATGTTAACCAGAGACTAGGATCTTTGTTATCATCGTACTTACGACAAATGCAACAGGAACACCTTCGGCAAAACGAGTCTTCCTGTCTCAATATGGCTCGGCAAGCCAGATTTTTGCAATAGATAGTATTCACCTCACCTAACCAATTTCCATTTCCGGGTTAGTATGCACCAAAACGTTGATAACTTCGAACCCTGAAGAAAAGAAGATTTTGTACCTTTAGTATTAACCGAGTTGCAGCTCCCTGAGGCATTGTTGCTCGTTGGAATCACATAACGACTAGGATTGTCGACCTTCCTTTGTCTCTTTGAGATTTTCTGAGCAGGCAAACAGTCAGAATCTCTCTTCTTCCCATCATACTCACCAGATTTTTTCTCGGAAACAATTTTCAAAAGAGTCTCGATGATCTTGACTTTGGTCAAGCCAGTATATTTTCTCTCCTTTCCCATTTCTGCGCATAAGATCTGTAGAATCTCTTGGCGGCTCCATGCCTGCAACACTTCAGAAGCTAGATGTGATTGCTTCGACAGTTCGTAAACAAGCTGTCTCTTCTCATCAACACTCATCTCACTGCATTTCGAAGAGTCACCTGCAACTCCTGTACATAGAAGAATAAAAATGTTAAAAAATCAATTTTGACTCGAAGTGAATGCAATGGAGAACAAATGTCGTAACAAGCAACACAAAATTATCCAAGACTAACACAGGAATCTCCCTTACAAGCTTGTCTCTAATCTTACGCAAATGATGATACTTTACGTAAACTTGTCTTCCCAAATTAAAAAAAAAAACTATTTCCAAATTCAAAAGTAAAAGTACATAGAAAGCAAATTTGGAATTTTGAGAGGTAACAGATTCAGTCATTTAAAACAAAGAAAGTTACCATCACAGGACAACAATGTTGAAGTTGGATCAACCAAACAGTGGCTCAGAGTGACATCAAGGACTCAAGTGAGAATCAAAAACAACAAGCCAAAGCAAAGATCATGCTCTGTAGAATGAAATTGAAAAAAATGAACCAAAGATCCAAAGCAAAGAACATCATAAAAGAAAGAATAATAGGAATCAAAGCATGATTCTTTAGAACCTACATGACTACATTCATCAATTAGTTAACCGTAGTGACATCTCATGGAATCTTATTCCATACAGAACGAAAGCCATTCAGTCTTTAGACGCACGATTAAATTAAGAAAAAGAAACATAAATTTAACAACCAATGGTAGTGGGAAAAAAATAAACACAGAATATGGAGTTGGAACCAATCGACAAGAAAAAGTGAAAGACCCACCATCAGAATCACCAATGAGAAACACTTCAGACAGAACATCGACTTCAGACAGAACATCGAAAAAAAAATATAATTTTTCCAAATAAAAATTAAGAAACCAGTGATCTAGAGATCAGTAGCAGATTACAGTCTAATTCAAGAGGAAAACAAAGTAAAGTCTGCAACTTTTTGAATATTTTTTTAAAAAAAACAGAAATTTGAAAAAAACGAAAACAGCATCCAAAGCTTCATGATTCAGCTAGTAAATTAATAAGAAGTTTGAACATTACATAGGGAACAACAAAGAGACACGAATATCGATAAATCTTAAGCAACCAATGAAACCCAGAATCGAAAAGTTGAAAAAAAAAGGAGAAAAATACCATCGTGAGAAGAATCCATGAGCTACGAAACGTTAAGAGAAGTAATCAAAGCCACATTACCATAAGAACCCAACCAACAAAAAAACCTGCGATGTGAAGAAAAAAAAAAGGGACAAAAGTTAGAGAGAAAAGATAAAAACTTGTGGGTGCGAAAATAAAAGAGAGAGAGAGACATAAGATTAGACAAAGAGAGAGAAGAGATCGGCGAATAAAAGGAGAAAAGAAAAGACAAGAGAATAAGAAAGAGAAGGCCTTTTACCCAATAAGGTAACAAGAGGCTACTCGCTCCTCGACCAGACAAGGGTTCTTACTTTCCTCTCTCCCTCTTCCAAACGAGTTCCGGCGAACGGAGAAAACCGGAGAAGAGAGAGAGAGTCAGGCGATGTGTGAGAGCAAAGGGGAAGAGAGAAAGGGAGCTCTTTTGGAGAGGAGAAGATGGGACTATTGGGAACAAGAGAGAGAGAGAGAGAGGAGAGGCCTATAGAGAGATGAGGAGATGCAGTTTTATGGTGGGCCCCAAAAAGGGTTAAATTAAATACGTTTTTTTATGTTTTTATTATATTTTTTAACCTCTTTTTCATTCACGTTACTTCTGTGATTTTCGGTTTGGAGTAACCTTTCTTACTACTTTCTAATTATTTTTTACTATTTTCCTTTTGCTACTTAAAAAGAGTGTTTGTTTGATCGCTCTGATGTATAGTGAGACTAGAGAGACTAGTTAGAACATGTGATTTTAGATATTTTAAACGTTTATCAAACAATATTAGTATATCGTTACGTAATTCAGTATTATATATGTATGTATCATAAGGTAGCATGAACCATAGATAGTAGTTAAATATATATTCAATGCTTAACCGAAAATAAATATGACTTGCAACAAACTGTTGACCGTATTATAGATCTCGACAAAATGGTAATCATCGAAATCAAACTTCGATCTTATCAACCAGTATATAACTATCTCATATCTATGTACTTAACACAATTAAGCTTCTGCGCTTACTTGTACATAAATTATAAACTAAAAGCGAATAAAAATGATCACTTGAACCACACTAAAACAATGTTAAAATCTTATGGATGTGCTCATATTTGATAATAAAACGACATAATTCTAACGCCTTTAATTGAGAAATATAATCAATCAAGACATGTCACTATTTATATTATCATTTTGATTGGGTTTTAGAACATTGTAATTTTTTATATGGTAGTTTACAATTATACTATGAGAATAATTTTTTAAAAAATATAGGGTTTTGTTATATGCATGTTTGAATCTATAAAATTTGTATTATAAGAACAATGATACTAAACAATCTTTGACTGTAGTGATATTATATAACTTTAAAAAATTGTCCATAACTATAATATTATTGTGGAGCTAAACATGCATATGATTCTCATAAAATGGAATTTGTTGCCAAACAAAAACATCTATTCAGAGCTAAGGAATGAAAGAGTATTCTTTCGTGTCAATCATAACGAAATCACACAAATCCTATGTGTATTTTTCCTTGTATAAATTGTTTTTTTCTTTACTCTTTTTCCGTGTATAATTATGTGACACTTATCTTATCTTAATCTTGTTTTATTTTAAACATTACGACACGTGGTAGACTTTCATTGGCAAGTCCCATCGATTAAATACGTGTGCGTGTTATGGGAACATTGGCTATCATCACAGGAAGACTTGGTTTTGAAGCGGAGAACGACATGTGCCGAACAATGTACAACGGCAACAATTATAGTAAATAATGAAATATTATCAAAATATCATTTGTCTTTATTTATTGGATCACAAGTGGTCTAGAGAAGAAGGATAAACAATTTGGATCTTTTTGGGTGTACCATCTATCTTACCTAGCTTTTCGTATATATTAATTAATTTGCAAGAACGCTGAACTTGTAAGAAACGACTAACCGTTAATATAAGTCTTGATTTAGTTTTCACAAAAACTAAGGATACCTAATCTATTTTTCTTGGTTTCTTGTCTTGTGAAGTCACGCAGAGTCGCAGACTTCTACTATTTCTATTCCAATTCAGAACTTGGGATAATTTTTGCATAACTTTATATATAATCAGTAAAGTTGTATTTTTCGATAGAGTTATTTGATCCAAGCATTAATGCATCGACTATACAATATCTCTGAATGCTGCAGTGGTCGGATTAATTACCTGAACTGAGATAGTATATAGCATCAGTGTACACTACATACATACGCCACCTTTTAAATTTTAGCAATATATCCAATTATCCATGATATATATATGACGTGAAATAAACAATTGAGCTTATTTTTTTATAGCAGTTGTATTTTACAGTTTTGATTTAAAGTTTTTAAAGTTCCAAGTGGATCCACTTTCTGCAGTTTTATATTCTTGCTTATATGTGTTTGAATCGTTTTTCCAATACATTTTATGTCATAAAATTCTACAACTCTTAAGTTGTATTTACCTAATTAACAAATCAAACGCACTGAAAATCAATTGATTTCTTTCATGCATGGCATTAAAACGTTTTATAAGTCTCGAACACAAGACATGCATATAATAATTTTACTCTATTTATACCAACTGATCTAAATAATAGACATATAAGAAAACTGGTCCCACAAGTTTGTTAGTACTCCAAGACTTCATCAGTTTGGAATCTTTGGATCCATGGCCGGCTTATGACCCTGTTTATTAGTATATGATAGAGTTGCATAAGTAATTAATGATGATGTATACGAAGTATATATACTTTGCAATATTGATATTCTAGATACTTTCCCTAATAGTTAGTACGTAGTTGAGCTAGAAACGTGTAGCTAAGTGAAGTATTTGATTTTGGTTAAGCTTCTCGATCCTTCGTATCATTTAATTTGTTGTTGTTGCATCTCCACCTAACATAGCTAGCAAGCATCTATTGTCATAGTAAAATCAAATTGTACGATTAATTAACGTACATTGTGTCATTGAAAAATTCATGCATGCTTATTCAAACAATCATGCTAATTAAGTTTTTAAATTAACGACAAATTTACTATATAAAGATTATTGGATTGAATACTCTATTAATTATGTGAAATTTAGATATCAAAACATTCAGGAATTTGAAATGTAACTTTTTATATTTTTAATGGCTTTCGATAATCAGCAATAATAATAGAACTAAAAAAAACATTTGTTTGAATAGTTAGTTTTAAAATAATAAATTGTTTCTGTTGAAGTTCGACATAACAAAAAGAAATTTAAGATAAAAATTATCTTCATCGTCATTAAAGATGATGTAGTTGTGTCATAAATAGAATGATTGAGAAAAAAAAAACTGATAACTTCATTAACGATGGAAAAACAAATCGACTGGTTAAAATAAGACAGGACGAGAGAAAGAGATAATGTTTCTTTGTTTAATAAAAAAAGAGAGTTCATTGAGTGGTAAATGAACTTAGCTCATGTGTGTGTAACTAATGTCAGCTAACTGTACACTTGTAAATAAACCTAGATCATTTTAGCAATAAAGCTAACCAACTAACCGTACTATAACAGCTTCATTTAACCAACAACGACATATGCTAAGTATCACTTACATCTACTAATCAAATGCCTAGACCAAAAACCAAACAGCCAAGTTTTCTAGAAGAATAGGACTTTCGAACAATGGGTCTAATGCTCGGTTCGGTTTACGCAGTTGTGAAAGTTGAAACAGCCGTTTTTTAATACTTTAATATATGTATTTTATGCCAAAGTCGTGCATGGTACATTGTTACGAGACTACGTGCTGTATGACAAAGAAAAGAATCCTATATATGCAAGAAATTTGTTAGACTTAAATTTAATGGTGGAAGAATTAAAAACACTATGGATTGGCAAGTGGCAACATACCATAATAGAAAAACATTAAAATATAACAATTTTAATGTTATCATCTCATGTGGTCCCTTAAGCATTTGTTCAGTTGTGAATTGTGAGTTGTGACTGCTGCTTTACCCACACAAAAATAACCATAAATCATTGCATGGGGTAAGAGGAAAGGAGAGATGAAATATCATTTACGTTTCATATATAATAGTTAGCCGTTGAGCAGGCTATATTATTATTTTCGAAAAATAAATATATTATTGGAAAGCATTGGTCGTGAAGAATATTTAATCTGCTAGGGATATGAGTCTATTTATCAAATGCCAGGATGCTAATCCGACCTGGTTTGTTAAGTTTAAATATGACTGGTTTTAATTTATAGAAAATGAATCCCAAGAACAATTCCGGTAGAAAACCAAAAAAAAGAACAATTCCGGTAGCCTATGTACGATCAACATGGCCTATTTTTAACAAGTTTAAAGAAAATTGGTACAGTCAAAGCAGAATCGGGCCAAGCCATGCATTGCAATTTAACACAACATCCATACATCTGGATCATTCTTGCAAAATTTCTGCAAAAATAGGGGGCCAAATTGATATATTATATATATGATTTTGGGAAGTTTGATCTAATTAATATCATCATATTAAGAAGCATTTTGTTCAAAACAATATTTAGAAGCAAAAAAGGTATAGTGAATAACTGAAAATATAGTCTAGTGGTTGTTTTATTATTCATGCCAGTGGTTTCGGCATATCATCAAAGTCAGGGGTGTGAAATTGTTTCTATTGGATATGCAATCATAGATTTCATAAGTGGCGTGTGTTTTGGCATAACACACTAAACAGTTTGATTTACGTCGGTAGAAACTTGAAAGCGGAAAGTTTGTTATTTTTTTTTCTTTCTTTTTATACATATTGATTGGTTTGAAGAAGAGTGTATAAAATATGATTACAACAAATTCGTCAGCTTAATAATTAAAACTTTATCACAGGAGGGGTTCATACTTGTAATTGGGTACATCTATGGTCCATCCGATTAACACAATCATGCACTTTGTAGCACTTTGTAGCACTTTTATGGCAATTTAAATAAATCGCACCAACCGAAACATGTCATATTAATAAATTCATATATATATATATATATTTTTTTTAAAATAGAGAGTCAGATTTCTTTAGCAAATTGTCGTGAATTCTTAGTCATCTTTAGCTTATTGCTTTTTCGACAACAAAACCACTTATGTTATGACACATACACACAGTTGCATAAATAAAGATGGTCGCAAAGAAGATTCTCTATGTGCGGAAAGAGTCAGATCATTTATTTCTTACCTATAATCCATTTCCTTCCTAATCCATTTGAACTGGGAAGTTAAGCTTCTTCATGGCTTACTGAATCTAAAAAAATAATTCTAGCTAGGCAGACGAGTCATCATAACACCGATCCAAACAAGAGAGATTTAGGAACCAATTGTGTTTTACCCAAATTATCCGACCAATCTGAAATAATATCAAACAAAATGTGATCTCTTCGCATGTATGATAGACAAAAGTGAGTTGTAAAAAATCTCGTGAAAGGTAAAATTTGGGTTTAATAGTTCTGACAGGGAAATGAATTGATAGTATCGTTTTTCAAAACGTTGAAACCATATATATCAATAAATGTTTTTGCCTTCTGTATGTTAACGATGAAGACATAGTGAATTGGCAGTAGTATAGGATGAACAATCAATTGATATAGGCCCAAACTAATAATTTAAATCACTAACTCAACTAAACTTGCGCTCCGTAGTATAAGGATTAACAACCAATTTATATTGGCCCAGCAGGCCCAATGAACTGCAACCATAAATAGAGGTAAAACCATACTTCCCACGGATTATGTGAGGCTTTGCAAACATTTGAGACCTACAAAAATCTAGGCATACTTTTGAGAAACTAAATTAACTGATCATAATATCAACAATATCATGTGTGAATTGTCAAGAAAAGTATCATCATTGGTGACTTTTTTTACCCTCAGTATGTTTAAAAATAGAAAAGAAGTCAACCACAAAAATTGAACATATTAAAATTTTCCCATCAAATATGGGTTGACTTCAATACACCTACCTCCGACCCCAAACTATTTTCCATACTATTGAACTCTTTGTTGACCCCCTCCCTCGCAAACTGATATTTTGAATCACTAAATCATTTAAACTATTTATTTCAAATTAATTCCACATCTACGATGACATATAAGAATCGATGTTTGATTACTAAAACATGTGTTTAATGAATAAGATCCATTTATAATTAATTTTGGTTAATTTTCGGTTCAGTTTCAAAAACCACTACTACCGTTTAATGTTTGAGAATTGGGACTGCAAGTATATCGCGTCCAAGTATTTGCCTCACCCCAAAAAGCTCAAACAAAAATAGTAGGCCCAAGTTCAACAAACAACTCCAAAATTTGTATGGTTGTGTAGACGGTAAAGTCCATTTAAAAATACCATTTTTCAGTAAACTATAAAAAATAGTCCTCTTTCGGGAAATTTTTATGGGGAAATGAACTTATAATTTTAGAATGAGACAAAGAGCAGGTCATTTTCAATCAATTACAATGTACAAATATTTTGTGTTGATACGGTTTTTTTTGCGCATACAAACTTTATTTCGTGGATAAAATAACAAGCAAAACATGTATAAATGTTAATATATATAAGACCTTAGTTTGGTGGGAAATGGATGAACCAATTGGTTTAGGTTTGCCCACGTGGGAAGTGTTGGGTCACGGCTTCCTATCTACCAATGAAGTTTTGGAAAACGTATTGCCCATCAATGTCATTACGTGGGCTTCTTATTGCCTCTTATTTCCTTTGCATTTTGGGCCTAACATAACTCTAACCAAGTCTGTATATAAAAAGCGAAAAAGGGTTGATGACAACAAAAACTGAAAATTACAATAATAGTAACATTACTAACATATTGTTTAGATTTGTATATCTAGATTAACAGATTAAGAATTCTAGGTGTAATCTATATCTTCGCAGTTCACACTTTTGATTTCTTTTGGGGATGTGTTTTCGTAAAGGGGAAAATTGGTTTTAGGCATTTTTAGCACGTGTTTTGGGATGAGACGTTACTAGTAAAATCATAAACTTGATTTGCCCGACCAGACAATTACAACAAAATATGTCGTCATAATAGTTTTTCTTTGTTACTTATAGTAAGTTTAAGAGGTTAATAAGAATAGGTACGTAGTATTCTTTATTCACATATCAAAGTTTTCCGTTCCAGAGTTTAGTAATTGTAACGGATATCGATCTCTAAATGGGAATGAATCATGATTTAGACAAATAAAAGATATATACATAAATGTCGGAACATATAAATTTATGTGGTAACAAATTAGTGTAGGTTTACGATTGTTTTTTGTTCTTGTTTTATTGAAGTTATGTTTCGGTTTTGTTTGTAAAGTATGAAACGAAAAAGACACGTATCTTGTGGTGTTTCATTTGTCTTGTTGTCTTTCTTCTTTGTGGTGAATCTCTTTGGAGATGTATAATCAATCGTGTTGGCAGTATCACGATGTTGACACGAAGGTCGATCAATTTGGATTTCAGCATAAACTCAGATTCAACTATCGAAAAGAAAAAACTTCACGAGATTATATTACTGACCTTACATCTCTTTTTCTTATCAACTCACGTTTCTAAAATGATGTTGTAAACTTAAATAACTCGACCAAATAGCTGGGGGTGATCATTGAACAACTTTGACATGCGAGTGGTTGGCCATCGTACAACTTGTCTGCGCTAGGGCCTAGGAACCTTCTTACTAGACTTCATTTTAAACATTTAACTAATACCATTACTTTTGTCTTCTTTCAATGATACATTACTATATAGTATCTAGTATCCATTATTTTATTTTAATCACATACAACATAAATTGATTCCTAACAAAAAAATAGAAAAAGAGTCAAAGTTCCTGTCATATTTGACCAACCAACAGCTTGACCGACTCAAGACTTTCCATGGGTCGAAGGCCATAGAGGTCGAGATATTGGCTCAATATAACACCACGGGTTATTGAATACCGCTTTTATCCTTTTTCAAATTACAACTTAAACTTGAGCTAAAATTTATCTTCCTCAGCCGTTGGTAACTAAACAAATAACAACTAACAAAGAGTAATACATTCTAAAACCTAAATAGTAAATAAAAAAACGAAAAAGTTATGTTTTAGCTATTGCATGAGCACCAAGATTTGTTTGCCTCCCTCTGAACTGGATAAAACTTGTTCTTGTTCCATCAACAATAAAAAAAAAAAGTCAAAATAAATATTAGTATCAGGCTAGATAATAATGTCAAAAACATATGGGTTGGTTGATAATAAAAGAGGGAGGAAATATAAACATAAATTAACCATGGTTAAAAAAGAAAACGCGGTAGGTCTGTTTGACCGGTCTGGTTTGGTGAGCGCTGGTAATAATCTCACCATCCCCATCACGAAAAAAACAAAAACAAAAACAAAAAAATTTAAAATAAAATTATAAATACCACTCCTTCTTCTCCTCATTTTTAATTTCTCTCTCATAAGAGTCTCTCTCTCACCTACACCACACCTAACCAAACCTTCCGATTTAGAGAGAGAGATCTTCTTCCTTCTTCCTTCTTCCTTCTTCTTCCTCTAAGGCACACACCTACACGCCATGTCCTCTTCTTCTTCAACACCCATGAAGGTTTCTCCTTTGGATCTCATGTCAGCCATCATCAAAGGAGAACCCGTCGTTGTCTCCGACCCTGCTAATGCCTCAGCTTACGAGTCCGTCGCCGCCGAATTGAGCTCTATGCTCATTGAGAATCGCCAATTCGCCATGATTGTCTCTACTTCCATAGCTGTTCTCATCGGCTGCATCGTTATGCTCCTCTGGCGAAGATCCGGCACCGGAAACTCCAAACGCGTCGAGCCGCTTAAGCCTTTGGTGATCAAGCCTCGTGAGGAGGAGGTTGACGATGGGAGGAAGAAAGTTACCATCTTTTTCGGAACACAGACCGGAACTGCTGAAGGCTTTGCTAAGGTGTGTGAAGGATTAGTTAATGTGTGTGTGTGTGTGTGTGTGGTTCATGGAGACTTTGAACCAAAGTGAAAAGAGACGATGAAGTTAACTTTGATGTTTTTTGAAATTTGCAGGCTTTAGGAGAAGAAGCTAAAGCAAGATACGAGAAGACTAGATTCAAAATCGTTGATTTGGTATATACTATTATTATTTAACTTTTAAAGAAAAAGGTTGACGCTTTTTGTTATTTTAAGTGAGTGAATCTTATTTTCGATCTGATTCTTGTTTTCTTAACAGGACGATTACGCGGCTGATGATGATGAGTACGAGGAGAAGTTGAAGAAAGAGGATGTGGCTTTCTTCTTCTTAGCCACGTTAGTTTTTTTTTTTTATACCTCATCTTTTCTTGTTTTCCGTTGATTGAGTGGCTGATCCTGATTTTATGATAATCTGGTGTGTAGATACGGAGACGGTGAGCCAACAGACAATGCGGCGAGATTCTACAAATGGTTCACCGAGGTTAGTCTTTTGTTGCTTGGCTTTGGTTAGTTACTTTAACGTGTGTTTCTGTTTTCTTGTTTCTGAAGTTTGAACATGTTTGTTACAGGGGAATGACAGAGGGGAATGGCTTACGAACTTGAAGTACGGAGTGTTTGGATTAGGAAACAGACAATATGAACATTTTAATAAGGTTTGAAAATGGAATCTTTATTCTTTTTTTTTATGGTTTCGTTTTTGTTTCACTGTCACTACAGTTTCCTTCCAATACTTTTGATCGAGCTAATGTTCGAGTTGTTCTGTAAATCTGTGTTGCAGGTTGCCAAAGTTGTGGATGACATCCTTGTCGAACAAGGTTTGTTTGTTTATTTATTTCATCATTCGTCTTGATTTGTTATTTTTTTCTAACTTGATGAGTGGTCTGTTTAGGTGCACATCGTCTTGTAAAAGTTGGTCTTGGAGATGATGACCAGTGTATTGAAGATGACTTTACCGCATGGTATTTACTTGGTCTATCGCCTTCTTCTTATGTACGTCGCTGCTTTGGACATTTGTTTTTTCCTTTTCTGAGCTTAGTTTACTATCTCTTGCAGGCGGGAAGCATTGTGGCCCGAGTTGGATACATTGCTTAGGGAAGAAGGTGATACAGCTGTTACACCATACACTGCAGCTGTGTTAGAATACAGAGTTTCTATTCACAACTCTGAAGAGGCACTGAATGGGAAACACTTGGCCAACGGCAATGGTCATGCCGTGTTTGATGCTCAGCATCCTTACAGGTGCGCAAACCAGGCTTCTCTTTTTGTTGCTGTTGTTTGCTTATAATCCTGTCTTATACTAATCCGTGCTTTGTTTTGGTGATTATAGGGCAAATGTTGCCGTGAGAAGGGAGCTTCATACTCCAGAATCTGACCGTTCGTGCACCCATCTGGAATTTGACACTGCCGGAAGTGGACTGACGTGAGTTTTAGTGCTATTTAAGAACGTGTATAGAATCAGAGGGAATGTTTTTGAAGAATAACAAATGTATGTTTCTCTTGTTTGTCAGGTATGAAACTGGAGATCATGTTGGTGTACTTTGTGATAATTTGAATGAAACAGTAGAGGAAGCGCTTAGGTTGCTGGATATATCACCTGACACTTATTTCTCCCTTCACTCTGATAAAGAAGACGGCACACCAATCAGCAGCTCACTTCCTCCTCCATTCCCACCTTGCAACTTGAGAACAGCGCTTACACGATATGCATGTCTTTTGAGTTCTCCTAAGAAGGTTAGTTGGATTTACATCTGATTTTTCAGCGGACTGGTCATGATCAGTCTCGTTGTCATCATAGAGATTCGAACTCAATTGTTTTCATGCTTGTTTTCTTGCAGGCCGCTTTAGTTGCATTGGCTGCTCATGCATCTGATCCTACCGAAGCAGAGCGATTAAAGCACCTGGCATCACCTGCTGGAAAGGTTTGTGCCTGGAAATTTTTGTTGGTTCTTCATTTTCCACTGTAAAATTTTCTCTGACAAAGGATATATATATTGTTATCCTTTCAACAACAGGATGAATATTCAAAGTGGGTAGTAGAGAGTCAAAGAAGTCTACTCGAAGTGATGGCCGAGTTTCCTTCAGCCAAGCCGCCACTTGGTGTCTTCTTTGCTGCAGTCGCTCCGAGGCTGCAGCCTAGGTTCTATTCAATATCATCATCTCCCAAGTAAGTACCTCTCATTGTCTTGGTCTTTTGTTTTCTGAGATGTATCCGGTATGTTTAGTGTATTGACCATTGTCCTGTTTACTTGCGTAGGATTGCTGAAACTAGAATTCATGTCACATGTGCACTTGTACATGAGAAGATGCCAACCGGCAGGATTCATAAGGGAGTGTGTTCGACTTGGATGAAGGTAAAAAAAAAAAAAAAAACCCGTTAATCTGACAGCTTCATGCAAACATGTGAACGTTTGTATTAAATCTGGGTGTTTTATTTTTGTTGCGTTGTAATAACAGAGTGCTGTGCCTTATGAGAAGAATGAAGAATGTTCCTCAGCGCCGATCTTTGTTAGGCAATCCAACTTCAAGCTTCCTTCAGATTCTAAGGTACCAATCATCATGATCGGTCCAGGGACTGGACTGGCTCCATTCAGAGGTTTCCTTCAGGAAAGGCTTGCGTTGGTAGAATCTGGTGTTGAACTTGGACCATCAGTTTTGTTCTTTGGATGCAGAAACCGTAGAATGGTAATTAAGCCACTTCTCAGATCTCAAACCTATCATCATCTGTTTTGTTCAGTTTCTCAATCTCTTCTCATATATGCAGGATTTCATCTACGAGGAAGAGCTCCAGCGATTTGTTGAGAGTGGTGCACTCGCAGAGCTAAGCGTCGCCTTCTCTCGTGAAGGACCAACCAAAGAATACGTACAGCACAAGATGATGGACAAGGTATGAGATTTAATAACTCAAAATTCACTTCTTTGCATGGATTCTCAGATTCTTTGAGCTGACAAATTTTCACGGATGCAGGCTTCCGATATCTGGAACATGATCTCTCAAGGAGCTTATGTATATGTTTGTGGTGACGCCAAAGGCATGGCAAGAGACGTTCACAGATCTCTTCACACAATAGCTCAAGAACAGGTTCGTATGAGACTCAAAACCCAAGAGAGAGATCAATGTCAACCGTTAGATGTCATCACATCACAAATAGAGTCTGATGGTTTTACTTATTATGTCTTTGTCTTGGTTTCAGGGATCAATGGATTCAACGAAAGCAGAGAGCTTTGTGAAGAATCTGCAAACGAGTGGCAGATATCTCAGAGATGTATGGTAACGAAGCTGTTGAAGCCCGCACACACTCACTGTGTACTTATATTATAATATATACGGCACAGAAATGCCAAATCATGATCATTAAGTTTGTGATCGCAAGAGGAAATGAACCTCCTTTTTTTCTCCATTTTTAAATTAGTTTCTATTTTGTGTTTCATATAAATTGACAACTCTATTTTTTTTAATCTCTTGTTATATAGTCCCCACACAAAAGAATGAACAGAAAAAATGCATAAGATGTGATGGGGTATTTGTGAAACAATTATGTTATATACAAAAGTCTGTACCTTTGGTATGAATATTTATGCAGCAGCAACATTTTGGGACAAACTATCTCTTATGATATTCCTCCAGGCATTATGTTATTTCCACTACTGTAGTTTTCCTGAGGAACTTTCAGGTTACAACAAAAATTCCTAAAATGTAAGGAGTTTGAAATCAACTTGGCATATATTAATTAAGCAGGTGGCACAATTCATGTATTATGTTGTAGACTTGTAGTTCTTCACTACCTCCAATTATTACAGGTTGGTCTGGTGATATGGACTGGTTAAAGTTTGGTCTCGGTCAATCGCTTTTTTTCCTTCTTCTTAGAGTCGTTATATAATTAGTTCATGATATTTTCGTAAAATACATGTGCATATAAGTAACACAATGATATTTTCTTAAGGAGTCTAAGTTGTTCTTAGTTATTCACAATTTTTTAAGTTACTTAGTATTATTGCCCCATATAATGATATAAATTAGCCAAAATCTTGTTGTTTTTTTCGTCCTAAAAACAAACTGAGGCAACAGTGAAGAGGCAAAAGGAGTGGTGTCGCGGTTCTTTGGATGTCAGAGTCAAATAGACCAATGATGATCTGGTGAAGAGAGAAATAAAAGCATTTTGTTTAAACCTCTAGTTGGTTCGGAAGTGCTTTTTGGTAGTTGGGTAATATTATTTTTAATACGAAATTGAAAAATGAGATGAATGGACCGAATAGAATGGTATGGTAGGTGAGCTGGAAGCATATTGTATATGATTTAATAACACGTGAGTTACATTGATACGTGTGAATTTAAGTTGGTGGAGGATACACTTTCCAACAATAACAACAACATGTTTCTTTCCTCTTTCAACTACTTTTTTTCTTGTGTATTTCTCTCCACATAATTAGTCTTATTATTGATTAGTGCTACAAAAATTAATTTTCGTTAACTAAAGTGTAATAAATAAGGGACTACGATTGCATAAACGAAAATATGCCACGTAAAGTTTGTAGAAATCGATCATCGGCGTTTATTGACGTTGTTATTAGTACCATCTTCTTTGTTGATCTTATTCACCAATATTAGTGATATTTCTGATCGCCGGTAACTATTCTTAATTCTCCAAGCTCACCTTGCTGCCAAGGATAAACTTATGCCTAAAAAAAGGTTGAAAACTGGATGTAATCCTGAGAATCGTACGAAAGTTCCTTCATTTCTATACGTGAAAATCCTAGGAATAGTATACAATTTGTCACCCGTTGAAGAAAGAGAATAATATTTTTACTCAGTAAAGATCAGGTCAGATGAATGGAAATTTAAATCAAGTGGACATTGTCACACTGGCAGGTGAACTGGCATCAGCATGCATGTGTAAATGATGTCACATGATTGTATGATTGATTTCAGTATTTCACATGTTTGTCAACGTAACAGGCACAGCGGAACAAAATAATTTTTTAAGGAATATTGACTTGGAATAATTAAATGTGAAATTTTTCTTATTCAACGAACCATGATTTATCTTAGTCAAACAATTAAACAAGAATAATAAAAAGAATTAATTCAAACCTTTATTTTTTTTAAATCTCGTTTTTGAAATAATCAGTAGACTCCTCCGTAAAACTATCTTACTCCCTCTATTTTTAGTAAAATGATGTTTTAAGCATTTCACACATATTAAGAAAACTTTAATACTTATTTTTATCTAATATTTTTTATTTTATTTTTAATTAATTTAAAGTTTTATTAGTTTTCTAATAAAATTCAACCATTTAGAATTATTTAGAATTTTTCATTTGATTTTATATTTTACTTTTTAAAAAAATACATTCAAAACAGAACGGAACGGAGTACAAAACTTACGTCTTTCTCTGAAGTAGCACATGGGCCTTATCATACTATACTCGAAATGGGTTATTTAGTTTCTTAGAATGTGGTCAGTGGATCAGTCGTATTGTGAAATACTTTGGGCCATAGATTGAGGCCTGATAAAGATAGTTCAAAAGGACAAGCATTCCATTCCTTGTGACATATTTTTAGTTTTAAGGTATCAACAGCTCAAGATTCAAGAACAACAAAGCTGAAATCTCACAAATTGGGTTGAAATGCTCATAGAATACAATAAGACTTGAAACAGACTGGCGATTTCAAAGTTCTCAGTACAGGCTAGTCTTGTTCAGCGTCTCCGAGTTCTTCATCTTCTGGCACACCTCGAACATACAAAACGTTGTTGCATCTGTGTGAACAAAAGTCAAAAAATTTAACCAAGAGATCCGAAAGTTTCAAACGCAACGAATCCACAAAACTAATAGAGATTAAGATGATGAATGTGTGGTCATCAGTTAACGGGCCAAGTTCAATTCTGAAGTTTGATCAACTAGTGGAACCTCAACTTTGTTGGAAAGATAATCTGAGTCACTTATATACGAGACAATAATGAGCTTGTGGTAAGTTAACATTGGTCCAACGGAACTTAGAGAGTGAAAGAGTTATCGTTTTTTCATCACATATAGAAGCTAGAACCAGATGTTATGAGAATGCAGTAAGACAAAGAACGAAGTGGTGGTAAGTTAAGAGTGAGAATGCAGTAAGACAATGAGGTTAATTCAATTACCTGATCAAGATCTCACCGAGGTTTCCTGTCAATTGTCCATCGATGTATTCTTCAGTGTTTCCAAGCTGCAAAATAGAATGACAAAATCTTAATGAAAACGACCTACGTATCTGAACATGTATATACTAATTTTTAAACAGTCTAGGTAAAAAAATTTAAAAAGAAAGCAGATTGGTTTCGGGTTGCAACAATATAAACATGAATCTGTGTTTAAAAGCTGAATGATTATACACATAACATATGCGTTCTCGAAAGAGAAGATAAAAGTCAGTACCTGCAAGTTCATGTAGGAGTCAACAGAGGCGAGGAAACCTGTGAAAGAGATAAAAGGATTCAGGGAAGAAGCTAAGTTAACAAGCTCTGGTTAACCATAATATAACAAGTCATAAATGGAAAATAAAAAGAAAAGACGAAACCTTTGTATTCCATTCCCCATTTAAGCTTGACAATAACAGTCTTTCCGGTCAAATTGTTCAAGAACGGCTTCGGGTTAACTGGTATGGTCTGCATAAAAAATTCAGATATCGAATCAATTAAAAAAACCAAGCTTTATTGAAACCATGATAAACCCTAACTATTAACCGCTAAAACAACACCAAATTTCGAAGCTTTTTGCGAGCCCTAATACTAGTTTAACAAGTACAATTCCAAGAATTAAGCGCCACGGAGTGAGAGAAACTAAGGAATCAAAGCTCAAGTTGGCGGAAACTTACCGCCATGAGTTAGGGAACGAAGAGACAATTTGGAGGAAACACAAATCGTTTAGGGCTGCGGAGAAGAGAAACGGAGGTGGAGGCTCTTGGTTCTAATGGCAGTGAACTCAGAAAATACGAAGAAAATTTATTTGGGTCAGTTTTGGGTTGGTTTGTTGGGCCACAATTGGGTTATGGGCTTGATTTGGTTTGGATTACATCAAAATACAAAATCATGAAGGGAACCAGACAAAAACAATAATTTAAAAAATAAAAGAAATAAAAGACAAGAACATACAAAATTACAACAATATATAAAAATATATCAACACAGAAAAAATCGCACGAAATTCCCCTAGGAATATTAATACTAATAAAAAATTCCATCAGTTGCATTGACTTTTGATCTTTACACTAACGCAAAATTTTTATCGGCTTGCTTAACAAAAAAAATTAGCCGGCTTTCTCTTTGACCATCCAACTATTAGTTTAAATTATTTATATTCCTTTAGAATTTTATTAATCCAAATTCAAATGATTAACACGAGTTGTTCACGTATATGACAAAACAATTTGGGTGAACCACCCATCAATTTATTTTGATTATTGATATGGATCCATCTAGTGCAAAGTATTTGTTATTTTGTAAGGTCAATTCATCACTAAAATTGATCTTTTGATATGATAAAGAAAAACACTTATAAATTCAGCATGCTAATAAAAATAAAGCTATTCTCCACATCATGCTTTTTTTTTGGAACAAAACAAAAAAACTTTTAAGTGAACTTCTGTGTGAATCATTATACTTTTTCCGTTTAAAGACTAATAGTAACATCGCACCATATGAAATTGTTATACAAAAGGAAAACAAATCAAACTTTGTGGTCAAGCAATGTGGATATGAGTAACCTAATTATGACTTGTGCCTTGCAGAGTAAGTTGATGTAAGTTGAAAACGAAAGAAAAAAGTGGAGTTTGTGGCTCTAACTGCTTTCCTTTAGTTATGTTCTTTAACAATTGAGTTCCTTTCATTACTCTTCCACGAGATTTTAAACTCTTTTTTTCTTTACTTTCTTTTCTTTTTCAATTTAAATCCTATCAGGAAAGCTTTTTCACCAACGAGCTATTATGCTCCGTTTGCAATTACTGTTGGCCGACGAAAGTTTCCCATCATTTTCTCGCTAATCTCAGTTACTCGCACCGATTAATACCTCAACACTTGTTTCACTTCATTTTGTAACCAATCACCATGTTCTAGTCTTCCTCTTAGTTAATCTCGAGTATCTTTCCACAAAGAATACTTCATACAGTTTCTTGCGTAAACTTTCTTCTTTTTAATAATCAAGTTAATTATCCTCCTATTTAAAAAAAAAAATATATGGTCAACTTATGCTATAGATTTAAATCATTCTTTAAAATATTTATTTAGTCAGATTTGATCATCATTTTATTTTATTTTTCGTTAGTTATTATAAGTAGAAAAAAAGTCTTGACATAGAATATTTTATTTGATAATTTTTTTTATAATACATGAGTAACACATGGCCTTTCTTATAAATAAATGGAACGATATGTTATATTCTAACTTACTAGATCATACATTCGAGTTAATTATTTTCAATACATATGTGATAATATTTATATAAACCAATATGTGTAATGTATGGTAGCTTGATGATATATACGAGTTATCTGCTACGTAATTTATCAAGAACTTGCAAATTGTCAAATATAATGCTGCTGATTTTAACCGAACCGAAAATACCGAATCGGACCGAACTGGTTTTCTTTCGGTTCAGTTCGGTTTCGGTTCGGGGTTAATAACCGATTGGTAAGCTTTTTTTTTTATTCGGTTAGTTGAAAATTTTGGTTCGGTTTTCGGTTCACTAATTTTTTTTTTTTTTTTAATTCTAACGAAATAAACCGATTTTTAACCAATTTTAACCAATTAACCGAA
>KE155118.1:89523-132930 GCA_000411075.1 Sisymbrium irio
ATCCAAACCGATTTTTTAAAAAAAAATTTTTAGAAAATACTTTTCGGTTAATTTCGGTTTATACCGATAACCGAACCAAACCGAAATTTTAGTCGGTTAAATTTGGTAAAGGTTTTGAAATAATCGAAAAAACCGACAATCGGCCAAACCGATTCGGTTCAGTTCGGTTAACCGAAACCGCAGGACTAGTCAAATATCAAGTAGTTTTTGCCCAAGTTTTTCTATTAATCACTCGGGTGAATATATGTTCGCAAATGAACTCTTAACGCGTAGGAATAGAGAGGGAACATAATTTTTTTTGAGATGAATACTTATTGGTGTAGGGCTCCACTAATTGGGTAAATAATAAATACGTACTCTTAACAGATCTTTATATAAAAAGCCTCAAAATATGATGCAACTAAAAATAGGATATAAGAAAATGTTTCATTTTGTAAACTATACTCTTTTGTATCAATTTATACATACTGATTTTAAGCCAACATAAACAACAGCATATATGCATGTGGGCATTTACATGATCGTATATAAGATCACAAATACTATATATATTGATATTAATTTCCAACTTAGAAAATTAGCTGCACAGTATTATGCATCAGAAAAGTATGAAGTCTTGTCAGCTAGAGTTTCGTAGAAATTCAAATTCGATTGGGCAAAACATTGATAAATTTTTTTTGACTATATCTATCACCATCATTATTATTTTTTGTCAACATAAGAGGTGATCGCTATTACTTCAGTTTTAAAGCCAAATAAAGTAATTTATATTTAGTTTAGTCTTTCCTTTATGAGAAAACAGTTTGGTCATTTTAATTCACAAGTTTTGTTCGAGGTTTGAGGACGATAATCGGTGAAGTTTGAGAGTGCCTGTAGTGGAGGATAGTGAGTATAAATATTTAGAAGTTTGATATTTGTCAAATAGCATATGCTGATATGCGGTTGGGTGATCTATGCTCTATGCATATGATTATTTTTGACATAGAAAGGAGGAGGCAAGGAGAGTGATGCTTTGGATCAATGATGATGTTGGTAACTTGCACTTCTGATCCTTGAATGGGATTAGGATGAAAACAAAAATGTTGTCATACATATTTTCTTTGTCAACATTAAAAACAATAGTAGAAAAGTTGATTTGATGTAAAGATGTAAGGCCAATAAATTAGGAAAAAAATAAAAGAAACAAAGCTTAATTTTTTTCTGCAAATGTATGATACAAAGAGGCTTTTTAGTCGATAAAAACAATTAATTGGGTATCAAATAATAACAATTTGAAATCTGACAAATCAAGAAAATTTGGGTAACCCCAACATGCGAGTCAAAAATCTACAAATAGTATAGATAACACCTAAAGAATTTTATAAACCCTTAAAATAAACTAGTTTCCTTTCCACGCAAAAGTTCTTGTAAGAATATTTGACCACCCAGCCCTCTGGGAGGCCATGTATATATATATATGGTGACAAAACCTTGATACTTTAAACAGCTTCATTCTATCTTCCTCCTCCTCCCTTTCCCTAATAAGACATGGAGACTTCACAAAACACCAATCTCCAAAACCCTAAACCCACAAAGCCATTTCATCATCGCCTAGACGAAGAAAAAGAAGACGCACTCTCTCTCCGCGATCTTCCCCTCAACGCCGAAAACCCCAGTTCCACCGCTACCACAACCACCAGTGAAGACCAACGAAAACCGTCGATAGAGCTTTTTGAGTTCCTGACCTCAACCACTGACGACTGTTCCCCGGCAGAAAACATAATCTTCGGCGGCAAAATCATCCCCTTAAATTACCAAAATGCTTTCTTTTCTCCTCCCGAACACATTGGCCCTCGAATTCGCGCAAGATCCGAGTCCTTATCAGCTCTACAAGGCAACAAGCTTAACCGTCCCGCAGCGCGTGACAATGCCGGACCCATGAGGATAAGCCGTTCTTTAGATTATCGCAAGCTCACACGTAGACCAACCTCCACACATTCTCCACCGGGAAATGTTTCTCCGACAAAAAGTACGGCGAGGCCTGAAACGGTCTCAACTGGAAATGGAAAAAGTGTTAGACCGAGATGGTATGTGATCATGTTTGGATTGGTTAAGTTTCCGCCAGAGATCGAGCTGAGGGATATAAAGAGCCGTCAGGTTCGCCGGACTGTTCCACCGGTTATGTTTCCGTCTCCTGCTGAACGGAGATCTCGTAGACCTCGAACGCCGTCACCGTCTCCTTCTTGGAAGTTTCTCAATGCCTTAAGTTGCAAGGAGCCCACAAGCGTCGCTGCCACGGCACCGCTTTGGTTTCCCCATGCGTAAACTACTATATTGTCCTAAGAACCATTGTGCGTGGTTACTTGCTTTGCCGTTGACTGTGGAGGAGAGAAGCGTCATTTACTATAAGATTTTTCTATATTGTAATTTATTTTGTGAAAGAATGTCGATATTGTTGTTTATTTGGTGAAACAATATCGATAATACTTTGGACCATAACAGTATAACATATCCTCCTCACAATATACATTTTTTTCATCTTTTGTACTTCAGCTATTTGTTTGAATTTTTGAATATATAAAATTTCGTCAATCGTTTAAACTTTAAAAAACTTTTAATTGGTTAGGTGGTGGGAGGAATGAATGATGATGATCAGAAGAGGCACGAGAAGGACATGAACAATATTTATTACCTTACTTTTTCCCTCTGCGACTAGTCGATTTTGTTGATCTAGACAGGCAATTAAATATTTTTTTAGCATTTATTTGTGCTTCGAAATCCATGGTTGATAATTGGTATGATAATATAATTCTATCTCAGAGACTGTGACGGTCACCTTCTTCTGTCCTGAGATTTCTAGAACTAAATAATTTCTATTAAACTTTTTTCCTTTGCAAAACTTTTTAACCATGCATGTTCATGTGTCATTTATATATGATACAGCTTAGTATTAAGATATTTATTTAGTTTTACGATTTTGCGATTTCAGAGTTCTTAATAGTGTCCGACTATTTCAAAATCATTGTCTAATATGATACAGTATTTTTAAAACAACGTTTGGATATTAAAATTTTCCGCTAGAGTTAATTGCTTTAAGCAAGCGTTACGTTCAAAATTAGGCAGTCCATTCTAACATCATTGGTAGCTTAAACATTGCAGAATGGAACTGGTAGAAAATAAGAAAAAGAAAACACTATGAGAAAAATGTCAAAATGGTAAGAAAACATCATTGTTGTCTTGCGCATCCCTTATTTGCGACTTTGGATATTTGTGTGATCGAAGAAAAGAACCTACATAACCAGAGTATCATTTCAGGTTTTCACCATATGCAGGTTACCAATCATAATAAGTTTTTTTTTGAAACACACCATTCATAATTATAAGTTATCAATCATAATTAATCAGTATTTTCTCCATTCTAGTAATTCTTTTGGGCTGTAATGAGCGTTTTAAAAAGAAGATAGACACTGATTCGAACCAAAGACTTAGGAAGTAAGTGAAGGGAGATTGTATGTTCCAAAATATTATCTGCGAGACAAACAAATACTGGAGTTATAACTAAACACAACACGCGTTGGGTTTCGTCAGGGACACGTCTAAAGTTTAGGAAACGCAGCTTCAAGTTTTACAAATAGATCTACAAATTTAAAGGTTCCTATATATTTCCCTGAGGATAAGAGAAAGTAAAAACGCATGCTTGTCCTTTTTTTGGCTTCTACCTGCGATTTGCTCTTGGTAAAGTTTGTCACTTCTCTTCTTCTTGAAGAATTAGAATCATATAGCATCTAGCGATTGTGCTCAATACAAGAATAGAATAAAATAAGAAAGCTGGAAAAGAAACCTTCCTCAAACGGACAATGAGTCACAGTTTATAACTACAAAGACCTACGAGAAATTGAACATCCTTTAACATTAAGTATATATAAAGAGATAAACAATTATAATGGAGCAAAACACTTGAATCAGATAAACTTGAAAGCATCTCATATTGATAGCAAATAATGTTCGTAAACCATGCATAAAGATACATACTATAGAAACGGCTTAACGGAAAAAGAAACTATGCTTACTTTTCTCCACGTGTATCCACAAACGAAGCTCGTTAGTCCACGCTTTAAGAACCTCACCCCAGGCATCTTGTCTTGCCTCAACATATTCTATATAGAAGATTGTAAGATTAGTAAGCATAAACCAAGATGGTTGGGATTTTGATGATTCTTGTATCGTTTTCTACAAAGTTTTGCATAGTCGACAACTCTTACGAGACTGAAGGATATAGAGCTAAGAAGCATTTTCTTTCTCATTAAGGTGAAGGTGTCTAGTGCCACATAGACTGAAACTTCATATGACTTGCAAACCCATCTAAAAGCGGTAAACAAGTTCTCTACATAGGTATATACAACTAAATTTTGATGTGTCAAAACATGAGAAACGGTAACACACGTACAAAAATCTCACATTACTTTTATCTACATATGCTTTGAGTATGCTAAATTGTTACAGAGTCAAGATTCAAAATCAGATTCCATCTAAAATGAATATAGTTTGATAGCTTCGATAAGTTAACAGCAAATTATGGCTTGTAAATCTGAATGATATTCACCGAATCAAGGAAAAGAAAACATGATCTCGGGAATGAGAACCTCAATCTAAGGAAGAATCCTAACCTTTGTATATGTTTCATCTATGAATGGTTACGTATACCCAGTTACTATAATGTAGCCATTTTCATTCACTCTTGAGCTTCATCACACGTACACCAACTTGGTATAAATTCTATGGATCAAGTACAAGTTCTCTCAGCAAAAGTAATGCATGTAAGCAAAATCTTTAGTCCAAATTTATAAGTTTCAAAAGCTTTCTTTTGATGAACACCTGCCTGAGTGTTTGCATCTGTTTTGTTACAGATTCTGCAGCGTATAGTTGTGAGTTGTAGCTTTTACTGCATTGCGTACATTTGATTTACAGAAAAGCATCCCACAGAAACGAAACTAGAAAAGCATCATCGTGAACTTCATCAATCAATTTGAAATAACACAATTTTTTTTTAATAGATTCGACAAATAGAGCTACAAATTTACAGGCTCCTAGATATGTTCCTTGAGGATAAGAGAAACTAAGAAAGCAGGTGTGTTCTTCTTTCGTTCTTGACAAAGCCTTTAAATCTCTCGTCCTTCTTGAAGGATGTTGAATCATGTATCATCTAAGGCGTGTGACCAACACGCAAGAATCTGTAAAACAAAACTTGCAAGAAGGATGTAACGTTTAAAGACTGTTTAAGAAAACTTGAATGAAGTTATGACTTGGATTTCAGAATATTATTCACCTGTCAAATTTTCTTGAGAGCTTTCGAAACTACAGCTTATTCTCAAGACTAATAAACTCGAAACAATACTGCAATGGAAAGAAACAAAGCCGGAAACTGGTACTGTTAAAGAGACTCAAACGAAACAATGGTGTGGTAACTCATGAGAACCGGGAGAAGATGGACTCACATAGAAGAAACAAGATAATCGTGAAGGAAAGAATGAGCTGAATTGGTCGGCTAATTGGAACGCGAAACCGCCTTTGATAATATGTGACTCTGTCAAAGAGCTGCAAAATGATAAACAACTCAGTCCTATAATCCAATATCATTGTATTGAGATGATTTCTACAGCTTAAGGCTTTACCTGGTTATAATCACGACACCTCTGCATCCAAAACAGAGGTTTAGATCCTTTTTCTTTAGGAGTGTCTTCGATTTGTGACACAATTCTCTTCTTCTCCTCTTCTTTGGTATCAACAGAAACATTAATCCTCAACGCAGTCATATTAGGAACATTTGGTGAGCTCCATGTTCTTCTTGTACCTGGTTTTTTCGCATCAGTACTTTCCGGGCTACCTCTCTCGTCAATGTCTATCACACACTCGGGACTGTCACCGTGACATCTTCCCTCTCTTCTGCTGTTAATCCCACGCGGATTCTCTGCTAAGGAACTTGTTGAGGAATCTCTCAAGTTGATGCTTTCAGTGTTGAAACTCTCAGAGGTCTGAGAAGATCCAGAAAGAAACATGGCAAGGTCATCACGCTCTTCTTTGTTAAGATCCACCCAACGCATAGGCTGTTTCCCATTCTCGCTTAAAGCCTCTTGCAGAGCAGAGTGTACACGATAAATCTGGTTTTCAATAGCTGCTACAAACTGTTTATGCCTAGTTAATGTAGTGTCATCTCGACAATGTCCATGGCTCAACCTCACTGCCCTCTCAAACTCTTCCAACTGATTCAAATTACAACAAAAAATACCATGAAAACAAAAAAAAACCACGGAATGACCAAAAAAGAACATGTTTTTGTGTGAAGCTCTATTATCAAACCTGCCATTTTGCAGTGCTCAAAGCTGCTTGGAGTTCGTTGCAGAGCTCATCTGATTCCACGGTTACTCGACCTTCTCTCTTCTCTTTAATCCAAAGCCTATACGCAGATTCCATTCTGGAAACCAAACAAACAAAAACAGCTCAAAAGATTTCAAAATTGATAGCTCAATTCCACTTTGATCATCCTAGAACCAACCCATTCCATAAAAACGAATCACTAGTCCAAATATAATCCGATATTCTAACATCACAAAGCAACACAACACCAATACGAGTCAATGAAAGAATCAACATGGAACTAAAGCAAAAGCAGAGAATCATATTACATACCTATCCGCAGATTCTTGAACCTCCTCTGCTGCAGAGAAAAAGACATCCTTTTGCCAAAGATCGAAGCTTGTAGCTACCATCATCTTCACAACCAACCAAAAACCCTCAATTTAAGATTCAACAATAAAGGGTCTGTCTAACGAGCAAAACCTATCCGATAGATTCTCTCTTCTCTTCTCTTCTCTTCTCTTCTCTTCTCTTCTCTTCTTCCTTTGTCTTTCGCAGGAAAGAAGGAATTTTGCTTTTCCAGCTTTCCGATATTATTTTATGTTTTTTTTAATAGTTCTTCGATCTTTTTCGCTTCTTCACATCAATTTTTAAAAAACGTAAATGGGAGAGATGAAAAAAAAGATTGCCTGCACTAATTGAACATGTTTCATAATATGGCTTATTTTAATTGGAAGACAGCATCAGCTAATATGGTCTTAACCGCAGGGGATTATAGCTTAGCGTTAGGAACCAAGAGAATGTTGGTTTTGGGGCCCACCCTTTTACCGCAACTAACATCGATTGTTTGCCAACTCGAATGGAATAATAAACTTTTTTGATTACTGATTTTAGAAAGAGTCAAGTGCTAATGACTCATTATGAGTTTTTTTCCACAAATTAAATAAACTCAAACTGAGTGGTAATCTAATTAATGGAAGGTGGCATGTGTAACGCATGTGATAGTAAGTTTTCAACTAATTTATTTACATTAATATATCGGTAAGAAATTTCATCAGATGAAAATTTGGATTACTGTAATACGGTTATAGTGTGAAAAGGGAAAAAACCAAAATCATTATATTCACACGCTCTCTAAAATCACTCTTAATCTCGGTGGGTTTTTTAGTTTCAACCACTCGCAAGAGTATGCTTACCAAGGTTCTTGCTCCAATCTGGACATCAATTGGTGTTTCTTTGAGGTATTCGGATTGCAAGGCCCAGTACCTTTTAATATTTTGGACTTGGTCCGTTCAATATTAACATCCCAGAAACTGATTTACACTTGAGATGTTCTCTGTTTTCTGGTTTCATTGTTACTTATTGATTTTATCTTCAGTGCCCCACCTCACTAGAGATTTTCTCATTGTTTTTTGCTATGTTAAAGATCTTATTAATTAAGTATGATTTACATTTGTTTGTTTTTTTGTCTTGTCTTGGGCATCATCGAAGTTATGACTTTCAAAGTTTATTTGTTTCTTGAGGTCTAATATGTAATATCCAAGTGTTTTACCCTGTATCCTGGTAGTGAATCTGAGATAGTGAATGTCGTTTCGTAGATAGATATAGCTAGCTTTGTACGGGTATGAAGGCCGATTTTCTGAATTTGACCTCTTTGATAGTATTGTGTTTCAGTACTAAAATCTGCAGAGGTCAAGTTATTGATGAGTTTTTGCTTCTGTCTACTCATACAGGTTGTAACGATTAGACAATGAGTGAAAATTGGTGTTTCAGAAAACATTTACAACAGGTGGTTGACACCTTTACTGATAGTCTGATCCGGTCCAACCTAGTGCCCACAAATAACTTAATTTCGCTTTCACTAAATTGGGTTTTGACTTGAGTATCACCAAAATAAATAAACCTTATATTATATGGTTATTATATGTCAACTCTTTATATTACTTCCTCCAAGAAGAGAACATGTACAACAAGGGGTTGTCCCTTGAGTCCTTTACTGATTTAATTAAACTTTGTGCCCACAAATAACTCAAGTCCGATCTTTATGTGGTTTGGATGTTTCACTAAATTGGGGTTTGACTCTGAATATCACCAAACAGGATAAACCTTATTATGTAATTATATTAAAAATCAACCTTAATTTTAAAAATAAACATGAACCATTAGATGATGATCCTACAGCGACTACTTCAGTCTCTTCTCTTCACTTCTCCTTCTCTTCTTCTTCATCTTCTTCCAGATGAAATCCTAAAACCTCTCTGTTCCTACTGGGACTATCCAAAGCTCTCTTCTCTTGCTCTTCCTCTGCTTCTTCTTCTTCTTCTCCTTCCTCTTTCTTCTTCTTCACTCCACCACTCTTCCTCCTCTTCACAACTCTCTCCTTCAACACACACACAAGCTCCCTCACCGCCTTTACCACATCGCTCCGGTTCCTTATCAACACCTCACTAACATCAGCCGGAGTAATCTCCGCCTCCTCCACACATTCTTCCATCTCCTTCAAAACGACGCCATCGATGTCATCTTCCTCCATCCGCAGATAATTCTTCAACAGTATCTTCAACGCTTGAAACCTACAAAAACCCATGTGAATATGCATATCCATCCTCCCACTCCTCAACAGAGCCGAGTCCAACTTCTCTATATGATTCGTGGTGAACACAAAGATCCTTTCGCTTCCACAGCAAGACCAAAGCCCGTCTGTGAAATTCAACAGCCCCGAGAGTGTCACCGAGCTACCCGGTTCATCCATCAAACCCGACCCATTAGTCAAATCCGGGTCATAACACCCATTCTTCTTCTTAACCTTCTCTCTTTTCGTCAAACTGATAGAGCAGTCGATATCCTCTATCACAATGATAGACTTGGAGCTAGTCTTCATCAACAGTTTCCTCAACTCGGAGTTGTTCTGAACCTCAGTGAGCTCAAGATCATAGATATCGTATCCTAGATAATTCGCCATTGCAGCGATCAAACTCGACTTCCCTGTTCCGGGTGGTCCGTACAACAAGTACCCTCTTTTCCAAGCTCTTCCTGTCTTCTGATAAAACCCTTGTCCGTTCGCGAACTCTCTCAGATCCTCCATGATCCTTTTCTTCTTCTCCGGATCCATAGCCAGAGTCTCGAACGTGCTCGGATGCTTGAACCTCACCGAGTCCCATGGATGGCTTCTCGAGTCGAGCGAGACGCCTCTCGAGTTCGTGTAGAGGAGTCTCTCCTCGTTTCTCCGGCGAATCTCCTCTGACTTTCCGATGATGTAATCAAGGTAAGAGTCGAGGACGAGGGTTTTGTCTCTCTTGTTGATCTGTAGCGTAAAGCCACGTTTCTCCTCCGGCATTGGTCTCCAAGAAAAGCTCTGTACTTGACGCTGAACGACGACGTGTTCCCAGAGCACAGTGACGCCGTTGAAGACGTCGGTGATTCTGTCGTTGTTTGAGAGGCCGAACGTTACGGAGCTTGAGTTAGGGACACGCGTTAGGCTGAGACGAGTGTTGTTGTTGCTGCTGGAAACAGCGCCGTTGACGGTGACGGAAGAGCTGAGGTAGAGGCTGACGGCGTTGTAGAGCTCGTTGGTGTTGACACCGTCAATCTCCGTTATGTCGAAGTAAGTGTAGGAAGAGAACACGTGGCGAATACGTGTCAAGAGGTGGATGACGGCGAGACGGATCTCCGGCGGAAACACGAGTTGGAGGATTGTTTGACAAAAGGCCAACATGCCAACTAGAGAAGCCATTGTCGTCCAATAATCACTCATTTTCATTTCTTTTCTTTTCTCTGTTTTGTTTGTTTTCAGAACATAAAAGATTGGTTCCTTTTTAAAAGCAGAGTTGAGTAGAGAAAAGTTTTGATTTTTTGGGGTGAGATTTGAGAAATTGAGAATAGGGGTTTTGGTTAAACGAGGAGAGAAAGAGTGGGTTCAATTAAACTTAATGCTGCAGGTAATATATGACTTTTTTGAAGTTCTTGTTCTTGAGATTTGGGAGGGAAAATATTTAGTTGAGGCTTTCGAGAGAGAAGAGAAAGAGAGACGTTGGTGTGGTGGGTTTATCGAATTATGAAAACAGAGCTCACTTCAATTTATAGACGATGGGAGGACTCATTTTACTCTCGTTTTTAGAAAAAGAATTTTTCATATTTGTGGATTGTATGGTGCAAATTATATAAGCAACTATTTCTCAATTATTTCATAAGGTCTATGGTTTCTAGACTTCAGAATCAATTTACATCCGAGAGGTAAAGGTTATGTGACATGTAAATCTCACATCGGATACTATTCTACTTTGTTTCTTTGTCCCATAATGTGATAAAGATAATAAAAAAATACGAAGTAAATTAATTTTCAACCAAAAGCTTGAAAAATTGAAAGGTGATGAATGAGGAAGAGAGAATATAAAGGACAGTCCTGGAGAAACGGATAAGTTTTTTTTACTCTTACCTAAATGAATCGGACAAACAAGTACAATGAGAAAAACACCACAAAGGACAAGAAACAGAAATTCAAAGTACTAAAAGAAGGTAAGTTTCTACGAGACAGCCACAAACTGATAACTTAGCTGGATTGGTTCCATCTAGTAAGAGGTGTTGTTTTTATTATTGGTTCTAGTGTTCATCAGAGGTTCTATTTTATGATTACTAAACTCATTTTCTTGGTCACTACAGAAAATCTGGTTAATAAAGAACGAGGTTAATTACATAACAACTCTATTACAAAAGTCAAAAAGCAATATGTGTTTTTGGTTTGTTTTTGCGTTTACAGTTTAGAAATAATGCATGAAAAAAAACATACAAAAAAGGACACTTCGTATTATATCTAGCTAGTGCCAATGTATCTTTAAACTCGATCAGTTTCGCCATATATAGAATTTGGAGGTGGAGGTTTATACCAATATGGTAATAAAGAAGAAACATTATCATATTTGAGAGTAATGCAAAGGATGATAATGATCATTTTAGTGTTGTCTTTTTTGAAATTGAGAAGTAACTAGTAAAAGCAAATTAGGGAACATGAGGGTCTAGTTTAGGGTTTGCGAGTGTGACTTACAGTTGGGTTTGTGTTGTTTTGTTGGGATTTTGTGATTTTATTCTTTAGGACACTCGAATTTACGTGGGACATCATTGTTTGTCTACATTTGCATATCAACATCTATCACCGTTATACTCAAAACTCTTTCAACTTTCTTTCACATCTCTATCTAATTCCAGCATTAATACTTCTCATCACAACCCCAAATTAGTTAAAAGCACTTTTTTATCAATATATCTTTTGAACTACGAGATTAATGGGTATGTATAACCAACCTTAAATGGTTATAAAATAAACATTTATCTTTGTACATTGATAGAACTTGGGTCCGTAGTTCGTATTTATAAGATTCGATAGGTATACTACCGAACTATTTACTAAATTACTATGGTATATGATTTGCCTTGCTGAAACTTATTATTAAGTAAGCCTGCTGATCAACTTAATTTCATTCTAGTTAGTCTCCATTGTATATACATATTAGTAAGGTTGAACAAAATTATCTGCTGTGAACCGTATTATGAGAAAGGAAAAAAACAAATAGTCGATGTTTCATTTGGCCGACAGAATAAAAAAGTATTGACGTTTTTCAAATGTTTTAAATAGGGGAAAATGGTGAGATATGTAAAAGGGGATGACACAGAATGACAACGACAGTAGATAAGGCCCAAGTTACTAGAGTCACTTTTGCAGCACTGTGGAATCTCCCAATACCAAAAGCCATTAATTTACTGTTTTATTTGTCTAAAAACGTTTTCGAAGTTACTTTCAAAATGTGTAGATCCAAACTTAAGTAATGCTTTCTTGAATTAACTCAGATTAGGTAATGTATACAAAATCCATATCTCCATGCCAAATATATGACGTAATTCAATAAGACTTGCAAGGCGTCACACGAGCGACTAATTTTTCTTGTTGTAGATTTACACGCAACATTGCGTATTTGTATTCAATTTGAAGCCAGGATCCAATAGTTGGCGAAAATTTCAGCATACATATATTTCCAAAATTGATTAATGTCATAAAATGGCATGCATTTTCGATTTTTCACTAATCAAACATCTTAAACAACTAAACAAGCAAATAAACTAGATCTTAGAGATTTTTTTTGGGTTCACGGATCATGAGAGTACTTTTTAACGGAACAAAAAATACCGATAATTTGATTTTTTTAATATACATATATCAAACATACAAAAGGATATCTGCAATAATTGCCAATATCAAAACACTGAAAACTCCGAAGATCAAAAAGGAAAATTTGAAAATGATATACGAATAGAATTCAATTACAGGTATCTACAAATGCATTGGTTGATACTGTGGGGGAAAATTTGGACCAAAGATTCTGTACAGAGATCCGTTGGTGATTCTGGTTTTGGAGTTTAGTATCCTCTGGTTTCGAGCTAAACCCAAAAGGGCCAACAATAAATAACAATATTAAATGTCAAAAGTTGTAAGGCCATATTATTATGTAATGTTACAAATGCCTCTATCAAGTACGATTGGCATTTTATATTTAGGGTTTGTTATGATGGTACCTTCTGAAACTGACTATCTTTGGCATTTTTCTATCTCAATTTTCAAAACTGAAAGAATCATTCACTTTACTATTAAGCCCACCTCTCTACTTGTTCTTTTCCTTCATTCAAATTGATAAAAAAAAAAGGTTCCGCCGTTGCAATAATTTTTCATTTGGGCATACACAAGAAAATAATTTATTATTACAATTGGTGTGTATGAGAAACTACGAATTCTTCACTAAGCATAGCCAATGTGTTTGTCACAATTCACCTGAAGAGGTAAAAGAAAATAATAAAAGTAAGAAAAAGAGATGACGTATTACTCAAGCAAACTCTGTCTTCTTACATTATCACTTCGAGAGCCACAACCCTCACTCTGGCATATACTCGTTCCCCAAAGTTACTTATTCACCAGATACTACTACCAAACAAAATTTAACAACTTAAGAGACAAAAAGTTAAAACATACTGTAATAATAATTGAGAGTTGTGTGACACAGAAGCTAATAACTATAATATTAAATGCAACAAAACAGAAGAAGATTTCATCGCGATTTTTTAATTCGCTCATTTGTCAGGCCAAAATATTGTCTTGGTTCTTGTTCTTAAAGTCTTTTAAGTCTGAACAAATCCATAGCCTGATTTTATAAACACCTAAATTCGAATTTCTTTGTCATTAAAACAAAACGTGACTAATATATAGATTGTCTAACCAAATGGAAACTACGAATTAATTAAACAATAATGTATAATGTATACTTTTTTACACAAATTAGATTGGTAATACTTACGAAAGTATAAAAATATAGTTCGTTATATAAAGTCATGCACGATTAGCATTATTGTGTGTATGTAAAGGAAACAAAACAGCCTTGTTTTAGCATATGAACTTCATTCCATCGACCCGTCCCGAAACGTCCAACAGATTATCAATCAAAGGTCTTATATATATAAAGTAAAGTCGACCGGATTTAACCAAAAAAGTGTTGAAAGAACATATTATACATATGATCTCATTAGAACTCAGATTAGTTCGCGGTGGAGGATTCTCTATCTACTCTGTACCAACTGACTTCCAAACTGAATCAAAAGAAAATATCGCTGATTTTCCATTTTCTTCAGATCGAATCAATCAATGGCAATGATCAAGAAGCCGACAGAGACATACATGAGGAAGACCGGGTAAAGTGCGAGAGCTTTCCTTCTTGGGTTCACGGCGGCGCTCATGAAAGGATAGGCGGCCCAAGAGCTCCAGGCAAGAGTCACACAGACAACTATCATTTTGAGTATCACATTGTCCTTCAACATGCAGATCACTGCTCCAACGTCCAGTGGGAATAGACAGTAGCCCAAAAGGCTAAGGCTTTGGAAGAAGATTATATGTCCTCCCTAAAAATTGCATTGTTCCAATATGGGATGTTTAAATTCAGAACTCGTAACAAGAAAGCGCAAGCATGTGGCTTGTTCTAATACATGAATCAAATGTGTACTTACCAGGAGCAGCACATTTAGTGTGAGGATCACTGCTCCAGCTGCAAGTAGTGCAAATGCCACAGCAAATACTTCGGACTGGAAATTACAGAGAATAAGAATGAGACCAGAAGCATTTGTAATAGACAGACAAAGATTCTTTATCCTACCAGATGCATAAGAATGTAATGTTTGTGTGAATTCAGAGACTCTCAAGTCCGGGATGCAAATACAAGGAAAGGAAAGTTTTAGATAGAAATGAAAACACAGATGCTTATATCCTATGCTTATATCCATAGGAAACTTGCTAAATAACATTCAGGCGAAGTCAAAATCGAGCAGAGACAGAACAAAAAAAAAAAATCATGTCTTTACAGATACATCATGCATACATCAAGTTGACCCGAACACGATAAAAAGGAACATAACAGCCTTCATTTCACATTTTTCTCATTCCAGCATGTTCATCAATCCCAGGACAAAACCCATCTTTAAGCATGAATATAAGAAAGACCAGTCACACACAACATGCCATCCGTTCTGATTACATAAAGCTTACGTGACTACATCAGCTCAAGGTTAGATTGCCTAGTACAGTAAATCGTATATCAAATCCTAGACATAATAAAATGCTGCTAAAGCAAGACAAGGGAAAGTAATGAAACTAAAAATTACAAGCAGGTCAGCAACAATATGTGTTGGTTTATTGCTCATAGAATCAATTCTATGAATCTAAATCAAAATATGACTGCAATGCAGTGCTCTATGGATGCTTTAGCCTAATAAAAATTCAAATTAGGATCAATGCCACAAGAAACATCATTCAAGAGAAACTCTCAAATCCAGCCAAAATGTCACCTTCAAAGTTCCTCATTCTAAGTACGAACGGTAACGAATGCCCAAACCTTAAAGCTAAGATTTTTACCTTCTTGACAGAAGCAGACCATGAAAGAGTAAGCCCCAAGAAGACAATGAAGAAAAAAGGACCCCAGAGATCCCAATCCCTAAGTGCCTTGCCAGGATCTTCCCTATACGGATTCGGAAAAACCACAAGCTTCAGATTACTCACGATCCGAGACAGATCTCGCTTCACAGTATCCCACACAGGCTCCGTCAACGTGTTCGGAGGAGATCCGAACCCGCTCCCACCGATGGTCTTGGGACCTTCGGAGCTGCTACTGAAATTAGCAGCCGCAGAAAGCGAGGGAGGGACAGGAACAGGCATCACCTTCTGGGTAGAGGAAGAAGACGGCGGAAGCGGTGGGAGGTTGGATTGAACGAACGGCGAGGATGAAACGGGTATGGAGGGACGGATCGGGCTGGGAGGACGAGCAGGGAGGACGGTTCCTGGACCTGATTGAAACCCTTCGCTCATCATATTCTCAATCTCGTCGATGTCTGACTGAGACGACTGGTATAGCGGAACTGTATCGTTGTGCGAAGACATTCTCCCTTTTTCGATTTAATTTCGCCGGAGGACAGAAGCTTGTTGATTCCTTTTTTTTGTTTTTCCCGGGAAACAATTTTTAGGGTAGAAGCTCTTTGATGTTCGGTGAAGACAAGAGATTGATCAGATCTGATCTGTCGGAGTAGAGATTACTAAACGGAGGAAACGAAAAATTAAATTAAAATTAAAACGTGTGACGCAGTGCCTCTTATCAGAACGACGCCGTATATGTACAACGACGTCGTTCTGTTGATTTTCGATTGGTTCAACTCTAGACGGAATTTTAAGGAAGGGGGCAAATGATGATGATGGTCTTAACTTTAAGAACATCTAATGTTAACTCCCATTCTACGTAATCATGTGATTGGTTGATAAGTCTTTTATGGAAAATCAATATCGAAAAGATTTTAAGGAATTTAAGCTTTTTTGATGGATTTTTTTATTAAACAGAATATGATAAGGTTTTATATTGATATTTTCCAGTAATTGCATTAGAGGCATTTATCACGTTTCTCATATTTTTTACAATACAAGTAAAGTAAACTATCATTTTTTTCATCTGAAATAAAGAACTATCATTTTCATAAATATTTTTTATACAAACAAACAGAGACATCTCGTTACATGTATATATAGACACACTTTTAATTTGCTTTATTTGACAAAGATATACAATCGAAAGAATCAAACACAAGTAACAAAAGAGGAAGCAGAGTATTTCACATAGAAGATATTATAGAAAGCAGAGGAAGATAGATAAATAAAGTATATAGTATGATAAAAAAAACTCTATGCGCTTGTGGCACATTCCCGAGGGATTCCTTGTGGGAACCTCTTACGGTCCGTACAGTAATTGTAGATCATGTAATTCTTCTGAACCCATCTGAGTCTAGCTTGGCTCGTTGAATCCATTTGTTGAGTGTACCAATTAGAGTTTGGTTTCGTCGAGGTACAAGACGATCTTCCGTTGGAGTGAACACACCCGTCGATCTTAATGTTCCTGTAAGAAGCCATAAACGGAGCTTTGGACCAGTCCGTTTTAACCAGACCGCCTCTAGTTGCCCAATCGTCTGCGTTCCATAAACTAGCGTACATCCTCATCGGTTTGCTCTTTGGAAACAAAACACCGAGCGACTCAGAGTTTTTAAACTCTCTAATTGGTGTATCATCGACTGTCAATCTGAGCAACATAAATCAGAACAGATTAGAGGTGATGAAAAAAAAAAGAAACTTAAACCCTAATAATATAATTTACTTGTGGAGCAAGAAAGGTGAGATTTTTTGACTTTACATGATTCTTTGAGGGTTCCAGAGGATTGAGTAAGTGTGGAAATTCGCGGTTGGGTCGAACCAGAGATAGAATTGTTGCTCTTTATCACCTTTACCTTGAGTGTAAACATTGGTGTGTAGAGTATAAGGACTTCCACTCGTATTACCCAAGAACTCAAAATCAATCTCATCCCAAGTCGATCCTTCAGATTTCAGCTGCAAATTCAAAAAAAAGGAAAGAAAAAACACACATCATTATCAAGATAACCTAATAAAAAAATTTCAACCTAAATAGCATTAAAAAAACTCCAAAAATTAAGTTACTATTTTTTTTAACATAAGGTAAGTAACTTACGTAGAAAGTTGTGACTGTGCCTGCTGAGTTACCGGGAACGAGCTTAATCTGCATATCAATTTTTCCGAACAAATACTCTGTTTTGGATTGAAAACCAGAACCAGAGCCTTTGTCTAAGGAGAGAGTAAGAAGCTGGCCGTTGTTGAGTATCTTACCACGGCCATTTCCCCAAGCTACATTGACGTCGCTGTTGAAATCAGCGGCGGAGGCTGAAAACGCCGCCGCAAGAAGAGCTGTGAAGAAGAATATTTTGAAAGGAGACATTGTTTTGTATGTGTACGTGTGGGTGTATGTTTTGGGGTTTGGTGAGGAATGTGAGGAAGAGAGAATAAGGGAGAGAGATATATATAGTGGGTGGAGAATAAGAAGTAATTAACTGTTCATTAAAACAAATGAGAGGAGAGTAGTGGGTGAACAAAAGGAGGCTAATATCAAGACATTGCATGCAAGATGTATTACAGCTGGACTCTCGAGTATGTCCATCATTTGGTAAACAGATTATTTTACCATCCTCAATAAGTTATAGTATACATAATATATGCAAACATGGTCATATTATTTAAATTTTTAAAACATGTTTCAATTCTTCTGCTATATTAATATTGATCACGAAATATGCGTTTATAGATCTTTACTTTAAATTCTTATATTGATAAATGCTAAAACAAACTTTCCCTTGGGTTAATACTTAATAGTACAATTGTTTAATTACTACTTGAGTACTTTCTTTCATTTTTCTTTGGTTGCCAGTTCTTACTTTTAGTCTCGAGAAATTAAGTACTAATCGTTGGGTACGTAATTGGTTGCCTGCTTTATATATGTTTTACACGGATTTCGATCGAAATTCAAAATTGTTTGTATATATATCTTCGAGCACTACTTGTCTAGAGGGAGGGAGGAGAAAAATAAGAGGTCTAGAGGGATATTACGTGTGGAATTGTTCGACTTCAGTTGTTCTCGAATTTAGTTGAAATCTGAGGAGAATATGTCTTTTGAATATCTTTTGTCTTTAAACATTTTGATATCTTTTGGTGTAAATTTCAGAGTTTGTATGTATCCAATTATTGGGTCGTTGCTGGACCATGTTTCTGGAATAAAACATTTGACTCAAGTCGAACTTTTCTATCGGCATGTAACATTAAGCTTTCGATCGTACGTACTTTCCTGGCAACCGGTATTATTATGATGTTATTATTAAAAAAAATTATATTGTTATTATGTGTATGGAGCATAGAAGCAACGACGAAAAGTATAGGTTAGTTGTATGGGTTAAAGATTTGGTTGCGTTAGCAAAGGTGCAAGTAGAAGCTTAGACACGCTCTCTTTCCTCTTTCTTGTTAATCAAAAAGGTCAATTTCTTTTGGTTGGTCACTAATTAATGAAAGGACTCAAAAGTTCTAATCAATATGTGCAACCATACGTAAAGGTCTAACTAATTTTTTTTCTTTTAATTCTATAAGAAAAGGAATTTGAACAAAATAGAAAAGGTGAGTTCTTGTATACGTAATATTTGTATGTTTTTCATTAATTCCCTAGAGACCTACACGTAGATTTACTGTTAACTCTTAATAACCAAAATGGGGAAAATAACTCATTTCCCGGAATTAAGTATCAAGCAAATGTATGCATGCACCAATTGGTGGTGTACGAGACGTAGATTGTTATTTTCTAGTAGTAGCTTTCGTTAAAGTAGTTTTCTTTTGTTGCTCAAATTCAGAAAATTTATTTGAATGGAATACACATATGACAAAGTAAAACAGCTAATAATTAGTCCATAGTTCAGCTAGAATTAAATCGAGGAAACCACGAATAAAATAAATTTAATGCTGTCTATAAGGACAACTACTGATATTTATTGGAAATGACTAATGAATATGAGTGGTCCAAACTCAAAGGCTATTTTCTTCACGCATCAAAGCTATTTTCATCCTCATTCGTTCATTTAAAGGATCAAGCAACGTTTGGTATTTCCAATTTTTTGCTAATTTTGTCTTGTGTTTTCACGCCAAAAGTACTAACAAATGGTCAATTTTTTTCCCAAAAAATCATATTGAGTTTTCACATCATTGCCAAATAATATCATAAAACTATAGATTATCAACAACTGTGCTAGCTTTTGAATAATTAGTTAAATGTAGCCATGCAGGTCGACGAGGAGTATCCAACTCTTAGAAACAGTGGCGGATCCAGATAAAAATAGAATAGGGGGCACACTTAAGCAAACTGCTTAGAAACCATATCCCGATGAAAACTTCCTATAGGTTAGTTCCCGGGGGATTTGGAACACGACCATTCGATTGAACCACCGCACTTAAAAATTAAGAGTTATGCAGTAGAAAACATGAATCTGTTTATGAAGTCCACTAATATAATGGTAATGTTTGTCAAACACAATTTAAGTTCATTGTTATACTGAAATGATTTGAGGTAAGTCTAAAAGACAGTCTGGTTTTAAATAGTAGCATATACACATACTTTTAAGTTTTGATTATGTAATAGTATGGAGTCTATGGACCATAAGAATTAAGATGGGATAGCTAGGTAATTAAAGCGAATACTATTACAAGAAGCTATATACATACGAATACGATTCATTGGATAAATTTTCTTGACACGGAAATTTGATTTGGACCGCCTAACCAAACGTCAACTTGGTCCCACTAAGCTTTACAGCTGTAGCATTGCGGAATTAATTTCTTAGTGTAATGGCTCCTCATAATTATTAATCAGGGGCCTAATCTCACTGTTAATTCAACTCAACCATATATATTTCATTTTAACGAACCCATATTTCGGACAACTATGTATGGTCTTGTCAATTCCGGGCTCCATAAATGTTGCGGTTTCGTATTAATTCTTAGAAAAGTCTTTTTCGAAATTACATAATTCAAATCTCTTGGTAAATATCGTTTGGGATGATTTTTTTTTTCAAAATTTTATTTACCAATTGAAACTTTTCAGTCCTAGATCAATTGAAATTTTTGAAAAGGCCAAAGTTGTAATTTGGAATAAATCGATCAATTCGGTGGATGTGCAACTCTCCTTTTGTGATCCAAAAACAAACTTTTGTGTGTTTTGGATAGGTTGGAGACTTCGAGAGATATTTAGTTTAAGCCAAACAACATGACAATATAGACGGGGTCAACTATAGAGTCATACGTTTTAGAACGTTTATCACAACCATTGAATGCCAATTTAAACGATTAGATGTCTTTCATATTTTAGAGTTACTAACTTACTAGTGTCTAGTAAATTATGAAACCTTGCAATATTGTAACATAATTTTTTTATAAAAAAATAAACAAACATATTTATTTTCAGATTTATCTATTGGTCAAGTATCATGGACGATTAGACTGATGAGTGATGACGATGGATTCGTCAATGCATGCAAAATTATAAAAGAGAGAGAGTTGTAGTCTGTTGTTCAAAAAAAAAAAAAGAGAGTTGTAGTCTTACCACACACCTACACAATTATTTAGAACCAAATAAATCATCCACAGACATTTGTTATAGAACATATTGTGCCTAACCAAATATCATCAGATTTTTTTCTTACTAAAATAATTGGCTGAATGTCATTTTCATAAAGCAGCTGATCTCAATGGATAAGCGTAATTAGTGAGTGACATCAATTATTTGGTTTGTCCTGTAGGTCTCTTAAGTCCTTTTCATACTTGGTTATAATGCCAATAGTTATATGTTAATAATGGTACTATGATCACTTTTCTGAACTCTAATCCTCAGTGACTAAATATTAGTATTGTTATTATCCACTTGTTTCGATAGCAATCTCAGTGGATAATCATCAACATATTGTCTTCTACCCATATGTATATTTTAGTACCCCTTAATGTTTACAAATCTAGCACAAAACTCATATAACCTCACAGCGCTAACTTTTCATTGCAAATAATTTAATAATTATAATCTGACTAGTTAGATTATGTGAACGTTCAATTACAAACTTTTCATTGCAAATAATTTAAAATAATTTACCGTTTTGATGATTTAAACCAAAAAGTTTCTGCCAATAAAGGCAACCGATTGTAGCGATCGATGCTAATTTTCAGTGGAAATAACTTAATGCATAGTTTCCTGATCATGCTATATTTTCGAAAATCTTATTTTTCTGTATATTAACACGATAAGCAATTCATAAGATTAAAATAACTTTTGTTTAATATCTCGTTAATTATTTAATTTATATGTGATTTGATTTGATTTGATTATAAATGTCTGTGCATCAATTACACTCTATTCCAATCAGCATAACATGCAATTATAATTAAGGGACCCAATAAATTAACCACAAACTCGCAAATATTTTTAAAATTTAGTTCTTGAATCCATCTTGTTCATTTCATCATTATATATACCAGTCATTTTATACATTATTTACTAATTAGTTATATGTTTTTGTTTTCAGGGCCAATCCGAGAAGAACCTGACCTAGAAGACTTTTGAAGTAGAGATGAGCGACTTTCAGGAGACTATATGGATTTGCATTGCCAGGACCACTACTTTCAAACACAATAATTAATAAGGACTAGAGGTTAACCCGTCCGTATGAATAGTTATTAATCTCGTACGAAATATTATTATCTATTTCATTTCGATCTATTTTATTTAAGTTAAGAAATTTTAGTGAAACAATAATAATACATTTTTTTTGAGAATTTTAGAGAATGAATTGCTGAGGTGGGAGCATGATAAAAGACTCCACTTCAACTTTATATATATAGATAAATGTTATCATGGTGCATTTTATGTTTTACATTAACTGACATGTTTCTAATCAGCACATTTTACTTGTCTTCATCAAACTTGGGAAAAGATTTTTATACTTTTTCTTAGTTTGTTTTTTGGGGTAATAATCTGCTTTTAGGTGTTTGAGGGAACTTTATTTATATTTGGGACATGTTCATCTCTGCAAATAATTTTTTTTTCAGATATTATTTTCAATTTAAAAGTAAACCTTTTCTATTTTTTTATGGGTTGTATTTGTTTTAGATATTTGATATTTATTTATTAAGATATATATTTGGGAGGTATTTATTTTTTATTTATTTAATTTTCCTCTTTTTAAATTCTATAAACGTGTGTTTGAAATTTCTGAAAAACAAAACACATCATTAGAAAAGTGTGGCTAGTTGAATTCTTATTTTTTTAACCAGGTCAATATGCATAGGATGTATTGCTAATAGGGAGATGTAAGTAAATGTTAAAAATGGTAAAATTTTAGTGTGATTAAAAAAAAGAGATATATATATATATATCTATATATAATATGTATGCTTACAAAATAAATGGTTTTTGGGAAATATTTATAACAAACAAATAGATTTTTTAGACCTAAATACATGATTAATTAATGATTTTTCTTTCATGGTTTTAAGACTATAGAAATATGTAAAGTAATAATAATATGCTGTCTGCGATCTTTTAAAAAGTGCGTATTCTTGAGGTGACTATGTTTTAAAAATGTTTGATATTATAACTAAATTAAAAAAGATAATTAGAAGAGACATTACACAATATTTATGACCTTATTTTTAGAGCACATTCATTAGAGGTTCAAAGCATAGGTTCACACACTTCCCAAAAATAAAAAAAAGTCCAGGTTCATCACTATTCACACATTAGGTTCAGTCCAATGAATCTGGTTCATCATTATTTCATAGGCTCCATACCACGTAGCGGCCCATAATTGATTAAATATATTTTTTTCCTTTTTTTTTTTTAAAAAATCAGAAAAAATAAAAAAGAACTAAAATAACGAGGTTCACCGGTGAAAATGCTCTTATTTTTATTTTGTTAAATCTATTTGGTCTGGGCTATGAATTTGTCCCAAAGTCCTCGTCATAAAGCCGTATTTTAGTATTTCACTTTAATTCCTCTTTTTTTTTTAATTTGCATTTTCCTTTTTCTTTCTTGGTCGTCTTTGATTTGTTCATCATCATTTTCAAATCCTCGCCCTTACGTTTCGAAGTATTTACCCATTCTGAGCTCTGCACTTCGTTTTTCTTTCAATTTTGAATACTCTGTTTTCTCGAGTACTTTCTTACAATCAAGAGTTGTCTAATATGAGCTTTTTAATCACCTCGACCTCAAAACCCAGGTCTAATCTATTCATGTAGCTGTTGACTCTTTAGTATCATTTTATTATCACTGGTTAGTCAACTCGTTTGGTCGATTTTGCAATCTATTAATAGCTTTGTTATTTCTATGCCTAGTGTTAGATCTATGTTTGTTTTCGCACGATTCTTTTTTCCCCTTCCTTATTCGGTTTTCTTTTGTCCTTTGTTTATTTATGTGAATCTGCAATTTGCTGTTACTGAGAATTTGTTTTGTTGTAATCAGGTTTACATCTAAGATATCATTTGCCTAAGCGTGTGTATATTTATCTGTCTATGTCCCCGTAATGACGGAGCGTTTTTTAATCAATTAGAAGGAGAAACTAAAAGGGACACGTGTTGACACTAAAATAGGTAGACGTGGAAGCATGAAAGGGAGAGATTTGTTGGACAATTATATATAAGATATCAGCTGAGGCATATTTCAATAATGATAGCGCTACGATGGGTATAATATTTACTTACTACTAGTCTCGTCAAAGAATACAAAAAGGTTTTAATTTTTGTCAAATGGTTTTCCACAAGATTTATCATACTGCGTGGTTGAATATATGTAGCTTTGCACGCATATTTTGGTGTTCTCAGATTATATTGTTGTTTGGTACAGTATAATGGTAGCCAAGCTTTTATTATTGTTGTTCCTAACACCATGTTGCGCGTTGCTAGTTTCCTGTCGTACAAAGCTACTTAATTTGATGCGAAAAACTTATCGATTCTACATACGCACTATTAGATGACTATACTAAAACACATGACTTTTCCTAGCCTTACTCCAAAACCCATTTCTTTGTTACACAACTCCGGTATCGGATCCAGCCGCTGCTTAGACTTCAATAATTCGATTTAATGGCAAAAAGATTCCAAATTCGGTCTCAAATTGTCTCCAGGGATCTTTATGTTTTGTGTTGATGTCGTCGTCTTGACTCTTGAGTCTCGACCAAGCCATATCTCTTTGTTAGTCTCGACCAACCCAAATCTCTTTGTTGGTCCGCTTTCTCTTGAGCAATGTTTTATATATTGGCTTTGTCACGTGAAGAGAGGAAGATCACGAGCATCCTACACAAAACACAGTGTCCATATACGAAACAACAAACGCGAGAAGAAAAAAAAATGCTAGGGTTCATTTCTTTTGTTTGATGTTCGGTTACCAATTGTGATCGCAACAATGTACTTTCATATAGTCTTTTCTAATTTTCATATTTTACATGCTATTATAATAAAACACACTTTAAGAATAATGAAATCTATAGAAACACGTAATAAGTTCATTCAAATGCAAATCAAACACATCAAATATATGAAAAATAACAGAAATAGAAATTGTTTTAATCGAGAAGCAACCCACGAGTAGCGTGGGTGTGAAAAGCAATACATAAAAACCATTGGAATTACAAAGACAAATGCAACATAATTTATTGATAGATCAAACGAAACATTAATTTAACTACACTCTGTAGGAGCACCTTGAGGAAACCTTTTCTTATCGGTGCAATAATTGTAAACCATGTACTTTCTCTGTGCCCATTTCACTCTGTTCTTGCCTTTAAAATCGAGCTCTTGTGTGAACCAAGGTTTTTTACTACTGGAGCCAGGGGAGTTCGCAGAGCAAGATGATTTTCCATTAGCCCATACACATCCATCCACATTGTAGTTTCTGTAGAAAGCTGTGAAAGGAGCTTTTGACCAATCTGTTTTCTCTAATCCTCCCCTTGTTGCCCAATGCTCGGCCTCCCAAAGGCTCGCATATAGCCTCATTGGTTGGTCATTTGGGAACGGAACTCCAACTGACGCGGAGTTCTTGAACTCTCTTATCGGAATTCCATCAATTGTAAAACTAAACAAAGGAAGAAAAAAAAAATGAAAAACTTGGTTTCATGAGCTCTAGCCTCATAATTCATGACATATATAAGATAGTATACACTTTGCACAAGGAGGTCAAAGTTGCACTTACATAACCCTTTGGGGATTCCATGTGATGCAGTAAGTGTGGAAGTCAATGGTTGGGTCAAACCATAAATGAAACTGTTGTTCTTTATCTCCTGTGCCTTTAGTGTAAACATTAGTGTGGAGAGTGTATGGATGACCACTTATGTTTCCCAAGAACTCGAAATCTATTTCATCCCACGTAGTTCCCGGAGATTTCAACTACACAAAATCATTAAAAAAAAAGTTTGAACAAACAAAATGGAGTGATGAATGCTTTGAAATAGTATATGTTACTTACATAGAATGTTGTCACTGTTCCAGCAGAGTTGCCAGGAACAAGTTTCATTTGAACCTCAACTTTGCCATAGAGAAACTCCTGATTGGACTGAAACCCCGAACCAGAGGATTTGTCGAGCGAGAGAGAAAGAAGATTCCCAAGATTGTCGAGAATCTTTCCGCGGCCATCACCCCAATGAATCTGAACATCTTTGTGGAAACTACCCGCATAGACTCCCACAGAATGTGCTGCAAAAAGAAAGAGAATCATGAGCGAGAACCTTGCAACGCAAGAAAACTTCATTTTAGTAGATACTAAATGAGAAGTTATAATTCTCAGATGGGTTGGTGATGGGTAAAATGAGGTAAGGGACATTAGTATATATAGCAGTTGAATGTGAGAAGGAAAGAGAGGTGTACATGCTGCTCTTTTGTTGGCTCAGACCTTTATAATATATCCAATGGATGCTATATGTACATATACTTTCCGACTATTTGGACCATAAATCATATTCAGAAAGCATGATTCGTTTTAGATATTTGTTTTGCAAGTTTTTGTCGGTTAAAAGCTCCAAGTTAAAATAAAGTACTCAGTCATTCCATATTTAGTCTTAGGCTCTTACTCATTCCATATTTAGTCTATTTACAAAACATATTAAAACTCCTACAACTTCACCGACACAGACAGTGTCCTTAAGACATCATCATTCCCTCCTAATCATTCTATTTCTATATATTCGGGTTTCATATATATATATTTAAACTTGTTATCGTCACCGACACAGTCAGTTTGCATATAACAATATCTGAATTCCACATATCACACTTAAGAATAACCAATTAATAAAAGAATTTTATTATTTTTTCATTATCTGATTCGATATTTTCACAATGATACATGCACACGTACATAGACATGCATCTGAAGATATGTTTCATGTTGTTGACACTCTCTTAACAAAATGTAAAATAAATCGATAGAAAATATCACAAACAACTAATGCTCATGGAGTAGAGTGCTATATACTTTCCGACTATTTTGACCGTAAATTATATTAATTCAGGAAGCATTGTTCATTTAGATATGATTTGCAAAATGTGTCGGTATAAAAGTTTAAAAGCCTCATAATATCCTCCTAATCACCATGTATATATATATTCTATTTAAAAATACATAAACCTTTGTAATTATTCACCACATATTCGTAACAAAATCTGAATTAGCACATCGTATTTTAATACCAACCAAATCATAGAAATTAATGTGTGAGACATATATATTCGACGTTTTTTTGCTACTTTAAGCTAGAAAAAAGTAAGAAAGAAAATATACGTAATGTAAATATTGATGGAAAAATATCTTACTAGAATTCAGTGCTCATAGTTGAGAGGGATAATAATCCCCACTTTTATATGACACAGCGTATGACTTGATGCAACACAAACGACGCATCCATTCATAATCCATCACTTCAGGCCGCTGTATAACTAGCTAATTTTATCGGTGCACTGTATCGCGACGAAACAAGTAATGTCAATGAGTGGCTTAAGACTGTCGGAGGTTAGCAACTGATGCATTCTTCTTCATCATCTAGCCAATACTGCAATACGGATTCTATGGTGTCTAAAATTGTTTTTCTTCTTATAACTCACCTCTTTTGTTGATTATATACGTGTGTGCTAGCGATCTAAAATTTATTTTCTTGCAATTAAAATAGAAATTCATGTTTAATTTCAGTCATATACACGTGAAAATGAAAAAAACTCTTATCATATTTTGAAGAATATACACACATATCAAAAGGCCAAAAACCTCGACGAACTATTTTTTTGGTGGATAAATAAATAACACAGCCCATAGGCCCAGTTTTCTAAGATAACACAAATAACACATTTGTTTTGGAAACATTGGTTAACTCCTGAAGCCCTAGTCTTTGGGTATTGTAGCCTACTACATTTGTTTCCAAAACAAATGTGTTATTTGGGCTTATCTTAAACAATAAATTTCCATATACATGTTTCTTATTTCAATTGCAAAAATATGTGGAAGAAAACTTAAAAGTCGTGTTTCCATAACTTCCATTTGTGGAAAAGTCGTTTCCATAATTTATTGTTTATTATTACTTAAAAATCTTACACAAGCACCACGTACACATTATATGAGCAACAAATGAATGAAATATAGTAGATAAAACTCATTCGAGTTACAAAGACAATGCCAAGTAACTTATTTCACGAAACAAAGGAATCAATGATTTAAGTGCACACTGCAGGAACACCTTGAGGAAACCTTCTTTTATCGGTGCAATAGTTGTAGACCATGTACTTACTCTGTGCCCATTTCATTTTTTTCTCGCCTTCTGGGTCAACTTTTTGAGTGAACCATGGAGAATTCGCGGGGCAAGATGATTTTCCGTTAGCCCAAACACATCCTTCCACATTATAGTTCCTGTAGAAAGCAGTAAAAGGAGCTTTTGACCAATCTGTTTTCTCCAATCCTCCCCTTGTGGCCCAATGCTCGGCTTCCCAAAGACTTGCGTAGAGTCTCATTGGTTGGTTCTTTGGGAACGGAATCCCAATGGACTCGGAGTTCTTGAACTCTCTAATAGGAATGCCATCAACTGTAAAACTGAAAGAGAGGAAAAAAGACTGTTAGGAATCATACATTAAAAAAAATGCAATGAGTCCCAAAATAACACCTAAGAAACGTGTGACAACACTAATTGTCCCGACTTGGAAGTTAATTAGCCTTAACAAGAATATACGTTCATGAGACTATGTATAGCCTCAGAACACATAAGATAAATTTACAAGGGATGGAAGGATGTACTTACATAATCCTTTGGGGATTCCATGTGATGCAGTAAGTGTGGAAGTTTTTGGTTGGGTCGAACCATAGATGAAACTGTTGTTCTTTGTCTCCAGAGCCTCGTGTGTAAACATTAGTGTGAAGAGTATAAGGATGACCACTTATGTTTCCCAAGAACTCAAAATCGATCTCATCCCACGTAGTTCCCGGCGATTTAAGCTACACAAAGTCATAATGGAAAAACAACATACTCATCAATTATTTGTAATCTAGCGAATAGGAAAAGATGCTATCAAATTTTATGTTACTTACGTAGAATGTTGTGACTGTTCCAGCAGAGTTACCAGGGACAAGTTTCATTTGAACCTCGGCTTTGCCATAGAGAAACTCCTGATGGGATTGAAAACCTGAACCAGAGGATTTGTCGAGTGAGAGAGAAAGAAGCTTTCCATCTCTGTCGCGAACCTTTCCACGGCCATCACCCCAATGTATCTGAACGTCCTTATGGAAGCTACCCGCATAGACAGCCACAGATTGTGCTGCAAATAGAAAGAGAACCAAGAACGCAAATCTTGTATCACAAGAAAGCTTCATTTTTTTATAGATTTCTCGACGAGTGTTGATATCTTAGATGTATTTGTTGATGGAAAATGAGGTAAGTGACATTGAGTTTATATAGCTGGTCGAAAATGGGAAAAGGAAAAAGAGACGGAAGTTTCATGGGTTTGATTATTGATAGTGTGCTGTATTCTAGTTGGCTCATCCGACCTCTTGCTGGTTGTTACAAAAGAATCCAATAAAATATAGTTTCATTACTCGTTTATTGGTATAAAAACAGAGAAAATAATGTATATGGACACTTCGTATTATCACATGCTGGTCCCGCGTTCTGAAAGCAATGAATCATTTTGTCAACACGGCTTCGACTTTTGACCTCAGCGGAAACCCTCCCCGCCGCATAGAGGTTCAATGCGGAAACCCTCCGCGCCGCATAGAGGTTCAATGCGGAAACCCTCCGCGCCGCATAGAGGGTTCAACTATATACGTATTTTAATAGTTTTTTTTCATTTTTTTTTTTCACAACACGTATTTTAGTAGTATCTATTTTTATGTTCTTTCTTTCCACTACTTTCATTTGTCCTGATGCTAATTTATTATTATGGTTTTTGTGCTAATAGATGAATTTTTTTTTTTGTATATTCCACATTTAAACTTTTGCATAAAAATCATATTTGGATCCAGATGAAATAACATTTCACTCTCTCAATTAAATTACTAGCTAAACTATATAACAAAGAGATTCACTTTGTTCGGGTAAAACTAATAACATAGACTTGGACGATTCGATAACATTACTTGTAATTTAATTAACTGAATTTTACAATATCAGCACGGATGAGTAACTAGTCCCTAGGAAACTTGGGATTAAGAGAACGGTTCTTACAAAAAACCATGTATACGCATCGTAGCCTGGCATATGAACAACACGAAAACTTATCATCCGATTTTGACGTCTTGAGTCTATAAAACCATCACCTTCTCCACACGTTATGACTTATAAGACACGTGATTGATAATTTCTTGCTAGATTGTCTAGTTTCTACTCCATTTTGCGAAAACGAAACTCATACTAAAGTTCTCTCATAAGAAACTGTCCATAGAAACCAAATTACATTGTGACCACATGCTCAACAAAACATCTAGTTGTATTTTCCGAATATAAAGAAAAATGTATGTTGAAACTTGTACAGTCCCGCCGGCTCATCCATCTATAAGATTTATTATCTATTTATGTGCTTCCCAAGAATTGTTGTGTAAAGTAATGAATTTTTCAGTGCTCTCTCAATATATAATGAATAAATTTCATAAACCAAGTGCAGCCAATTAAGTGTTTGGTAACGGAAACTCGTTTGTTTCCATAATTTATTATTTTCCATTAATTTAAAAAATCTTACACATACACCAAACACACATACATGTATATGAGCAACAAATGAATGAAAAATAAAGAAATGATACGCATGTGAGTTACAATGACAAGGCCAAGTAACTTATTAACGAATCAAAGAATCAATAGTTTAAGTGCACACGGCAGGACCACCTTGAGGAAACCTTTTTTTGTCGGTGCAATAGTTATAGACCATGTACTTACTCTGCGCCCACTTCACTTTATCCGCGCCTCTCTGATCGAGTTTCTGAGTGTACCATGGGGAATTCACCGGGCAAGATGATTTTCCATTAGCCCATACACATCCTTCCACATTGTAGTTTCTGTAAAAAGCAGTAAAAGGAGCTTTCGACCAATCTGTTTTCTCTAATCCTCCCCTTGTAGCCCAATGCTCGGCTTCCCAAAGACTCGCGTAGAGTCTCATTGGTTGGTTCTTTGGGAAAGGAATCCCAATGGACTCGGAGTTCTTGAACTCTCTAATCGGAATGCCGTCAACTGTAAAGCTGAAAGAGGAAGAAAAAAAAGTGAGAATCTTGATTCATTAGTACATAACCTCATAACGTATGAGATTATACTATGTACAAGGGATCAAATGATGCACTTACATAATCCTTTCGGGGTTCCATGTGATGCAGTAAGTATGGAAACCAACGGTTGGGTCGAACCATAAATGAAACTGTTGTTCTTTGTCTCCTGAGCCTTTCGTGTAAACATTAGTATGGAGAGTATAAGGATGACCACTAATGTTTCCCAAGAACTCGAAATCGATCTCATCCCACGTCGTTCCAGGTGACTTAAGCTACACAAAGTCATCATAAAACACCAACACACTCAATAACTATATGTAATGAAGCGTATAACAAAGGATGACAAGAAAGCTTTTCAAATAATATGTTACTTACATAGAAAGTTGTGACTGTTCCAGCAGAGTTACCAGGGACAAGCTTCATTTGAACCTCGGCTTTGCCATAGAGAAACTCCTGGTTGGATTGAAAACCGGATCCAGAGGATTTGTCAAGCGAAAGAGAAAGAAGTTTTCCTTCATTGTCATGAATCTTTCCACGGCCATCACCCCAATGTATCTTCACATCCTTGTGGAAGCTACCCGCATAGACGCACACAGATTGTACCGCAAAGAGAGAGAGAACCAAGAAGGCGAACCTTGCAACGCAAGAAGACTTCATTTTAAGTTGTAGATCTCAGATGTATAATGTTGATGAAATTCGAGGTAAGGGACATTAGTTTATATAGCTTCTGAAATGAAATGGAAAGAGATAGAGAGATGGAAGTTTCATGGGGTTGATCATTTAATGGTGCATGTGCTTTCGTCTCGTTGGGTCACAGCACTATAATATTACTGTATTATAGTATTCATTATTTGATCCGTAGTGGGCTGTTACAAAGCGAATCATATTTCATTATTTTTTAGTATTACGAACCGAAATAATTTTTGGACATTTGTATCAGATTGGCTGGTCCCAATGTATTGATATGTCAACCCGGCTTCGACTTTCGAGCACCGCCTATGGAGATATTCGTCTGTGCTTTCAAAATTTCAAACCGAGCCCACCTACAACGTAACAGCACGACATACAATCTGAAGTATCCTTAAGTTTGGGTCTATATCGTTATACACCGAACTATAAAGTTTGAATTACTTTTTGAAGTTTGTTCAAATTTGATTAATGTTAATTTCCATTTTGTTTGATCAAAATCTCTCTTGGACTTTCTCAACATAAAATATGAAACTGTGACCATTAAAAGTACTGATAAATAAAAGAAAAAGTATTGTTTTTAGATGGAATGTAAACAACATAAACTAATTAAAAAAATAGAAATGCTTGCATTTGAAATAATCGAATAAGTCATATCTTTCTTTTATATATAAACAAAGAAGGTGATTTGGGGCCGGGGTAAGAGGAACGAGTCGTGGATCAAACCAGAATCTCATGCCCAACAACTCTTAAGCGTTGTTCACTTGTTCTAAAGACGAATTTCTTAAACTTTGTTGGGCCTAATAATTTGCGATTAATTCTCCAATAATGTATACGTTAAACAAACATAGAGCTTCCATCTTCTAAAAAAGCAAAAACATTTGAAACACAATTTAAACGAAAATACAATGTATTCTATTTATTATTTAATTGGTTCTATAGTTTTCAACAAAACATAGGACACCAACTCCTCGAGGAAACTTGGGTCCGAGAATTAGGTATACCATCTTCCCATTGCGCCCATTCGATTTTGAGATTCCAAAAGTAGAACCTAACGTTTGTATGACATTAAGTACTTGTGGAAGCAAGTTGACAAAATCAGAAGGCTTGTCACATAGATTTGCACTAGAATACCTATTTATAGAAAATTTCCTTTGCAGTAAATAACTGATTCAGAATCGATAGCTGGAATTCATCCAAAATGATTGATTCTTCCTTCAACAAGATATATATGAATTTAACATGTACTGATGTACAACAGGTGGAATTCATCCAAAATAATTAATTCTTCTCTAAATGTGAGATCATCAATGGTTGGTGGATGGGATTCATTAGGTCATTGCCTATTTTTTTTGTAAGAATTTGTGTCCAAGTATCAAAATCAAACAAGATATTGATGATAAACAATCTATATAGAGATTTGGGAATTCAAATCAGTGATAAATACTACTGCATTTATTTGTAATAGATAGTGTGTGACTAATTAAATAACTATATTTTTAATTGGTTGATTTATATCTACTTTATGTAATAAATTATATTTTAAAATAATTTTTTTTTAATTATTGTGTATTCAAACAGAACAGCTTACATTTTGAAAGATAGAGATAGTATACTAAAAAAATTAAGATTTTCTAAAAAAATTCCTGAAGAATTATCATGTGTTATTCAAAATTTGTACATTATTATCTTTGATTTAATGAAATATAAATGATGTAAAATTTTCAAATTTATAATTAAAAATCTATTTATACTTTGTAATTTATGCTTTTTTTTGTTTTTTTATTTATATATTATTTTCAAAATATTTTTATCATTTGTCTATGGTCAAAATTTTAATTTAGATTTCGAAGTAGAACAATCAAATGATAGAAACAACAACAACAAATTTTTTTTTTTAAAAAAACAAGTTTATTAGATAACAAAAGAATAAACAAACAAAAAATGAAAAATAAAGTTAATCAACAAAGCTAATAATATAAACAGATAAAGAGGAAATAACAACAAAAAATTAAAAAAAAACAAAATCATAAGATAACAAAAAGAAAAACAACAAACCAAAAAAATGAAAAAATAAAAAAATCAACGAAGATAATCAAAATCTTCCTTCTTCCCACATCAAAACTGATCGTGTGGATCTTCTGTTCTCCAAATCTCTCATAGGAGGGAGACAAACCAACCTCCTCAATGGTCTCCTCCATCTTTCTCACGATAACTTCCTAATTGATTTAAACCATCATCAAATTTTTATTTGTTATGTGATTTAAACAATCACCAAAAATTGTTTGCTATGTAAAAGTTTTTTAACATAAATAATACATTTCTGATTTTGATTAATTGTTATATAGAAAAACTTTGTTTTAAATTATTTATCGTTTTAAGTTTTTAATGTAAAATTTATTAATTTTTATTTTTTATAATTAATTTTATTATTTAATTTGATTTATTATTGGTTAAATTGTATTTAGATAAATAATTAATAATAATTTTCTATTAAAAATATAACATAATTAATATTTTTAAAACTAAATAAAATAGAGGGAGTAAGATATCCAAACGTGGCAATTTTGTTGGTGACCTGGCAAAAAAATCACCAAAGAAAACAAATAATGAAGAAACGAAGATAAAACAAGAACAAACTTGTCTTACCCCATTTCCGCCGTCGCCGTTGAGGATGACCACCGCTGAGTTAAATCCATTCCCGTCTCGCTCCATTTTTCTCGGCGTTGACGTCGGCACTGGAAGCGCCCGAGCCGGTGATCCTTCTGTCCCTTTTATCGTCAATATTTTGTGTGTGTTTGGTTCTTACATGTGTGAGAAAGAATGATGCCTCCTGATTTCATTGGCGATCAAAGTATCGATCTTTTGTTTTGAAAATTAGACCTTTTGAACAAAAGTCACTTAAAATCGCTCAGGTGATCGTGTCATGATCACTCCGACATTAAAAAAGTTTGTCATGATTGTGTCAAGGAGCCTTTTTTTTATTGTAGCTAAAATGGAAAGCTGATGCAGGTTTGTTCGATGAAAGTGGAAAGCTTTTAGGCTCTTCTAGTAGCCCAATACAGATTTGGAAAGATGGAGACTGTGTCGAGGTGAATTACTTGGATAAGAGACCTTTTAGTTTGAGATTAAGTGACCACTAAGTCATGACTAATTGAGTCAGAGATTAACTCATGCTTCGTAATTTTTTATGGGAACAGCAATCTTCAACGGATATCTGGCACGCCGTTTGTGCAGCTGTGAAAGCTGCTTGCTCTCTTGCAAATGTTTCGCAAGTAGAAGTCAAAGGCATAGGCTTTGCTGCCACGTGCTCCCTCGGTTTGTGTTTATACGCTTTTTTATGTTTTCTGCCCAATAAGAGAAGCTTAACAAGTAAACATTGTTTGCAGTGGCGGTTGATGCTGAGGGATCCCCTGTTACTGTGTCTTGGAGTGGTGATTCAAGAAGAAATATTATTGTATGGATGGACCATAGAGCTGTAAAGCAGGCAAAGAGAATCAACTCATATAATCCTCCGGTCTTGCAGTACTGTGGTGGTGGTGTTTCTCCTGAAATGGAGCCACCAAAAGTAGGTACAAGATTCTTAACGACTTGAATTTGTTTCGGCTTGTTTGAGCATGATGAAAAGTATCTCTGTTTTTTTTGCAGCTACTATGGGTGAAAGAAAATCTACAGGAGACTTGGTCAATGGTGTATAAGTGGATGGACTTGAGTGATTGGCTGTCCTACAGGTGCCTCCAGGCCTTTCGCTCTTTTAAACCTTTTGTTCCTGTTCTGATTATTATCTTTGCATTCCCTGATTCCTTTTTGTTTCCTCTTAGAGCTACTGGAGATGATACTCGTAGTTTGTGCACCACAGTATGTAAATGGGGTTACCTTGGTCATGCGCATATGCACCAGATGACTGAAAAGGCTTCTCGTGATATGGAAGCGTGTGGATGGGATGATGAGTTCTGGGAAGAGATTGGCTTAGGTGATCTGGTAGATGGGCACCATGCTAAGATCGGTATGCTTGTTGTTTAGTTTGCTTTTTCTCTAAGAGGAACTGTGAAACCTTAGCTTTTACTTTGTATCCATTGTTAATTAGGGCGAAGTGTGGCTTTTCCGGGGCATCCACTGGGTAATGGTCTAACCGCAACTGCTGCTAAGGCAAGTACTAAGCAACCACCTAAAATATTGAGGTGCTTAGATACAGGAGAAAGCATTTTATATGTCCTGTGGGTCTTAAAGCATGCTTCCTAGGTCTACAGTTACATTTCATTACATATTACCCTTTGATCCTATTGTTTTTCATAACTCTCAGGAACTGGGTCTGTTGGCTGGTACTCCTGTGGGGACTTCACTCATTGATGCTCATGCCGGTGGTGTTGGGGTCATAGAAAGTAAATCAGATTCAGACTCTCTGAAGAAAGGTATTCATTATTTTTGCTATTGTAGTCTACCGTAACTTTGTATATTAGTCTCTTAGAATTGGTTTTTTTCAGAACCAGATGTGGATACCTTATGCACTCGAATGGTTTTGGTATGTGGCACATCAACTTGCCATATGGCTGTTTCCCGTGAAAAGCTGTTTATTCCTGGAGTTTGGGGGCCTTTCTGGTCAGGTACATACGCGTTTAGTCTCTATAGTTTCTCTTTGATATCTCAAATTTCACTCCTATTTCTCAAAAACCAAACAACTATTGTAGCAATGGTTCCGGAGTACTGGCTTACAGAAGGAGGACAAAGTGCCACTGGGGCTTTACTTGATCACATAATCGAAAATCATGTTGCTTCTTCCCGTCTTGCAAATCATGCTGCTTCCCAGAGTAATCAGACCTTCCACAGTTTTTCTTTCTCTTTTCATTTCTATTGAGAAAACATTGGTTGAATGCTATTTCCTTGGTCTCTCACAGAAGTTTCTGTGTTTGAACTGCTGAACAACATTTTGAAATCGATGGCTCAAGATGCAAGTTCTCCATTTATAGCTGCCCTTACCTCAGACATGCATATCCTTCCCGACTTCCACGGAAACAGGTGAATGAAATGGAAAGCGCTGCTCTGTTTCTTCCCCCCTTTTGAGTTATTGATTCAGAGCTCTGTTACAGGTCTCCCGTTGCAGACCCTAATTCGAAAGGAGTTATCTTCGGAATGACTCTTGACACATCCGAGAAGCAGTTGGCTCTTCTATACCTCGCCACAGTACAGGGAATCGCGTATGGTACACGTCACATCGTAGAACATTGCAATGCCCATGGTCACAAAGTAAGTTTGCTTCGCCTTTCTTCACACACCGCTCTATAGAAACTGCCTGCCTCATATTTCTCTGTCTCTGCACTCGATGTTAGATTGACACTCTGCTTGCTTGTGGCGGCCTTTCAAAGAACCCATTGTTCATCCAAGAACATGCTGATATCGTTGGTATATAGTACTAACGATACTCTTTGCTGTCACTTCTTATGTAGTCAATCACACATGAAAACGGAGTAGACTCATTGGGTCGTTCTTTGGCTGGTGAATTTGGCAGGTTGTCCGATTATTCTACCTAGAGAAAGCGAGTCTGTTCTTTTGGGAGCAGCAATTCTTGGAGCGGTTGCTGCCAAGAACTATCCTAGTCTCCATGAAGCCATGAAAGCTCTGAACGCTGCTGGACAAGTACAAGCTTATCTTAACTTCTTTGCTTTGAGTACATCGATCGTGTCATTTATGTGTCACTCTTGATGGAATTTCAGGTGGTTCATCCATCATCAGACCCGAAGGTAAAGAAGTATCACGATGCCAAATACCGTATCTTCCGTGACCTCTACGAACAGCAATTGTCTCATCGTTCCATCATCGCCCAAGCTCTTGCGTAGTGTCCTGATCCACAGCATCTGTATAGTACTCTGCAACATTCATCTTTCTTTTTTGCTACTTATAATAAAATTTGGCCTTGATTGCACTTTTTGACAATCAGCATAGAATACAAATGTTCATAGTTGCGTAGTGCATCACATATTTACTATATTGCATTTTTTTTGTTCCTTCTTGTTTTGGGTTCTGCTGTAGTTTCTCCCCATAATTTATTCAACAAGCCGCAAGCTAACCATTTATCGATGTGTAGCGTTTGAGCTAGTAAAACGAGATTGTGTACATGTTAAGATTGATCAAATTTATTGCCTCGACCACTATAATAATTTAGAGTATTGATATATCAGAATTAGAGTTTATTTAAATGAAAAATGTTTATCTACAGGTGATTTGCTCGAAAAGCACATAATGGATAAATATAAGATTGGAAAAATCCTAGAAAAGTTCTAACCCTTGTGATTACTTGATAAAAGATGAACAAGGCCCATCTATTTTAATTTTCCTCTTTGTGATCGATTTCCTACTATTTTTTCTACTTCTTAGTTCTTACTATCACTAAATAATAAATAAGATGTTAATTGGAATGTTACAAAAAGGAATGATAGTTAATTTTAAAAAATTTCCTAAATTTTTAGTAAGTTTAACTAATTGATTGATTGATTTCATAAATATAGGAAAGACAATTGATTTATTAATTTTTGAAAATTTAAGAATTTCTAAATATTTTGTTGCGAAACTGCTTTATGGTGTTTCGTAGGGATCTTAAAGTCAGTTTTATAAATTGTCAAATGGTAGTTATATATTAAACCATAACTCTATTTCCTAAATATTCCTGGCTGACTTAGTTCCAAAAATAAAACAATTATCGTCTATTTAACAAACAGTTCTTTACTTTAATATGCTTGCTCCAAGACTTTTTGGGGGTGGCCAGTCTATAATATTAATAAATCTACCTACTATGCATAAAATATACGTTAAGCACGTATAAACTATAAACTACTGATAATTTACAAAATCTAAGAATTGAAAACAAATTCAAATGTGGCTATCATAATCGAACATGTACACCACTAATCATAGAGTTGACACTTTCGTTTCTAAAAGTACCTTATGTTACTATATAAAATAAATAATTATCACTAAAAAATTAGTAAAACAAATATGTCTTCACGATTAGCTTGTATAAAACCAAGCAAACACCGATAGTTCAAGCTTCACCCGCAATGGCTCCTCCTACAAAAATTAATGGTATTTCGGTTGCCATCGCGGCTCTCATACTACTAATTGTAGTATGTTGTCATTGCGTTGATGCAGCAAGCTACCAACAACAATTCATGGCTCCACAAAACGCAGCGAGAGCTCGTTTAAGGCTCAAACCGCTCAAGTGGGACGCCAAACTAGCCCGTTACGCACAATGGTGGGCCAACCAGAGACGCCGTGACTGCGCCTTGATCCATTCAAATGGACCATACGGTGAGAATCTATTCTGGGGCTCAGGCAATAGATGGAGCCCGGTTCAAGCCGCCAATGGATGGTTGTCGGAAGCAAGGAGCTATAACTACTACGCTAACTCGTGTAGGGCCGAGATGTGTGGCCATTACACGCAGATTGTGTGGAAGAACACGCAGAGGATAGGCTGCGCTCACGTGAAATGCAATGGCGGAGGCGGCGTGTTCTTGACTTGCAATTATGATCCACCGGGGAATTTTCTTGGTAGGAGACCTTATTGAGTATGATCCATTTGTATATCTCAGAAAAATCTCATACCAAAAGAGGTTGTTCTTGCGTTTTAACTATTTTCTTTTTGAAAACCAAAAAAAAAAAACTATTTTCTTTTTGTATACACAAATGTATTTTTTTATTGGTTCAAGTTTTAACGTGCGATCGGGAAAACCACACAACGTTTGTTTTCCGACGTTTTCTTATATATATTTCTGCGAGGGCCATTTCTTTTGGTTAATAAGACTAACTAATTATATACAAATCTCATATTTTGGACTGTTAAATAGCTTATCTAATATACAGCTACAGTGTTCTCCGTCTGTTGGCGAATGAGACTCGTAGGGCTTTTGATGATCATTGTTTTCTCCAAATAGTTTTTTCTCTTCTTTTTGCATGTGAAATTTTTGAATATGACTGTAAGCAAGCAGAAAGCACCAAGGGGTTTTCTGGTATTCTTCTTGACGCTTACTTCCTCAGCCTCATCCAGCACCAGGTTCATGTACTTTCGAAACCCTACACAAGGAGAAGGTTAAAATATAAAGATAATGAAAAAATTTTAAAAGTCAACTAAAGAATGCATCATGATTGGAAACAAAGAGAAGCAAGACGTGACACTGATAGAATCTTAAGCTTCATAAAAAAGGAAACGTTTTCTAGTTATCATCTCAAGAAAGAAATCTTAGCAACGCAATCACCAAAATACATGAGAACAAAGAATCAAACCAACCGCTATTAATTTGTTACTATCAAAACAACTTATACAATTAAAGTCGCAACAAGACATGGAACTAACACTAAGACAAAAGTTCCAAAGACAAGTCCTACACCACTTCTCTTAAAAAGGTCATAGCTTCACATTAGTGATGTATTCAATCTATTCTCAGCTTAACAGAGGAGTGTCAATTCTCTAGTAAGTCTAGAGCCCGTAATCTCATCAACAAAAAGCAGAAACTTTTCGATTCTGAGCATTTAAATAGTGATAAGAAGAAAAGATATGAGACTCACAGTAATGCGTCCTTCAATCCTCAAATCTTTCTGCTTAAAAAGCCAAGTCTGAATCCGAGCTTTCTGTAGCATATGTAAGCAGAGACAAAAAGATGAGTAGCTTGAATTTTCAGGTTTTAACTAATATTCCATCCTCAAAAATCGAGTAGCAAAACCAAGCCGTTAAAGCCTCGCCACCCGGTTTCGGTTTCTTAACGGAATGCATAGCTTGAATAATCAGATTTTAAAGAAACATCACATGTTTTTACCTTCAAATAATTGCATCTTAATTATATATAAAAAAGTTTGAATAAATACAGAAACTTCTTCATAGATTACTATCCCTTTTACGAATACATGTAGCTTCACCAGCACAACAACAACAGAATGACTATTTTGACTAATTAATAAAAATACAAATAGAATGAGGCTTTCTTTTTCTCTGTTACATCATCTCATCATATCTCTAGAGAATGCAAAAAAAAATGAAAGAAAAAAAATGAATTTCCTCAATTCATTCACCGTTGATCATTAACGATTGAAAAGGAACCTTTTTGATCTCCACAAAGGTCGAATAATCAGTTGTCATCGGTTGTTTCCATGGCTCACCATCCATTTGCAAGTAAGCATCTTTCCAATCACCTCCTCTTAGTTCAAATCTAATCGCAGCCGCCTGAAAAGTTGATAAAACGGTTTAGATAAAAACCGAGGTTAGACCAACCATTTCTCTAGAGACAGTGAATGTTGTTTTCGTACCTGCGCAATGTGCTTAGCCGAAATGAGTTGAGCCATCACAAATGACGCGTGCCAACCTTGCTTTAGACCGAATATCTCTATCAGCCCGTCATCACAATGCGCCTCCACAAATCCTCTCTGTGAGAAAGAAAAAAAGAAGTAAAAAACCGAAAAACTATCTCGTTGAAGCTTGGAGAGCAAGCAAAGAAACAGAAGATTAGCAAAACATTACCTTCTCTAGATAGTTTGGTTTCAGATTACCCCATGGATGTCTTCCACTTCCATAGTTATCAAGATTCAATACCACAATCGATCTCACGCTATAAACAAACAACACCAAAACAGATATTGTAAAGTGAATGAAGCCTTTCTAAGTTTTTAAACAATGGTGAGATTAGACTTGTGTACCTTTTAGGTACCAGGACCTCTTCCCATTCGGAGCAATTTGCCTTTTTGATGTGGATTTTCATTATGTTTCTTAGTCCCCTACAAATTCATCTTACCACAACGTGTCAACACAACAAGAGATATGATCATATGAGATTAGTAAACTCAGAAGAAGAAGAAGAGAGCTTAATACTAACCTTAAACCCGGATTGCTGACACAAGGCGTGCAAAACCAACCTTGAGTGCAACTGTAACTTGAGTAAATAATCTGCAAAACCGAAACGGGTATGATTTATCATCTCATTACAAACCCAAAAAAGCAGCTAATCAATGAAACATGGACCAGATTCATGTTTAAGAAGATATATAACAACCTTATTTGTAACGGGACCTTGAGCTAGATACGGTTTCTCATTGCGAAGATGGTGGAATCCATATGCAACTTGAGCATCCATACCTTGGCAACACGAGACAAGTGTTACCTCAAGAAAATAAATGTGTACAAACTTGTTTAAGAATATTGAAAAAAAAAAGAGTCAGTTAGCTAATAAAAACCTATGCTAAAGTAGTTGTAGAACACTCCTTCGTAGGACTTTGCCTTAGGAGGTACATCCCCTTCAGCATCGAAAGCCTGTTCCAGTGCAGTTTCCTTTGAAAGCTTCAAAGAATAAGGAGGATCAACGACTTCTCCAGATGGCATCGACACTACTATCTTCCAGCTATCTAATCGAGCAACGGGACCTAGAGTTGCTCGATGTAATGTTCTTTTCATAGCAGATCTCCAAGCGAAAGGAAACGAACCACCCTAAAGAGAGATAGAGAACAGTTATTCAAAGTCATTACCTAAGAATGTGATTGGCTCAGTAAGAGAAATAATATTAAACTCACTCACCCAATTAAAACTCCTAGACAAGTCGTTTCCTGTACCAAGAGGAATAACTCCAACCGGAGGAATATGTGTTTTTCCGTCTTTGTGAAGCTCGCCGAGACAACCAAGAACCCAACCAACTGTACCATCACCACCTGCCACCTATCATCATCATCATCATCATCATCATCATCATCATCATTGCCACTCAACTTTACAAATCCACTTCCAATCGCTAAAAGGTAAAAAGATCATGCGACGCAAACTCTGTATGTATAAAACTCACCATAATCCGCATCCGTTCTCTGCATTCTCTTGCGCATTCATCTCCTCTTGCTGCAATTGTTTCCAAACACGCCAAACCGTAAAGTACAAATTCATGGGGCTTCACTTCCGTTAGATCAAATACCTGAAATCGCAGAATAACCATGAGCTCAAAAAAGCAAGTACAATAATCAAAAAAGCAAAAAAAAACAAAAACAGTGAGATTTGATCATGACAGAACACTAAGAATGTCGCAGCTCTCAGATCCGATTACCCAACTATTCAGCCATACAAAGAAGTCTCTAACTGTCCAGTAAACTCAAAACCTAACTGACACAGATTCTACTTCTACCATATACTTTGGCAAACTGAATCTAAATCTAGTGAAGTAGTAATGAAAGCAAAACTCAAATCTAGATTCAAGATCCTCTTCAAAGTAATGACACAAAACCATGAATTATTCAACCAAAAAAAAAAAAAACATCAACCTAACAATGCAAACTTGAAGTAGTTGAGTTCAAAAAGTTAATTAGGTTTTTTCTAACACTGACCTGTTCTTCGCTCATCAACTGTTGAAGCCTCTCTTTAAGAACAGGTCCGTGACGACCTCCGCTTTTCGGGTTAATGAAGACGACCATCGGTGCATGAGGAGCTAACTCCGCGGCGGCGCCTCCGGGAAGTAGCAAATGTTCTGGAATGGCAGTTGAATCTTTCCTCTTGATGCAATCTCGCATGACGAGGCGGAGATACTCAGGCATCGCTACCCTCCGACGAAGCTCCTCTCTGTCTACACCAACCCAAGCGAGGTTACCGAAACCGCAGCCCCTCATCGTCACTGAATCATCAGTCTTCGCCGACGGTCTCGCCGCCACAAAGTTATTCGTCGAC
>KE155118.1:133059-172627 GCA_000411075.1 Sisymbrium irio
TATCTCTCTCTCTCTCTCTCTTGTCTCCGGTGATCGAAGAAAGAAGGAACTGAGAGAATGTTTAGTTTGCTCAGATAATCAAAAAATTTATAAAAAGAAACAAATTTGAATTTGATCGTACTTTTGGAAGACTTTGAGTTTGGTTCCTCGAGACAATTTAATGCTATAGTAATTAAGATGACAGTTTGGTTTTTTTTTGTTTTCTTTTTATATATTTATTTTAAGATTTTTCGAGGACAGAGCAAATCTGTGTGTGCGATGCGATGTGCATATTTATATGTGTAGATTTTCCCGAAAAAAGGTTTTTTGTTTATGACTTTTCTAAACTACATTGTACTTGAACATGCCCATATTGGGACTTTCCATTTACAGAACTACCACTTCTAACTTCCTTGATACTTTGATTTTTTTTCTTGTGATCGCTTTTCAATTTTTTGCCTGAAGACCGACAGATGCACATGGGAATATTATTAGCTTTTTTACTTAATCTTTTTTTTTCACCGAGCGTACCATGGAATGGACTACAATCAAAAACAAAATTACGGAAATAACAATTGTTATCCAATATTATTTGTAGATATCATTGTCCCAAAAATAGTTTTTGTCGAATAGTTTTTGATATCTTAATAGAGCAGCTTTAAAAAAAATTAAAGTATATACCCTGGTAACCCTTAATAGCCTATGAACGGCACATTTGATATCTGACTAACTGATTTCTATACACAAATATACAAAGCTGATAAAGAAATATTTAATGCTACTTGTTGCACGTTAGGATAGTAAAAGGGTAAAATGGACAATCAATAAAGCAGTGTGCTGGGTCATGAATGGATGACATATGGGCATATTTATGATTATTGGCTGCTGTTGTTGGATCCTGAAGCTGTCATATCCAGATATTTATTGCAACTTTTATCACCGGTCAGTTACACAACCACTTATTTGAAATCATTTTCTCTTAAAACTTTTAACTGTCAAAAACATTACTACAAGTACAACCACGTCAAACTTTTAACTGTCAAAATCATTTTCTCTTAAAACTTTTAGCTGTCAAAAAACAGATTGTTTTTTATGGAAAACGAGACTTGGTCTAGGTTCCATCTAATGATAACGGTCCATTTTTTTATGTTCGGGCGGTGCAACGAGCGCGCAAGTGATGCCACTGCTTTTTTGTAATTATCGGAGTGAATACGTGGACGTTGTTAGAGTTAAATGGATAATCAAAATGTGAACCAAAGTGAGTACACGAAAACAAGAAATGTTATACAAAACTTTTTTCTAGCATTCGTTTTTGTTAATCATAGAAAATGTTGATAAGAACTAAATCGATAAAAACACGAATAGTTGCCTCCTTGTTCAGTTGATTACACGGGGTTGGCGTCTTCAGTTCAGCAAAGGTAATATGGACCAGGTTTTCGGATCCATGTAATGTTTCCTAACTTTTTAAAGCCCACAATAGCATATGGGTGTATGGTTTTATAGTCCACTAGTGAATAAAGGCCCTAAACTTCCGCCAAATTCTCTCTAACCAATTAATCCTCATAATTTTAGTTCTTACCTTGAAAAGAATTCAATTAGTTAATTGACTATATAAAAAAATCTTATGAAAAGGGGGTTTAATCCGGTTTAACCAACTATCGATTCAACCCAGCATAACTAAAGAAACTGATATAAAAAACTTCTATATTTAATTGTTTGATTGAAATGACTACACATGTTAAATTATCTAAAAACTTTAACACACGAATTTAAGCCAAACTTAAAACTTAAATTCTTGTAAATTTTAAAAAGTGAGAGATGTTTGAACTAGAGATTAGATACGTATGGCATCACTTCCTATATACGACTTCACATTGGTTAGAAAAGTTATAAACCGAAAAAGTAGAACCATGACCAAATCAGAATTCAAATTAAACATTTCTGATTTGCAATGTAGTTTTTTATATAAACCAATATAATTATTTTCTAGATTATAATAAATCGATATGCTTATCAATATCATTCTTGTTATTGGTTATGCATCATTTTCCCACCATTAATAATTTTTGGTGTCTTTCAGATTAATCTGAATTTGGATATTTAGTGAAAATTATATGCAATGTGTAGACTAGCATATAGTGATATAAATGGTCTTTGACCCCAAAAAGAAAAGTGATATTAATTATTAGGGAAAATAAAAAGAAGCATGTAGTGATAGAAATTGGAAATTGGAAGACTGCCAAAATGTTGTGGACCGTCACCATGAGAGGGAAAGGTAGGGAAATGTGGACATGTGTGTAGTCTTGTACGTACATATTCACATTTTCAATATCAAAGTCTCGAAACCGCGTCCAGAAGAAAAATTAAACATAAGATTTTGTGACTCAACTTGTTTTCGATTCAAATTTTGAATGGAATCAAATTATACAAACTTTCAAACTATTAGGAAAATAATTTCTCAAAAAAAATTGTAATAGCTACGCGGATTCGTGATTTCACTAATTTAAAAGGATCAGTCAACATATGTATGAACCAAAACATTTAGACTTGTTTTTACAGTCGATTTTGATATGTAATCCCGTTTAAGATTTATATTTTAGTTAAACTTTTCATTTGGGACATTTGTGAAGTTATTAAAGTCGGATTTGGCTTGAAGCTCTTAGGTGAGCAGTGGCGTATGCTACCTATAGCACTCCTCATACGGCAGTAACGTTTGACTCTACTCTCCAGTACGAAATTTAAATTTATAATGAATGTTTATGTGGTTTGTTTTAATCAATTGGGGTTCGGACATCCTGTTTGGAAGTGTCATAGGTGAACTCATATGATACTAATTAATATTTAAATATGCATGGATGCACATATATGTCTATAAATATCGAAGTTATTGTCTAAATATCACCAAAAATTTCTTGATCATAAATTTGCACAATAAAATATTGTAATTAAGGATGTTTTGATAGAAATAAGTGTGGCATCATGTGACACTTGAATCACTCAAAGTACACCTAAGAATTTGTATTTATTATAAGAAAGAAAAGTGAGACCTCAATGTGATTCGGCCCTACCGATATATGAACTTAATGGGTTTGGTTGAGTTGAGATTTAAAAATCGGGTTGAGTATAGCTTAATGCCAGATCATTAGTTTTTTTAGATCCCTACTAAATTTGATTTGGCTATGATCATTGGAGCATCAAATTTTTTTTTCTTTCAGAGAGAGGCCCTTTTAACTTATATATGAGATATGGTCATCATTATATTATTTACGTGAATATAATTTTCTCTCTGTTGGGTCGTTTGTAAAATGAGTTTAGTGATCACAGACTGATTAATTAACGACATCACTATTTACAAAAATTCTAGATGAAACGTACCATATATTATAATTTAAAATGGTAATAGTGGACGAAGCAGTACAAAAAAAGTCACGAAATAAATCAAACAAATTTTAAGATAATTTTTAAAAATAAATCAAATAAATTTTAAGATAATTTAAAAAAACATAATAGAGAGGATAATTGCAATAAAAAAAACGTTGTATAGAGACTCACCCAGCGCATAACTAATTTTGACCTTTTTAGTAGCTAGCTAGGTATGACTAGCAAAATTTTCAGCTACAAATAATTTGATTGATAAAGCTACTCAATTAAGTTGTGTAACACATATAGCAAAAGCCGGAACAATACATTGTAACACGAGGTGCATGGCTCAAGAGTCATGACTGTACAGTCAATCTTCTCGTGAGCAATTTTGACTCTGGTTAATTATGCTCATCAGAAGTAATCAAAACTGTTTTGTATTTGTTCTCGGTTATCATGTCTTAACTTTTTTTTAAATGATACTCTTGACGTAGAACTGTAGTCTTCCTTTGCATCATTGCATGGAGTCAACCTTTAAATGAATTTTTGCCACCCTTCCGAAGCAGCCTCAAACTCAGAGGGATAACTCCATTTGAAGGTATCTCTAATAACGTCACTGACCCAAAAATCTACTAGGTATACCAAACACGCCTTTTTATTAATGTGACATGATAAAGCATGTAACAACTTACAATGCCTCTTATTAAAGTTAGCCCTCCCTCGCTTAGAAAGAAAGATGATATCATCATTTCGTATTTATTTACTTCCAAGTTTTTTTGAACGAATATGATTTGTCAGACAAAATATAGGGTTTTTTTGCCACCATCGTGGAAGAACAATGGGATTTGCAACAGTGATGGTTTTGTTCTTTGACTATGTCAACGAGGGACTTTTTTTGTTTTTTGGGTGTTCCAATGGACTTTATGAGATAAATGTTTCCGTTGTCGATAGAACTTATTGAAATTTCACACTAAATGGTTAACTTGCACGGAATAAAAATAAAAATTCTCAATCGGATATTTGATAGAAATAAAGGTTGGATTTGAGGAATATCAAAAGAGTAACTAAAAAGCAATTACTATTTTGACAGCATGATTATAAGCTCTCTAAAATGTCACATTTAACTACTGTATAAACATTTCTGTTGAATAAAATTTTACATTAGAAAGTTATTCCAGAAAAAAACATTCAGAATAACAAAACAAAAACCTTAATTTTGAATAGGTTTGTAATGCGGTTCAACGTTAATCTATTTTCCGTTGGTATTCGATGGTTCAATAATTTGGTGGATTTCTTAAGTTTAAAAAATATTATTTTGGAGGGTTATTAATCAAGTAAAATTTGCGTTGTCTAATCTTGTTCTCTCCGTTTGATATTTTGACTTTTAAAAACAGATTGATTTTTAACACTACATTTTTTTTTTTAACAAAATAAAATGATGTGTTGATAATATTGGGAAAGAGAAAAATGGTGTGCTGCTGTTACTATTGTTACTGTTTGGAAACAAAAAATATATAAATAAAAATAAAATAGTAAAATTGAATAATAGTTGTGTTTTAATCTAGCTATGTGCAAAATCTATAGGAGTACGTATAATAATATCCATATATGGTTTGTAAGCACGTACCATATAGTCTTTAAGGCTGGCTTTTTCATGTCCATGATCATATACCGTGTGAGATAAGAAACTGCATTTAAAATTCGTTGCTCCTTCAAAATAAAAAGTAGACTTTTTTGGGAGTCCCTAACGCGTCCAAGAGAATCCAACTTTATCATGATGAATGCATAGATTGCATAACTAGTCGGTATATATTTTTATTCCGAAAAATATTATGGTTAAAATTCAATCTCAACTATTGTGATAAAAATTTAAAGGAAAGGAAAAATAAAAGGAAAAACCAATAGATTTAGCAGACGTAACAAGAAGAAGTGCTGATATTAAGAGTGGAAATTTTTACAGAATTATCTAGCAAACAACTAACAAAATGAATTTCACCATGCAGTATTCCAAATTTTTGTTTGTCCACTCTACTCAATTCTGAGAAAACATGGGTAAAGGGTAAAATGGTAATTAAGACAGAAACAAAATTAAGACAGAAACAGTAGGTCGACAAGAGCTGTACGTGGAGTTGTAATAAATGCAGAAAGCTGAAACTCTTAACTTCTTTTCAAACTTGAACTTTTTGTTTATCGACCTTTGCAATAAAACTATTCTCTTGTTTGCGTCAGCTTTTTTTTGTTTGCCTTTCTTTTTCTTCCCCCGCTACACGACAATTTCCGTTTTATTGGAGACCATTATTTTGGATCCGAGAACCCAAAGACCCGATCGTAGACATGTACAGATGATTGGGTTTGCAATCAAAACCGGAACAAATAGGATATCCGAAGACAGGCCAAATCTTGATTTAACCCTTTACTTATAGATTTGAAACTCATTTTACTGTCTTAGATCGTTATCTTCGTCTCCTGTTTTTAGCAATGATTTATATAACAAATTTTTATTTATAAAAAGAAGAGTTTACTTGAACTTATACGCCTTTAAACTCTATATGAGGAGCGTATATGATACTTAGGCGGTGATCACAGATAGCTATGATACTATAAGAATCGGTACTAAACAACTCTGATAAGTAATTTCAAATTCACTAATACTGTAGATACAGATAATAGTATATGATGTGATAATATTTAATAATAGAATGTGACATCTATATGCTTTGCAGATGGCTACCTAGTTAACCTTTCGTTTTTGCCAACATGGGATATATCTTTTATCGATGTATGTAGTACTCTTATTTAGTCCTAATCATATAATATTAGTAATATACTACATGAAATATTCGAAAGTTGGGAGAAGAAGGGGAGTGGAATTGGACAAGAGAAGAGTATAACAGAGAAAAGTTTGGTGTAAAAAGGCTGCAAAGGAGTAGTTGGTTAAAAAGTGAGTGAACTCGATAAACGCGTAACCCTAAAGGCAAAGCGTGCGTTACTCTTACCCAGTTATTTTAAATATATTTTCTACTTTCTTTTCTATCTATAAAGAATGATAGTATGTGAGAGGACGAAATTTATCACAGCATTCCTAACGCTATTTGATTTATTTTTACAATAAGTAAAATAGATCGTGACTCTGGTAAATTGCACGAAAGTAGTTTGAGTCGACTACTTGGACGGGTTTTTTTACCTCTTGTTTTGAAGTTGTCAACAACTAGTTTATTCATCTTCAATTAGATGGAGATCTCATGGTAAATCGATGCACGTACTATAATTTTTGATTGGAAACATGTATACATGTATTTAATTTTCCTTGTGTATGCACTGTGTAGCCTAGTGCATTATTGGTTCTGACAAAATGAAATGTAACAATGATGAGAGGTAGCAAATGAAATAAAGACAATGAGTTTGGTGTAGAAGTAAGAGTCATTTTGCACAAAATAGATTGTGTATTAAATGGTCTCTGAATTTATTGGGTCGGCTCGCACATTGGCACATGTGATGACCTTACCATTCTTGTCTCTGCATTTAATATTCTTTATCCAAATAATGAAAAAAGTGAATTATTATTGTTGAGTTGGTAACAAAATCAATGTTATAATCTTTGTAATGTCTTTCCTTGTTCCAAAAGGATGTCAAGCTGTCGCCTAGCATTTGGTTACTGTAATTTGGTAATAATTCAAGTTTATACCAAATTAGTATTGGAGGTTTCATAAGTTTGGTTATGTTTTTCCTTATAACAACATAAATTGAAAAAACCATTTTCTTATAGCTAACTTAAGATCTTAAAGCCGAAATCCGTACGTTTCCATAAAAAATGCAATAATTCTTCCCAGCTGAATTTTATAGCTTGTAATAAAACTTAGATAATACCATTAATCTAAGTCTTGATTGGTGAAGTTGTAACAACTTATGTTACGTTCCTTTGATAAATTTTTCCTTGTTCTATTAATAATATAAAAGTATAATGTTTTATTCAAACTGATTGTGATACTTTGGATTATATTTCATTTTCGAAATCGAAAAGTAAGAGTAGCACATGGTACATCAAAAAGAAAGTATAACAGCTGAAGCGATAATTGACTAAAAACTTGTAGTCTAATTCTCTCATTTCTTTTCTTTTTCAAATTTACGATACATTATGATCTCCAAGTCAAAAATAGCAACTCATACAATGTTTTTGTTGTATATTTTCATCATTTATCTCGTTTTTTTTTCTGTTTGCTTCAAAATTAAGTTATATGTTCATTGTGAGAATCTCAAATGTTTTTCTTTCACTTTTTTGTTATCGTGGTGATTTTTATAGAAACTAAAGAAATACGAGTATAGTGTTTATATTTGTATTTTTGTCGAACTGAGTTAGCAAAAAAAAGTTAAAAAAGGAGAACTTTTAAATCGGCGGAAATGAGTCAGGAGAGAGAAAAAGGCAAATACGAAAAGGTGAAAGCTTTTTGTGGCGATTCCTTTTGCAGGGATTGCGTGTGAAAAACAGATATTTCGTTTTAAAAGGTAAAACCCAAAAAGGATAAAAAGGAATAAAAAGTGAAAAAAGTCTTTTTTACACTCACACGTTTTTCAAAGGCCCGTGAGATACACCGCCCTTACGGATCAGGACCTAGCTTATGATCACGACCACAAAAACACTCATGCGATGTCGTACACGCGCTACTTTCAAACGCGTGAACCTATTTTGTCTCATTTCTCTGACTAGATTCAACTTCTATTGCGTCATCAAAACTTTATTAGTTGGTACCTTTTTTTTTTCCACACTCATCTGAAAGTAGTAATTTTGTTTTCCATAATGTCTAATTAGTAACATCAAATACTATCAATTCTAATATTTTTTCCATAAAAAGTTAGTTCTCAACCGTATAGCAAATTACATGTTCTATCTTATAGATGAACCCGTAGATACAAAAACATAAATGATTGATTATTTAATCGTCAAATCAGTGAATCATACATCGATTACACACCTTAAAAATTAAGGTCATGAAAAGTTGGGAAGATAGACACTGAAAACGGAGCATTGTAGTACCTTAATACTATACGTCTATACCTATTGGCTATTGTGCTACTATTATAATTAGCACCTAATGTGAATTTTTTTTCCCCTGTGTCAAAACAAATATTTTAGTCATTAAAAAAATCACGAATATTAGTAGGGATGTTTATGGTCCGAAAAAGGTAGAAACTAAACAATTTTCAAACCAGAGTTAATGACTTTGAGGCCTTTGTCCCATTATAAAAGGGCAGCATCGTAATTTCAAATGATGTTACTTACAATATTAGGCGTCGAATAAATTCAAATAGATAGATAGACATTGAAAAGGTCTGAGAAAAAAGTTATGAAGTTCTTGTGAAGCAGATGATCCGATCTTTCCTTTTCTTCACCGATTTCATCTTTTCTCCCACGCGCTCACACACACACACACACAAGACAGATACACTGCAAAATCCACAGTAACTCAAGAATAGAGAGACACAGGAAAGAGAGAATTCTTTTAAAAAGCTTCCATTTTTACCTTTCTGTTGATCGCTTTTTGTTTTTCCTGTAAAAAGCCATCTTTTGTGTTGATCCTTTTTTTACCTGATAAACAATTTTTCTCTGCCAAAACTTTCTGCATTTTTTTTTCTTTTCGTGAAACCTTTTTTTATTGCACTTGCTGTTTCTTAAATTTAATATCTTGGCCGGTCCAAAAAGCTCTTTATGCAAAGGTTTCTTCTTAATAAGATAACAAAGAGAAGAAGAAAGAAATAAAAAACATCAGCCAAAGACTTTTATTTTTTTCCTTCATTCTTTGTTGAGAATATTTTGAGATGAGAGCAGATTTGGTTACAATACAGCAAACGCTGACGCCGGAAGCAGCGACTGTTCTTAACCAGTCGATAGCAGAGGCGACACGTCGGAACCATGGCCACACGACGCCGCTCCACGTGGCGTCCACACTCTTATCTTCTTCCTCTGGTTTTCTCCGACAAGCTTGCATCAAGTCCCACCCAAACTCCTCTCACCCACTCCAGTGTCGAGCTCTCGAGCTCTGTTTCAGCGTCGCCCTCGAACGCCTCCCTACCACCACCACAACTTCCTCCGCGTCTTCTCCGTCGCAAACGCAGGAGCCTCTGCTCTCAAACGCTCTGACCGCCGCTTTGAAACGCGCTCAAGCTCATCAGCGGCGCGGTTGTCCGGAGCAGCAGCAGCAACCGCTTTTGGCCGTGAAAGTAGAGCTCGAGCAGCTTATCATTTCGATTCTTGATGACCCTAGTGTGAGCCGCGTCATGCGCGAAGCTAGCTTCTCTAGTCCCGCCGTTAAATCCGCTATCGAACAGTCGCTTTTCGGTAGTAGTAATTCCGCTAACTCGAGACAAGCCGGTATTGTCAACGGTTTCGGTTATCGACCTGTACCGGTACCGGTTAACCGGAATCCTTACCTTAATCCCCGGTTACAGCAAAACGCCTGCTCGGGACCACACAGTAGTAGCGGTGGGATGATGATGATGCAGAGGACAGACGAAGCCAAACGGGTCATGGATATAATGATCCGAACCCGGAAAAGAAACCCGGTTCTCGTCGGCGATTCAGAGCCTCAGCTTCTCGTGAAAGAGATTCTCGGGAAGATCGAGAGCGGCGAATTCTCCGACGGACCGCTTCGTAACTTCCAGGTGATCCGACTGGAGAAGGAACTAGCTTCTTCCAACGACAGAGCACAGACGGCGACGAGGTTTGGCGAAATCTCCGGGGTGCTGGAGACTCGGATCGGAGATTCGGATTGTGGTGGTGTAGTTCTCGATCTCGGCGATTTGAAATGGTTAGCGGAGCATCCGACGACGAACGGCGGAGGAGGAGGAGCTGTGGCGGAGATGAGGAAGCTGTTGGAGAGATACAAAGGAAGGTTATGCTTCATTGGTACGGCTACTTGCGAGACTTATCTACGTTGTCAAGTTTATTACCCTTCTCTGGAGAACGATTGCGATCTCCAAGCCATTCCCATCGCTGCTAAGTCACCTCTTCCGTCTATGTTCCAAAGGTTTTGTCTTTTTTTCATTTTTTCATTTTTTTAATAATTGAATTTCATAATCGAAACTAATTTTTTTTTGTTTTGTTTTTGCTTAGGCTTGGGAGCAATAACAACAACAACGCTATGTTATTAAGCAGTAACGTGATCTCAATGGAATCTACATCTCCGGCGAGAAACATTCAGATTTCAACGGGAAAAATGAGCTGTTGCTCTCGGTGTTTGCAGAGTTATGAAAACGACGTTGCTAAATTGGAGAAATCATCTACCGGAAATAACCGCTCGGTCTTACCACAGTGGCTGCAGAACGCTAAAACTGGTGATGACGTCGGTGACAAGAAACTTGTAAGTATTTATTGCTGAATCGCATCCAAACATTATGTAGAAACAATAACTTGGGAATTAAATTTTTGAATTCTTTTATTTTGTAGACGAAAGAGCAACAGATCTTGGAGTTGCAGAAGAAATGGAATGAGTTGTGTTTGCGTTTACATCCGAATCCGTCTTTGTCTGAAAGAATGGCCCCTTCGTCCTTGTCTATGATTAAGTCAAACTCAAGAACGGACATAACTCCACCAGGGAGTCCGGTCGGTACAGATTTGGTTCTTGGACGTCCCAACAGAGGCTTATCCTCACCCGAGAAGAAGACTCGTGAAGCACGTACCGGAAAGCTAGGAGGAGATTCGTTCGATATCGATTTATTCAAGAAGCTACTAAAGGGCTTAGCAAAAAGCGTTTGGTGGCAGCACGACGCTGCGTCTTCGGTGGCAGCAGCGATTACAGAATGCAAACACGGAAACGGCAAGTCAAAGGGTGATATTTGGTTGATGTTCACAGGTCCAGACAGAGCCGGGAAGAGCAGAATGGCGTCTGCGTTATCTGAACTTGTCTCCGGGAGCCAACCGATAACTATCAGCCTCGGTTCCGGTTCACGGACTGATGATGGTTTAAACCTCCGTGGTAAAACAGCGTTGGATAGATTAGCGGAAACGGTTAGGAGAAACCCGTTTGCGGTTATTGTAATGGAAGACATCGATGAAGCTGATTTGTTGCTACGTAACAACGTGAAGCTAGCGATGGAACGAGGGAGAATCTGCGATTCGTATGGACGCGAGGTTAGTCTAGGGAACGTCATTATAATCCTGACCACAAATTCATCGCTTGGTTTAGCTGAAAACGTTGCTCCTATCGACGAAACAAGACTAGAGTCTCTGGTGAGCAAAGGATGGAAGTTGAGGTTCTCTGTTTGCAACAGCAGCAAAACCAGAAAACGAAAACCAAACTGGCTTTATAGCGACAGTGACCAGACAAAACAGAGGAAAGAGATCTGTTTCGATTTGAACGAAGCGGCCGAGTTCGATTCTTCCAGCGATGTAACGGTCGAGCACGATCAAGAAGATAATAGTAACTTCGTACACAAGCTAGTGGCATTAGCAGACGACGCTATAGTCTTTAGACCGGTTGATTTTGGTTCCATCAAGAGCAAGACCTCAGAATCTTTAAAGAAACGTTTCTCTAACGGTCTCGTGGATGGATTAACGGTAGAGATTGAAGACGATGCTCTGGAGAGAATCGCTGGTGCCATTTGGCTCAGCAAGATTAGCTTAGAGGAATGGCTTGAGGAAGCAATGGGTTCGAGCTTGAATAGCGTTAAATCTCGAGTTTCTACTTCGGAAGATTCTGTGATTAGGATTGAGCTTGAAGACGATACGAGTGATCGAACATCCGGAGGATATCTTCCGAGTAGTATAAGAACGGTGGTCGTTTGAGCTTTTTTGTTTTTGCCGGTGAGGGGTAGATTCGTAATTATGAGAATTGGTCAAGGGGAAAGATGTAAATAGTATTATGTCTTCAAACCGTCTTTTGGCGGGGTGGGACAAAAGTTCGGTAAAACATTAAACAGTAAAAAAAAGAGCTATAAAACAAAGGTTAACGGTTCTATTATCAAAATCAACGGCTGAGAATAATTTACTTATTTGATCTTATATATAAAAGTAGAAAGTTGATACTTCCACAAAAAGAAAAGGGGGGAATCTAATCTTCGAGAGATAAATATTTACATGAAAACAAATACATTAATTATCAAATAGAGATGTTATTGGGAGCATAGTGGATTTTTTATAATAATTATGCAAGGTTCCATTTGATTATTCTTTCGTATGTTTCTTCTTGGAGTTCAATGGAATATATTATAGTCTCTTTGCAGATCGAATTATAGAAAAACGATACTATATATTTTGTAATATTCAGAGGACATTTATTTCAGTAGAAAGTTGTACTTTTAAAATATTAGGTGGTTCGGCTAGTATGTGTGGCTTGTCTTTATTTCACCTTTTTAGAATGAAAGCAGCAAATCCAACCACTCTCATGGACCAAATATTTATTAAAAAAAATCCCCAATACCAGACTTACTAACTCAACTTTTTTCTTTAATAGTATGTTTACATAATAAAATCTATCTTCATTTAATGTTCTAGCTTCTGGTTTTATCTATCCGAAATAGCTCTGGGCTAAAAGCCTAAAACAAAAGTAGTGATATATGATATTTATAATACGAAGATTTATAATGTTTCTTACTTAATATTCAGCTCAAATACCAAGTCCAAAAGTTTTTAAGTGAAAAGTGTCTTGGCAACAAGATTTACAGTTTACATGTTTGTAAAGTTCATAGAATTTAAATTGATCTTGAGTTACACCTTGACGTTTGGGTTTAGATTCCACTGGAATTTGAATACCCACCCGTCTTTGAGTTTCACTTTGGTCAATACGCGATTTAGAATGACTTCAAAACAAAGTTGAAAACTACCAAACCGGCATTTGACAAACGTGTTCCAAATTCAAAATGTAAAGCGGTCGGTCGGACCACACGTAGTAGTCGCTCCTTTTGTGCTCTTGAGGTCCATCATTTGATTTTATCATTTATGACCATTGATTCAAAGCCGTCAACCTACAAACCGGTCAACCACCGATAATAAATTCAAACCTAACTAACGTATGATAACAAGAAACGACTAGGACACTCGGTCTAATGATCTAAACTACATGATGCCATGGCTTTTCATGTTCAATATAGACTGCTAGATCGAATTTTAAATTAAATCAGGTACATCCACGATTTAAACATATGTAAGCACGAAGTATTTATTAAGTACATAGCTTTTTATATGGCTATTATGAAAGGAGTAGTTACAATCTCTTTCATATTAGTTGATTCTTATGTACTGCTCATTTATAACTAGATCTACCACTTAACAACGACCTGCATGCATGCCAAGTGACTTCACATGGTCAATATATTATTGGATTTATCTATAAAAATTTAAGACTAGTTTCAAATTCAGTCTTAACATTGTTGTATAATAGTACTGCTATTAAAAACCAATCTTTTGCCACCCAAAAAGAAGAGAGATGAAAATCGATCTTCACCCAAAGTGCATATTTGTCATGGCATTTTATTGGTGTAACAGTCTTATAGACCACTACTAAGTACACAAAAATATGATATATTCTTAATAACTCTACAAACTTTTCTTTTGCTGCAACAATCATGAATTAGTTTTGGCTTTTATTATAAGTCAGATAACTCCCCGTCGTTCCCTGCTAGACACTTGAAGACAAAGCCTTCAAAAGTTGCTTTTTTTTCCTTCGCCTTTTTAGATATTACAATATTATAGTAAATTTTCAGGAGTGGAAGATAAGGCTAAGTTTTTGGTACTTGTTTATACATAACTAAAAGCATGTCCAATACCTTTTCAGTATTATAAAAATATGGATTTGTTGAAAGAAAGCAGGTCTTAACCTAATTATTGACAACAAATAATGAAGGGGATATATTATAATATTATTCTCAAATAAAGGGTTTTAGCCAAAGAGAAGCACTAGAACAAGGAGAAGCCAAACCAAAACATGCCTTTATATCATTCAATTATTTAGTTATATATATGGACCTTATGGTCTATCTATCTTTTCGGTGGATTTGCATTATGTCTCCTCATTTCATAGTTAAATATATCATCAGCCAAAAGTAAGAAAAATGAAGGCATTAGACACTGTCGTAGTTGGAAATTCTTAAATATTAAATTAGATCCAGTTTATCTCACACAAAAGATTCATCATACACCATGCCAATACTTGATCTTGAAGTGACAAAAAGAAACTCATAATAACACCAACGTGAGAGTGCAATTGAATAATCTTCTAGTGGAAATAAAATAATGCAGCAAATGCTGCAACTTTACTCAAAGACCTGTTTCCTATTTAATATATTTTCTAGTCTTTCTTTCTTTAATTATAACAATGAAAAGGACGTGAAGATGATTTCATTTACGAATATAAGTATGTATTATAGTATAACTAAAAGGGGTCACAAATCTCCACCTTACATGATTGAAACCTCATGTTGAATTTGAGCTTTTTGGAAAGGGGACATGAACTTAACTTCTGTAGTGAGCAACTACACACTAAGGTACAACTGCTATGGCATCTCTTGACATATGCATGCATGTCTATATATATATAAAGTATATATGTAGGTTATTTTAACGATTATAAGCTGTATAATAACTATTCAATTGCTGTAAATTGAAAAAGAATAGAATACCAAATTCGACTAAAATTGTTTTCCGTCTAAAAATAAAACCTGCATGTTTAAGAAACCCAACTTGAGATTGTCACCTTTTTACGTCTATTAATAAATTGATACTGTCATCCGGTTCATGTGTGATGTGTATAACTGCATATGCACAAGATCCCTAATTTTTCTTTATTATTTGGAACTCGAAATTTCTAGAAAGCTTCCAATATGATTGTCAAGTAATTAATATATATATTTCAAAAGACTTTTAAAATCGTCTGCTTAGAATCCATGATTACCTTGAGCCGGTCCTGTTGCCATTATGAAAAGAAAAGCCCAGTATGTATGTAATCGTGTAATATAGATTATGATTTGATCCGACATCTCGGTCAGTAAGAAAAAGAAATTAAAACATTATACCTTTTTCCCATGGACCAAACGCATCATTTGTGTTTATGTGTGTATAGACTATGTCAATGGACCTTTTTCTTTTCTAATAAGAATTTGTTTCATTAGCAATATCCAGAACATGCTAAGAAAATAACTCTTTTCCTTACTATGGATATAGTTTCTCGACGCGAAAATAATCACGACATAACAATATGTAACTCTTCTTGTGGAAAAAACAATATGCAACTCTCGATGCGCAGAAATTCCAAGACGTCAACTTAAATGAAACTGTTAATTTTGAAAAATACTTGCAACATATTATATGATCACTAACAATGATATAGTAGAAGTTACGTATATAATGTATCGATTTATCTTTATATACTAATTAAAGGTATGATCTTCTCGAAATTGCATTCTTACGTTCCTACCTTTTGTGGATTATCGATGGTGTATATGGGATGAGTATACTCTTTCATAAGTTATTTTTCCTTTCTTATATTATACTATTGAAAAAATTGAACCTTACACGAATGGGCTTCAGAAATCCTTTTTCATCCTTGTTGGATCCGGTAACGATTATCAACAACTCAACAAGACTAAGCACATATAATCCACTAACGGTTGCCGGACATTTTGCGGCACTTACCGAAGAAAGGTCCGAAAATGTTCTTCAACTGCTCGAGAATGATAGAGCGTTGTTGTTGAGATCCACAACCTCATGACAATTCCACACAAAAAATATGGTATCACCAAAACCTGAGGATTGCTCTGTCAAGTAACCTTGTATTGCAATGAAACATAATAGAAAATAACAATTGAATTACTATGTAAATAATTAAATAATTCAAAGATGTTCTTTTATCAACGAACGGCTTATCGCCAAGAGGGATAATGATGCAGTTTGAGAGATTAAAAACCTTACTTCCTTGCCCGGTAAGTTCCAGCTTTGTTTCCTTTTTTTTTCTAAACGTTCATGTTTTCAATAGTTGTCTTTTATTTTAATTTCCTTTTTTCTTCAATTGTTCGATCTCTATTTAAAGAGACTCGCATACCCTTTTTACATTCACGCTTCTGATATAGTTATAACTGAGAGAGTTTTATCATTGAATTAGAGTATTGTGTGTGAATCAAGGAATCAACGGGTGAGTTAATTTCGATCTTCTTCTTTCTCAACCTAGCACTTACTTTCTTGAGTGAACCATGGCGACGGCTTCAGTTGCTTTTAAGACTAGGGAAGATCATAGGAAGCAAAGCGAACTAGAGGAAGCTCGTAAAGCTGGGTTTGCTTCGGCTGAGGTCGATGAGGATGGAAAGAAAATTAATCCTCACATCTCTAAATATATTTCAGATCCTCCATGGTATACCAAGTCTGAAAAACCTAATTCTGAAAGCCCTAGTTCTGAGAAACCTAGTTTGAAGCATCAAAGGAACTGGAAACGTGATTCACAGTTAAAAAGAATAGACGGATGGTATGATAGAGGTGCAAAGATCTATCAAGACGAGACATACAGCAAGGGACCGTGCCAAAACTGTGGTGCAATGACACATGATGCCAAAACATGTTTGGAGAAACCTCGTAAGGTACGAGCGAAATTCACAAACAAGAACATTGCACCCGATGAAAAAATCAAGAGTTTTGAACTCGACTATGATGCCAAGAGAGACCGATGGAACGGTTGTGATTTTTCAGCCTGCCAACGTCGTAATACTGAGCTTTATGAAAGAAAAGAAGAAGCACGAAAGAAGTACCTCAAGGAACAGCAGCTTAAGAAACTAGAGGGAAAAAACAATACTAACCAACAATGTAATGATGGGGATGATGAAGAAGATGATACGTTAAGGGTCGATGAAGCCAAGGTTGACGAGAGTATGCAGATGGACTTTGCAAAGGTTAAAAAGCGTGTTCGAACAACTGGTGGTGGTAGCACAGGAACTGTAAGGAATCTTCGTATCAGAGAAGACACACCGAAATACTTGTTGAACCTTGATGTAAACTCGGCTCATTATGACCCTAAAACTCGATCCATGCGTGAAGACCCGCTTCCAGATGCAGATCCTAATGAGAAATTTTATTTGGGAGATAACCAATGTAGAAACACTGGCCAAGCTTTGGAATTCTATCAGCTAAACGTCCATACACGGGAAGCATTTGACAAGGGAGAGGATATGCATATGCAAGCTGCTCCATCCCAAGCTGAATTGCTCTACAAGAATTTCAAGGCTGCAAAGGAAAAACTCAAGTCTCACACAAAGGAAACAATCATGGACAAGTACGGGAATGCTTCTACAGAAGATGAAATTCCAAGGGAGCTTTTGCTTGGTCAAAGCGAAAGACAAGTTGAGTATGACAGAACAGGGAGGATTATAAAAGGGAAAGAGGTGATACTGCCAATGAGCAAATACGAAGAAAATGTTCATGCTAACAATCACACAACTGTTTGGGGGTCATGGTGGAAAGATAATCACTGGGGATATAAATGTTGCCAGCAGAGGATTCGCAATAGTTACTGCACAGGTTGTGCTGGAATTGAAGCTGCAGAGGCTGCCCTTGATCTGGTGAGGGCTAATATTGCTCGCAAAGAAGCCTCTGAACAGGGTCCTAAGAAAGTTGAAGAGAAGAGAATGGCCACTTGGGGAACCGATATTCCTGAAGACTTGGAACTGAACGAGGAGGCACTTGCTAATGCTCTTAAAAAGGAGGACGAGCGTAAGAGGGAAGAAAAAGATGAGAGGAAACGCAAATACAATGTCAAATACAATAACGATGTGACTATGGCAGAGATGGAAGCTTACAGACTGAAAAGAACTCACCACGAGGATCCAATGAATTTCATCTGAAAGTAAAGTTAGTTTCTTTCCTTCTCTTTCACCATAATACCTGAAGAAACCTTTTTTACGTTTTCATGTAAGAACGTTGTCTTAGAGTCTTAAATGAGTCGTCAATTTTAACTCACGACCCTCGTTGTAGTAACAAAAAAACATGAAGCTTTTTGTTGTTGTGAAAAGTGAAAACAGAAAAATGGCAACGAAACATAACAGAACATTCATAAATGTGTTTTGTTCGGATTAGAAGAAATCTGTGTCACTAGAAATATGCAAAACGTTCACAAGAAAGTACCTATTTTTCTTGCCAAATGGTTTCTCGACGCAAACAATAACTTCTCTTTAGACATCATCCTTTTTGTTCTTTGTTGAGACCATGGATTTGTAGGGAACTGCGTTACGGAAGCATAAGTTTTGAATATGATTTGTGCATAATCCACTTTTACTCCACTTTTACTTCCATATCTTTTCGTCCATCGTTACATCAGAGAATTTAGAAATGAAAAGTACAAATTTCCAAGCTTAGATTATAAAAAGACTTTCATGTACAAAACAAAACCATAACCCGATTGTAGTGTACTTTTTTTATCATAAAAGTCTCCTGTGTTACTAAAAAAAGGTCAGTTTCTTTTCTGGTTATATGAATCAGTTAATCATCAGGCTCAGCAGAGAAATCAGGCTCTTCGGGTTTCTTAAACCGAGGCAATTCGACATCCTTAACTCGCTGTGCTGCAACACCACGTCTTGTATTAGCTGCAAAACGCGAAGCCAAAACCATAACTCCAATGTTCATCTTTGTTTTTGGACTCGACCCAACACTCTCTTCTTCTTCTCCTTTTCCTTCTCCTACTTCTAATTCTTCTTCTTCATCACTTTGCTTTGATTCAATCGCAGTGAGATGATTCTCCATAGTTCTTCTCTTGTACCTGCGCCAAGCGGCTTGTATGAAGCAAGCAGCCCACGTCCTCCAATGGTGAGAGTAGAATCTAAAAGTATGTTGAAGCTTCTTGCTGTGTAGCCTCCTAAACTGATTCGCAACAAACTTCAAATCTTCAGCTCGAAGAGCGAATGCTTCGACTTCAACTAAGGCCTTAACTGTTCTTGTAGAAGATGGTAAATTCAAGGTTGATTTTGGAAGCAAAGCCCAAGAAAGTAGCTCTTCCCCACAGAAATCTCCAGGTCTTAGTATAATCGAGTTGAAGAAACCGGTTCTGCCTCCATTGGTTGTGGAACTCTCAAGTCTACCTCTGATGATAAAGAGCATCTCTGTGATCAAGTCACCTTCACGTACAAGGTAGGTCCCTTCCGTAGACAGAGAAGAGACCAGACGCTCGCATATCGCATCGAGCAACTGATCATCCATTTGAGAGAAAAATGGAACCTGCGTGATTCAGAGATAAACACATGTTTGAGTTACTAAAAGTTGGGATATAATCAAAATGAGCACTTATGTGAAAAATTCTTGTAACTAGCACCACACTCGAGAAACTAAAACCAAACTAAACCTAACTAAATCAACTGACAAACTTACTCTTCGAACAAGGTCTAAGCACAGGTGACGTTGGATATCACGGCGAAGATCAGTAGGTAGACTTTGTAGGAGAATCTCTTCGTCGACTCCTCTTGTTGCAAGCCACTTATACTGCTCATATCGCCTCACGCGGTTTCTCAAATCTTCAGGAAGTTGGCGATGTCTCATCCACTCCTCTGTGTCTCTCTTCTTCAGTCTCCATTCCTCAAGTCGTACAGTCAAAGATTGCAGATATGTCTAACAAACAAATGGGATAACGCAAGAAACATAAGAACAAAAGCAGAGACTTTTGACAACATTTTCAGGACTTACTGCATTGTCAAATTCTAGCATCAATGTAAAAGAAGAAACTTTTTTCCAACCTTGTTAATGAATGAATCTATACCTGCATATTCCCAATGAGATGGGCAAAGAGGACAAGACCAAAGATTGCAATGAGCACAGCAAATGTGGTTTCACCAATGAACATGGTCGTGGATAAATTCTGTCCGTAAGAACTGGGATATGATAATAACAGAAAAAAGCCATCAGATTCGTAATAGATAAAGAGTAGAATATGAGATATAAGGCAAATTTTAGTTATCTCGGTGATTACCTAAGCTGTTGCAAGCCCCACCATAAACAGTAGAAATATCTCTCGTTAAAGTTTGAAGACACGACCTTTTTCGTGATTGCTTTCCCGAACATCCCATAATTAAACTCCCCATTTCGAGCATCGCAGAGCTTAAATACGTTTGTGACATTTGCCCATTTTAGCTGCCTCGTGTCATAGAGTGAATCACAGTCTAGGTAATAGAGATAACAATTAACTCCCACATCTTCTTTGTTGCATTTCGATTTCCAGCATGATGTGTATCTATCAAACGATAATATATACCACGCTGCACCAAGCACCTGCGCCAAAAACAAAAAACAACCTGACTATATGTTATCGATTATAATCATAATGTCAAATGAAAAAACGGAAGCATAAAGGAATGTGATCCATACATGACTAGCTAGCATGTATAACAAGAGGTTATAAACAGCTCCAGCCCAAGCAGTCTTTGTAACCACTCCGGTCGCTTTAACAACTTGAGAACTCAACGGAATTATCAGATAAAATCTAGGGATGTATTGTAGGAGCACGATCAAAGCAAGATCATTGTTGCTATGATCAAAACGGTAACTTCTTGTGGCCGGCATAACAAACCAGATAACTATCTGAGGAAGTGGTAGAGTTGCAATGAGATCGATGATGAAGTCAGATTTAAGATACCTCCAAGCTATTGCCTTTGGATCCATCACAAGCTCGCCTCTACCAAACACTCGAGTGCTCGAGTTGGGGGCGATAAAACCAGTCCTAAACTTGATGAAAATGTGGAGCAAGTAGAAAAGATCTGCAATCGTCCTGAAGAAGGTAACAAGGAGTCTCAAACTCGTGTCGGTCCTGGCGCATGGATAGTCTTTACTGCCACCAATGGCTGGGACGAAGAAGTATAAAGGGTCGATGAAGAGAGCAACCATACATGAGACAATGAAGACCCAGTTCCATTTCAAGACAATCTCACTTCCTGGATCAAGAATTGTTCTGTACCACGAGACTTTAGAAGGTTTAGACTTGTTGTTGATGATCTTGGAAGCATCAGTGTATCTAATTCTATTTCCAGCCAAGAGATTATCAGGCCTTAGTGCTGAAGGTAAAGAGAGTTTATATGATTTGCTCATTGGATCATTCACTGCCCATATTGCTTCTTTGCTTTCTTTCCCATCTGAATAAAACCTGCAAAGATAGAACAAAAATAAAGAGAAGCAACACTATTTAACAATCTGCAATCTAAACCCTAAACAGTGATTAGGTATAGTTTAAAATAAAAACACTTCGAATCTGTACTCTAAGCAGAAAAATCGGAGCTTGAGCTTTGATGTAATAGAAACACAACTTGTATTGTTCAAAAAGAAGAGGAATCTAACGCAAAGTCTAGATTTTTATTTCTGGGCAACCAATCAGAAAACGACTTTGAGGAGAGCTAATATGAACCGGAACATGAAATCTAACAGACAAATCTAGAAAGAAAAGATGTAATGGAATTGAAAGAGAAGAACCGTAAGAACTCACATAAGAAGCTTGTCCTTCCTCAGCTCCATTTAGAAGAAGAAGCTAAAGCTCGAGAAGGAAAAAAAAAAGTTCCTTTAGTTCGTGCAGCTTCTGACACTGTCACTCTTTAATGTCTCTCTCTAAATCTGAGAAAACTCGTCCTTAATTCCTCGTGGGGAGGACTGAAACAAGGGAATAACTGAGTCACGGGACGAGTCAGGGAGCGTATCTTCTTTCGCTTTAAGAAAAGAGTCGAAGATCGCGAGGATATTTGTTTTTTTCGGAATATTTGGCTCATCGATACAATAAGACAAGAAAGTCAAACATACTTGACCAGATGACTTAATTAGCTAATCAGAGTCATTAGTAGTGCTGTGTAAGTAATGACTTTTATACCAAAAAAAAAATCCACTGTGTAGTAGTAACCAATTAAACAATGAAATGCTACGTCACCAAAAAAAGAAAAAAAACACTTTTATAGCCTTGTCGTTAGATCCAATCACAGGCATCTAACTGAAATACAACTATTAATCGCACTCGGAAACCAAAATATTTAGCATAACTCAGGATATGAAGCTGGTAAATTGGAGCCACAAGTACCAAACTTTATCATCAAGTCAACAGAAGCAACATGTTTAAAGTGACAATGGACAACATCTCTGTTTGAATATGTCAGTATGGCAATTAAGTCTCATGTGTTATCCAAAAAAAAAGACAGTTGCCAACACTTCAGTTCCCAACCTGTAACTCGACCAGATTGAGTTCAAAGATTGGCATAATAGGAACCAATCTTGAAACTATGTTGAACTCTCCAGAAAACTCAGCTGAAAGAGAACCAATTCATCATTCTATATTCGGTCAAAACCAAACACAAGTGAAGGAACAAGGAACAAGGCTAGCTTCAAATTGTGAGCTCTGTAAAAAGAGACTGTACATGATTGATATTATTGATGAAAACCAAGTTTGCTTTTGACATCATCATAACAAATTGAAGGAACCAAACTTACTTAAAAAAAACAGTCAAACACTTGCAAAATCTAACAGAAATCTACTTTCTTTCTCCAATCAAAATTTAGTCTTTTATCTCTTCTCCATCTTCTTTGCTTCCTCCCAATCTCAGACCCTATCCCTGCAAATCGGACAAGTCGCGACTTTGATCAACCAAAAGTCCACACACTTGCGGTGAAACACGTGTCCGCATCCAGGTAACCTCCGACACCACTGTCCTTGTCTGAATCCGTCGATACAGACCACGCACTCGCTGCCGTACTGTGTCGGCTCAGTGAACTTGAACTGGGGAAGACTCTTCACGCATCTGGGAGACAACCCATCTGAGCATTCGTGACGGAGATGTCGGCGGAGACGGCGGCGGTAGTTACGGTGGAGAAACCAGTAGAGAGCGAAGAAGAAGACAGAGAAACCGAGAGACATGACGATGAAGAGCAAGGCGGTTAAAGCTACAGGGATCATTATGAAACCCACGAGGATTTTGGAAAGAATCTTCGTTGATAGATTCGTCGTGTTGCCCTTCGGTGGCGCATGAGACGGCGGTTGCTCCCCGGTGATTATTGGGTCATCGTGGGGAATACGTATCGACATCGGAACGATTGCGGCGGAGATAAAAATCTTCTCTTTTCCTGTTTTTGTCTGTTTGTGTAATCTCTTGCGAATTATAAACTCTGAGCTAAACAAGGAGAGGGGCTATACACGATCACTTAAAGAACTCTGAAAGTTGTGATTTTGATCTAAAACCGTGGATACAAACAAAACAAGGGGTTCTATGTATTATTACTATATATCATTATTATAGTATTCAGTTTTCCTTTTTGTATTTAAGAATTCTAAATACGAGAGGGAATATTCGGACATCTTAACTAGTTCTCGCCCTATAAACTCGCGAGCAAAAGTCTCTTTTTACAATTCTTGAAAATACAGTATGTATTAATACTTTTTTATATCAGAATTTACGTTACAAATTGGTGCAGCACAATTGTACAAACATGAAAAAGTTGTAAGTTAAAGGTAATACTTTCCATTGTGGGTACAATGTATGTAAAACCGTTTTGTGATGACAATAGAACTATTCTTTGTGATATATCTTGAGGAATTATTCGTTATATGTTTTATCATAATTCATAATTGATACAGTTATTTCAAGACACAAAATTATAGTGTAACAATCAGAATATAAATTAAACTCTCTGATGTTTATCATACATAGAACCATTTTTAAAAAACTCTTAAGAAAACTAGTGAATAAAAACAAACGGCGAAACCATATTTCGTTTTTGTTTTTGTTTTTGTTTAACAAACCACATTTCATTTTAAGGATTAGAATATAGAGTTAATTAGCCATATGATAAATACGAATTAGAAGAGAAAAAAAATGACTTTGGTTCCAATTATTATTCTCTGAACTCGCCTCTCTGGTAATGCCGAGTGGGAAGAGATAGAGACAGGCCGACAAGGGCAGCTTCCTCGGTAACAGCATCTCTTATGTCACCATACCACCTTTAACATACGTTCTTTGCAACATTTTTAATATTATCTCCTTGGTCAGACTCATCTATCACATTTTCGTCCAGTTCGTTTTGCAGTTCGCATCCGGTTATCTACGGTTGAGCTTGGTTTAGAATAATGTCTCTTATTGTGCCGTTCGGCCCATTATATTTCACATTCTAATCCGCCTAGAGGTTGCAGTTGTCTTTTTTTGGACGACTGGCCGTTCAGTTTTGCTTTGGAATTTGGTTCGACCGATTAGCTTGTGTTGAGATGGAAAAATATGTCTAAACCTCCAATCAACGCAGAGTAATATGTCTAATAATCATACAATTTAATGTCTTGCCATTGAACTTAATTAATGTCTTGCCATTGAGATTAATAGATACTGGAAAAAATGGGAGCAGTCAAAAAATGCCATTAAAACAAGAGAGAACAGTCAAAGAAATCTCAATGGTAAGACATTACAATGCATGCTTATACAGAGTTAAATCATACAACATAACACCAAGATGTCTAAACCTCCAATCAACGCAGAGTAATATGTCTAATAATCATACAATTTAATGTCTTGCCATTGAGATTAATAGATACTAGAAAAAATGGGAGCAGTCAAAAAAAGCCATTAAAACAAGAGAGAGCAGTCAAAGAAATCTCAATGGTAAGACATTACAATGCATGCTTATACAGAGTTAAATCATATAACATATACCAGGATATAAATTGATATTCCGCATGCATATCAAATATAACAACTTTGTTTAATACTTTTTCTTAGAGAAAGAAGAAGAGAAAAAACTCGCATCATGGGTAAAAGTATGTTGGTTTTCTCTGTCGTTGTTGTTTCTCTCTTCTCTATTGCACATGCAATTCCTGGAATCGCAACTTTCTACACAACTTACACTCGTAAGAATATTATTTATTACATTCTGTTTTTTGTTTACTACGTACTCAAATTATAAACTGTATAAGAAAATATCTAACAACAAGCTTATATATAATATACCTTTTTGTCTTAACTATCGCGAAATGTGTTATGCTGTGTCTTGGTAGCATCGGCATGTTACAAAGATACGCCAGAAGGAGTGATGATAGCTGCAGCGAGTGATAAATTATGGGACAATGGTCGAGTTTGTGGCAAAATATTCCACGTGAAATGCACTGGACCTCGTAACCCCGTGCCTCATCCCTGCACCGGAAAAAATGTGACTGTTAAAATCGTTGACCATTGTCCCGCTGGCTGCGCTTCTACTATCGATCTCTCCCGTGAAGCTTTTGCTCAGATCGCTAATCCTATCGCTGGCATTATTAACATTGATTACACTCAGCAAGTCTTTCATCGAACTCTTGTCACCTATATATATATATTGTTTGTGTCCGGGATTTTAATTATGAGATTGTATGTTTTTATTTCAGGGCCTAAATATCGATGGAGTTGTTAAGGAAAATGATGCTCGGATCTAGAAAACCCTTAAGTAATGTACTGAGATTACGGTTTTGTAATTGTACTTGATAATATGAATAAAAATCCTCGAGATTTATACACAAAATAAGATTACATATTTTACACATATTTTCATAGATTGCATGTGTGGTTAGAATGCTCATAAACGTTACCTAACCAGTTGGCAGGACAACCACAACCGTTAACAAGATACACTGATCAGCAGTGCTTTTATTAACAAGCAGACTCTGGCCTTAATTGTTTGTTTGTTAACTTTACATTTAATAAAACTCGTAAACTCAATCATAAAAAGTATTATTAATAAAATATTTAATTTGTTAGTTTAAAAAAAAAAATTCATCATTAACTATTTAACTAAATACAATTCAACTAATAGAAAAATAATTTATATAATATAAATAATTATAAAATATAAAAAATCACTAAATTTTACATTAAAAATTGAAAACAATATTTTTTATAAAATTAAAATAAACATTTAAAACGACACTTAAAAAATACAAAAAAAATATTACTTAATTATAAATATAACCACCAGATGAAAACAGAAGTTCATTTACGGTTGCAGTTGTCGTAACTAATGTATTAGTCTCCTAAGCTTACGAATCTTAAGAGGTTGAACAGCTTAACTTTAGTAATGATCTACGAGCTATGTAGTGTGTCACTACTAGTGAATTGCAAATAAGACTTTTAGTTTCCCACCTCAAAAACTTAAGACATATCTCAAAGTACTAGCACAATTCAACGATAACCATAATGGCATAATCCCGGTTAATTCATGACTAATTTGATGATCCCGGATATAATAGGTTGCCGAAAACCGAACTCAGAAGGAAACCAAACCAAGCCGGATTTGAGCTTTGAATTAATAACTTAACATGGTATTGGACTTGGAAGTCAGGTAAACCAAACCATAATAAAGGTAGAAACTTAAAACAGAACTCTGCAGCAAACATGAAGCTTCCAGGTTTGTTTCATGGGAACGGAAACAAATAAACTTTGTATAATTTGAGCCCTTCCGTTAATATTTACACACGAAAAAAGAAGAAGAAGAAACAGACTCTCTATCTGGCAATGTATCTTCAGTTGTCCAGAAGGTTGTTTGTTGCCAAAATCATCCGAAAAATGCAATTAGGAACACACACACCTTTCAACACATCGGACCAGCTTTCCATGACATCCAACTAGCGTCTACTCCAGTTCATTCTAAATTTCTCATGACACCCTGCAAAGCGAAAAACCGAACTCTCAACCAAAAGAAGAGAAACAACAACAACCATGAAGTTTTTAGCTTCAAGAACAGTAGTGGTGCAAAGATCATAAGGGGCACGAGGACTCACGAGTAGGAATAATGGGAGTGACGTCGATTTTGATTTTAAGAGCGTCGATGATAGAAAGAACTTCTTCGTTTCCAGATGCCATAAAGAGTCTCAGAACTCTCTCATTCAACTTCCCAGCTTTCAGTGTCCTCTTCACATCACAAAAGACAGCAAAAAGGAGAATCAACTAACAGATTCAGTAGCTAAGATTTGGTAACTGAAGAAGACATCTCAAACAACCCAATCATTGACACAAAATGACATCAAACAAACTGGTTCCTCGCAAAACCCATATAGTATACTACAATTCTGGAACCCTATAAGCTAAACAGTATCAACAAAAGGGACAAAAGCTATAAACTTTATAACTGAATGCTTCACAGAATCGAAGGAAGATGTGACCTCCAACCAAAGACTCCAACTTTACACTACAATTCGAAAGAGACAGAACACACAAACTATACCGCGAAGAGATCAAGGATGATGTGATCAGGAAGATGGGAGAGATCGTTGATGCGAGAGAGATTTAAGACGGCGGCGTTGACGGTGAGGGAGAGCAGAGACGGAGGAGGGTTTCTCATTCAATCAGTCGAAAAGGATTCGTCCCGCAACGAAATTCGCAAAAGGCTCCGTCTTTGATTTGCCCCTTGACTAGTGTTTCATTCTTCTCATAAGCCCAACGACGATCGATAACCTTTCAGAGACGTTTCCAGAAAGAAAAGCCAAACCGAGCCAAAAAGCCACACACAAATCAATCTTTCTTCTCCTTTTTTTGCTTTACCGCGTTTGTCTTTAAAACGCTAAACGGTGCGTTTCGGTCGAGGCGTTTGTAGAAAACCGCCACTCCCAGGCCCAGCCTTGTAAACAATTCTCCGATGGATCCAAATGTAATATTGATGGGCCGAAATTAGTAGAAACCAACGAGTTTGTTTTTGTATAGATATGCATATGAACGGCATCCCACAAGCCCTCAATGAGCTTGTCTAGATACCTTCCTTGTCCAACAACTACAAGTTGGGATGAGCAAAACCGTAGAATCGAAAAAAAATTGAGATTACAGAATCTATAGATTTTCTTTACTTTTGAGGTGTAGTTGTTAGTAAAATCCATGTTAAATAACGTTAGAAATTAGCCAGTGACAAGTTAAGATGTTTTATGTATAAAACCCGGTTAATTGAGTTGTGGTGGAAAAAAAACTGTTTTGACTTTTGAGATTTGATCTAGGTGATTGTGAAGATCTACTACATTACTGTTTGAGTTCTTAACAATATATGTAAGTCTTCGTTTGAAAAGATATGTCAAGTTTCCGGATGGTTTTGCTTAGGAGACATTATGATATTTTACGTCTTTATTATATAGATTTTATTAAGATGGACAGTTAAGCAAGGGTCTGAAATTTATTGACAAAGCAATAAATGTCATCTGTATAGCACATGCACATGGGGATTCTTTTCCTCTTTCTTAGGTTCGATTTCTCATTAAACAGTTATCCTAGATGTGTATTGTGGCATTTTAATATTGTCTCCTGAGAAAAGGTGTCGAACGGAGAAAATTTCAACAATTGACTAATCTCATTTATTCAAATTTAGGTAGAATTATTAAAGAGTTTAAAACCATGTAATGACAAATTAGTGGTTACAAGATTGTGGGAGATCTAACTTTAAAATCCATTGTCCCATTGATCCCATCCCTATAACGTTTGCTATTATTTTCACGTTAAAAGTATCATTCAAAACTCCCAAGCTTTGTTGCACATGCTAATATCTACGATTTTCGCAACTTAACAACAATACAGCATGTATTACCTATCCTGTGGCTTGTCTCGGTCCATCTTCGAGCTATGACTTGAGTTCAAGGTCCCCTAGTCAGCCTTTTAAAATTGTTGGCAATAATAATTTAGAAAAAATTGTTGGCGATAAAAAGAAGATAAAAAACAGTACGCAGTATATATAACAACAGAGGAGTTGCATCGTTATTGTGATTTCATTCATCGAATTCCATTTTGTTTATTTATTTGATATAGGAAGATGGAAAAAAAAAGGCTTACAAAATAACTTAAAGTCAACTTGTTGGATTTTGCAAACCTGCCTAGTAAGAAAAAAGCGCACGCCGATGAGGGCCGAAGGCTGTATTAGTATAAGTCTCTTTAATTCTTATCGATATTTTGCAAACAATTCATTCTTCATTGTTATACAAAATCAATCTAACTATGTAAAATCGAGTTCGATTTATATTTTAAATGGTTTGTTATGAATTTATGATGTATTGTAAGCTTCTTTTTCCGAAAAAAAATGATCTATTGTAAGTTACTAAAATAGGAATGTGTACACAAGGAAGGGCCGCAGGAGTACATATTGTCGGTAAAAGTTATGTTTTCTACTTCAAAAAAAAGAAGTTATGTTTATGATAATTTTGATATGAATAATAAAACATTGCATGTAGTTGTTATGTCACTAACTCGGTTTTATAGGTCAAGGTGAGCAGGTGACTCCGAAAGAAAATAACATGTAAAGCGAAAATCTTCACGCAGCGAAATGTTTATTTCTTCAATGAAAATTATATTTTGTCTTCTGGAAGCTAACTCCTTTTACGTGTTTTCTTCATTTACACAGATTTTAAGCCTTTTTCTCCCAAATTTTTAAGCCTTTTAAGTCTACTTTAAGTTTCTATAAATAACTAGGGAGAAATTTGAAAGATAATCCCTCAAAAGCGAGTGGACTTTCTAACTATAGGTCTATCGCCAAAACATCGAGCACCAAAAGTTTGAGTGTCTAATGTATATCTCTATCCACAAACGCTCAACCAAATAGTACTATTTTAGATCTCCATATGAAGAATTTACACATATTTTCTTAAATGGATAGAATTGAATCAGTCTATGTTCTTTTTTGATTGAATAATCAGTCTATGTTGACACAAATCGATTTAAAACAAGCTATAAATTAATCAAAAAAATTATATCCACATTTTAATACCTATATAACATTTCAACCACACAAATAAAAAGTCAATGTAGAAAGTGATGTGATTACGTCAATGATAATAAGGATTTTGAAGTATTTTGGGGAAATCTGTTATCCACTGGATAATAAAACTAGTCAAAAGTGCATAGGACAAGATTTTCACCTCGAGTCATCATAACATAAAAGGCATCGAAGCTTCTCATAATGCTGATTTCTTGTTTCGTCCCTGACCTCTCTCCTTTTCAGCAGAGTTAAAAGTTAATCCACTGCCCCAGAAAATAATACCATTATTGTAGTCTATTTGTAGACGTCTAGTAATTAGCACAGCCTTTTGAGAGCTTCGTGTGAACAAATTGAAATGATAAAACAATTTTAAAAGACGGAAAAAAGGAAAGTGTTTTCTTCTAGTTTGACTTAATAAGCTGGGCCCCACTAAATCTCGATAAACAGAGTTTGCTCTCAGCTTCTCGCCTCCGTGTCCTCTTGTCCTATGTTTCCGTTCTCCAATTTCCATTTTCCAAATTTTTATTTAACTATTTTACATACACTAATGTAAAATAAAATACAGTTTTGTATTTACTGTTCACGTGCAAAAATTGATGCTAATTCGTTCCAACTGAATGACAAAAATCGAAATTTCGTCATTCAACTCTAAACTTACTTTCTTCTACTTGGAATAATAATGTAATTTCTCCTTCGGCCCGCGCTCGTATTATTTGAACCCTACCCCTGATTAAGTAACACCATAATACGAAAGCAGGTCAATGTATAAAGAAGTAGATAAACAAAAAGAAAGAAAATGCATAAAATATTAGGAAGTTCCATCTTGAAATGGGAATAATAGCTTGGGATTTGGTTGTCTAGCACAAAATTAGGAGTCATGTTATATTCATGATAATTTCCAAAAACTTTTATTTATTCATTTAATTTGTATATGAAGACAAGTGATGAACTGTTATGTTGTGAAAGTAATAAATTTTGAATTTATCCGTGAAGTAGTGGTGGTGTTCTTTGTCTTGTTGATTTAAAGGAGCATGGGATTTGGTGAGATCACAAATATATTATTCAAGGAAAACCAATTAATTAATTTGATTCATTTTCTCTGATTTGTTTCTTCTTTTAAACTAATCTTTGATTGACTTTGCATGTCTTGAAGGTTAAAAATCAGATCCAATCCTATTTAATTAGTATATTATTACTTGTAGTATCGGAAAACCTGCGCAGATTCAAGAGGCACCACCCTTCTTGGTGTAACTGTTAAAAAATCTTAAATGAAAAAATTTCTCTTCTGTCATCATCAATGGTCCAACCTGTAATTCTCTTATTCATCACTCTCTCTCTCTCTATCTCTTTCCTTCTACAAACCAAATCTCAGAAGAAAGAAGTAAACAGAGAAAATCTCTCTCTCTCTCTTTCCCTGAGAGCTTCCATGTCTGAAACCAACAACAACAACAACAACAAAGCTTGACTCTTCCCTTCCAATTTTCCATTTTTTTCTTTCAAAACCCCATGAAAAACATGAAGCGGGTTTTCTCAGAACTCAAAACAACTCAGAATCTACTCTCTCCTTCATCACTTCCACGACCACCACCATTATCTATCCGATCCAATGGAAACTTCGATCTAAACAGCAAAATCAGTCCAAGCATTCTCCTTATAATCATAATCCTCTCCATCATCTTCTTCATCTCTGGTCTCCTTCATCTCCTAGTCAGATTCCTCCTCACACCATCGAGCAGAGACAGAGAAGATTACTTCGACAACGTCACTGCTCTTCAAGGCCAGCTTCAACAGCTTTTCCACCTCCACGACTCAGGAGTCGACCAATCCTTCATCGACACGTTACCTGTTTTCCATTACAAATCCATCATCGGTCTCAAGAACTACCCTTTTGATTGCGCTGTCTGTCTCTGCGAGTTTGAAACGGAGGACAAGCTCAGGCTTTTGCCTAAATGCAGCCATGCCTTTCACATGGATTGTATCGACACTTGGCTTCTCTCTCACTCTACTTGTCCCTTGTGCAGATCAAGTCTCCTATCTGATCTCTCTTCTCACCAAGATCCTCGTCCCTCTTTCCTCCTCGTTCTCGAGTCCGGGAGTGATCATAGCTCTAGAGAGATTGTCGGAGATAGAGACAGTGCAGCTTGTGTGGCTGCGAATGATGCTGATGACGTGCTGCAGCCTAATATTAATGCTCATTCACGTTCCAGTTCTCATCTAGGTTTTGTCGGAAACAATGATATAGGATCCGCCCGTGTCGACTCGGGTCGTAAAGATCAATACCAAAATGGTGAACTGAGTGGTTCGGTTGAAAAGGTTGTCCCTTTTGCAGTTAAGCTAGGGAAGTTTAGGAACACAGATATTGGAGAAGGAAGTAATATCAACAATAACATTGGTATTAGCAGTGATATAGATGAAAGGAGGTGTTTCTCAATGGGATCATATGAGTATATAATGGATGAAGAAACCGCTCTTCAGGTTCATGTTTCGACCAAGAAATTGTCAAACAAGAACCGTCGCTTGCCTGGCCACAGGACAGCTATCTCCGAATGCGGGTTTGATCCAACGGGGAGACTGAAATTCAATGGGAGCGGTTCAATGAGGATTGCGGAAGAAGCGACCGAGACCGAGAAGAATGTAGTTGAAAGAGAGAGCTTTTCGGTTTCGAAAATTTGGCTAAGGGGTAAGAAGGGGAGACATAGTAAGGTTCAAGGAAAAGAAGATAGTTCATTGGTTTCGTCGTCTTCGGGAAGAGCATTCTCTTTCGGGTTATCGAACCTACGGAACCCTCAGGATGCCAAAAACGAAAACGTTTGCGAAGAAGATAATCAAAAGGGCGAAAACTCGGAGTCTTTGGCGACCAAAACACCATCTTTTGCTAGGAGGACTATGCTTTGGCTTGCAGGGAGACAAAACAAGGTTGTTCATTCTTCTTCTGCATCTAATGTCTAGTTTCTATATATATTTTCTTTTCAAAATTTTATTTTCTTTTTCAAATTGTTACTTTGTGTTAGTCCTCATAAGTGCAGAAACAGATGAATCATTGTAGAAACGTGGTGTTCAGATATATATAAATTGTTAGAATTAGATTGAGAACATTTTGGTGACTCATGGCTTTGCAAATCTTTTTCGGTTCTTAAATATGTGGCCCAAAACAATTAATTATTGATTTAAGCTTTCCATCTAACCAGAAAATGACTCAATTAAATGTAATGGAATGCTTGAGTTAGAGAGATGGAAAATAAAGTTGCCAAAGATTCATACCATTTGAATGATTGTTGAAGAAACCGTGAAAATTCTTTTTGTGACTAGTTTAGTTTTCAGGTTTTGGATGATGACTTTATTTCTGAATTTATAACGTGGGGTTCATTTCTAATCTGCGATAACTATTTTACGAAATCATGATTTTAAATTGATATGGTGATCATTGAGGAATGAAAGAGTTACCCTGTTGATCTAGGTCAGGGATAAGACTCTCCAAAAGCATAATTACTCTTTATTTATCATGTGGCCACACATATATGGTCCATATTTTAAGATCCATTTGCATATCTGGAAAAAGAGTATTCATAGAAAACTTCTTTTAGGAAATTAGTTAGATTTCGGTGTAATTATCCTCCCGATAAAAAAAAACCATTTAGTTATATAATTTCATTTGAGATACAAACCATAATTCTAGGAATCTTGAAGGAATGATCTTCTGTTTGTTTTTTTGGTTTTTTCTTTCTTCTGGAGCAGTAGATAAGAAGTGGGTGTGGTGGTAAGACAGTTGCATTGAATTGAGGCAATTCTTCATACGACAAAAGAGTGACATCTTGATTCTAGTGTTCTATATTAAAATGTGGGTGTGTATGTATATACGTGTATATGTTTTAATGTTGAAAGGCTAAAGTTTTGCATTAATTGGTGAATTAATAACGGGCATGGAAGCAGTTGGGTTACATGCCCACTGGCCACTAGTCACTGGTCTTTATTGCGTGACACCATTCATATAGTTTTATAACGTTAATAACATTGGGTTATGTGCAAATCAATTCGACTCAGTTTTGAAAAAAAAAAAAATAAGAATCAAGAATATATTATATATAGGTTAAAAAATCAATCATGGCGTCTATTTTCAGTGAGATATCCTATTGTCTTTAATCTTTACAGCAGATATTATACATTTGATTTCTAGCCATATGTATTTTTAAATAGGACCATATGCCAGAATCTTCGTAATTTGTATTTAATGACGTTTATCAATACATGGTACATTTACATATAAGAGTTTGGGTTTTGAAATAAACATGCATGAGAACCATAGCATTTGTTTCGCGCAAAAAAAAAAGAACTACAGCATTATATATAAGAGTTTAGATTGTAAAATAAACCAAATGAACCGCTATGTAACATTTTAATATGGATAAGGACGATGATTTAGTTTCTTAACATTCAATTTTTTTTTTTTACTTAAACATTCTTAAGAGGTTTCCAAATAGCTTGAGCCAGTTTTTAATGTTTGACTAACCGTTAAAATTAAGTCAGTCGTTGGTTATTTCTTCACTCCTCAACATTCAACAGTTACAACCACCGAGTAAAAATTGAATCACACAAGTCAAAATTCACTACTCAGTCCTCAAGAGTCGAGATATATTTTTACCAAAAAAAAAAAAGTCGATATTAAAAGACAACACTGCATGTCGTTTTGACTGCGATAAAACTTCAACTAGTGAAGATCTCCGCATGGAAAAAGCAGAACGCCGCGTTATGTCTCCTTTCTTTACACGGTTCTTTTTGTGTGTGTGTGTGGACATTTTTAGTTGGACTGGGTTAGCCAGGGTCCAACTGTTAAACAGATCACATAAGAGTCCAACTAATGTCTAACTAAGCTGCTGGGCCTAATAAGAAATAACTTTTATTTTTTTTGTCGACAAGAAATAACTTCTTTTTAAAACGACATCCAAATCTTTTAATTTAATTTTGTTCTAACAATTTTATAGATATGTGTTCATAGTTTATGCGGAGACCTAACATAAAAACACCACTTTTGTTACAATACAGCGTAAAAAGAATTGCGCAAATAAGAATTCTGAACCAAGCAAAATTGAATTTGTAGATTTAACTGAGAATCATATGCATAGATGCACATATTCATAATAAAATTAATAGTATCATCAGAAGGTATTGACTTGGCTGTAAAAAACAAAAGTGAACGTGAAGAATAAGAGAATATGTATGTTTTTCTTTTGTTTTTTTCTCGTTGTCATCGAGCTGCCTATTAAATGAGGCTGATTGATGGAACATGGAGTACGCCTATAAAAGCCAACAAAGGGCTGATTTTACACAGGTTGAAGTTGAAACTATCGTTTGTCGCGCGATACAATCCTTCTTAAAAAGTCAAATATATCCTTTTAAAACAAGTCAAATATACTCTTCTCGTGACAACTCATATGAGCTAATATCATTCTAACAACTCAAAATCTGATGCAATATGTTACATCTCAATATTTTAGTTGTTCGACTAATGAGTGCGTTGTATATTAACTAATAAAACTGAACCAGATATTTAACATATCTATGTAATGCATATTTCCCACATATTAGATGTTCTTTTCCAAATTCTTTTTAGTATATAAATGTCTCTTTCTTTTAGAATGAAAATAAGCATGCCAAGAAAAGCAATCGAAGCACAAAAATATATCAAAATGATAGAGTAGTAAGTTAAATGCAACCGAACGACAAGTATAATTAATAGCCACACAAACAATAAAAAGCATGCTAACAAAATGTCAATTAAAATCACCATTCAGTAAAAAGAAACTTTCCTATAAGCGTGTATAAATTTTCTTTTGTACAATACGACTTACTATAACATTCTCTCCATCCTCGATCGTAAGAAAATTTCAATGTCTCCAAATAATATACGGTCCTATTGACCAACAATAATCTCATCAGGATCATGCTTTCGCAAATAATCTCCGCAAAAAAAAAAAAATGAAAATCATTTACCGTTCAGTCCCGGCCTCAGCAGCATCAACAATACTCCTCATAACATTCACTTGCGTCTGAAGTGAGACAATGTAATCTAAGGTTTCCTGTATCAACAAGACGTCATTGCTCATGAACTCTCCACCGGGGACAACGTTTCTTAATCCCTGAGTCTTTCTCTTGACGAGCTTCCTAGCTTTTGCTGCGACCTCTTCGCTCGCTGATCTAGATTTCCTCCTCATCAAGATCTTCTTGCTTCTTCTCACTATCTTTCTATGACAAACAACCTTAGGCAACTTCTTGTTGATTAATGTTTCTGCTTTGATGCCAGAAAGCATCTGACGTACGAGGAAATTGTCCTCGGTAGCGGTTTTCTGGATTAGGGCTCGGCTCCAACAAGTTGTTCCTTTTCTCAGAGATGCCATTGCTACGTCTGCAGAGAGCTTTATCGCTTTCTTTCTCTCGGAGACGCTCGTGATGTCTATGGAAGGACGAAAAATCTGAAGGCCCATTTGCCATTTCTTTAGGAATTCTTCCTTCATTGAGCTCGTAGGTTGCATCCTAATCAAGTAGAAATACTCAAAATTCTGAATAATTCTCTCCAAGAAAGTAAATAAAATCTAAGAAAGTGTTCATCCATGTTGCCTTTATACGTCAGGGTATGCATCATATGGAAACATGTAATATACATCAAATCATAATCATAGATATTCCGTTTAGGGTTGCTTATCATAACGGAAAGAGACATGAAAACTTACCTTTTTTGTAGAATTTTCTTCTTCTTATTTTGTTGAGTGAGTTTCAAAGATTGCTTAGAGGAAATCTGCGGTCACCTCAAGAATTCGTGAAATTGACGAGGGAGAATGAGAGAGAGAGAGACAGAGAGGTAAGGGAGAGAGAGAGAGAGAGAAAGGAGAAGAAGGAGATGGTCCATTTTATTTGTTTCAAAAGGAGAGGGAAAATGGTGGGGGCAATTGGAGATAGGAGAAGCACATGCATGCACATGCTATGTATGGCCCACGTACCCTTTTGTATCACCCTATAATTTAGGAAACTTTTGTCGATTATTATTTGTTTCCGCCGAAAATTTGTGATGATATATGTTTATGATGTTTCAAAATCTGTATATCTTTGTTAATGAAAATGTTAAATTCATTAACAAGAAAAGTGGCTACATGTATAGTACACAAACGAAATACATAAAGTGGTAATCCTCCAATTCTAGATTGAGTCACCCATCATGTTTGTATGTATTATGTATATACAAGTTATTAGGTCCGTTCATCATAGTTCATTAAGATATGAATTACATGTATTTGTTTTCCTTAAGATATGCTAGTTAATTGAAGAGTTTATATTAAATTTGAGGCTGATTCTTTAAAATAATAATCATATAGTAGAAATTAATATGTGCATTATAGATCAACAATATCTCTATAGTGCATACACAAAAAGAAAATTTCAAATCATTATGCTGCTTTGCACTAGCCCTAGTTATACGATGAATTATTTCTTCTTATCTTCTTGAAATAGCTTTACATTCACTTACTATGTATCAATAATATATAACGCACATATATATTAATATCACCACATTATATGTGACTGCCATAACTATTTCATACAGATACAACAAATAACATCAATGGTTTTAGTGGTGAAAACGTGGCGATCCGCAAACTTTGGGAAAGCCTGGTTTCGAAAAGAAAGGAGAAAAAGCAATAATAATTTAAAGAATATATAACTGAATTTATTATTTGGACATTCCAATCCAGAAAACGAAAAATGATATTGATAGACGCTGTACAATGTTGCACATGAAAATTACACATGGATGATAATGATATTGATTGATGTACATGAATATAGAATTTGCGGTTCTATAATTCTTAAAATATTGACATTATAAGCTTTCTCCAACAAAATACATCGAACATGGATCGTCTGGTACGCGAGAATTTCTTATCCAATGGACCTCCGTAATTTACGGGAATCTCTCCACAATCATTCTCCGAACTCTACACGCCCACCATCTCATGTCGTCACCATCTATCTGATTTATTTGATTAAAATATTGTCGTGCCCCCGAGTATTTAAGAAAAATTGTTTTGTGCCCTTTAAAATTCCGTTGCATAGAAATCACAAATATTCAAATATCGAAACACAGTAAAACGACGTCGTTAAGGTGAAAGGGGGTAATCTTGCACGCACGCGTCCACTGCAAGCGCATGTGCACACGTGGAGGGACCCTTATCCACCAGGGAATGTAGGACCCATTCATTTCTTTTTACTTTGCTCACTAAAGAAAGAGTGATTTCAACAGAGGACCCCACCTCCTTGTCTCTCAGAAGGACGGCTGTGATTTACTTTTACATTCATTCGTCATATGACATTCTCCCAAAACAAAAAAACGGAAAAAGAAAATGCGACAACAGGAAAAAAGACTCCTATCTATATTTTTTATTTAAAAGTTTAGCATAAAAATTGACCCGACCAATTATAATTTTTGAATCGAAATTCTGCGTCTTGCTAATTTTTTTTTGCTTTAAAGCGTTTGCAAGTTTCTAAGGGAAAAGAGAGCCAGGGAGGCTATTTTCATCCGGAGCTGATTCATGTGGCAAGAACGTGTATTTTATTGAGTTGGTCTACATAAACCGGGTTGTTTTCTGTTGTTTAAAATAGATCAACCGGGTTGTTAGTTGTATTTATTATTCGTTGTCGTTGCGAGCAGTTTCAGAAATTCCTAGTAGAGACGAAAAAAGTTTGAAACGGATAGAGTACATGAAAATCCACTCGAGTCTTGCTTTTGCCGGGACGTACGTTATCGCCGTTTAGATAGCTTACTCGTAAAATTTGCGAGATCGACTTACAATAATATCTTTTTTCTAAATCAAACAATAATGGGTACCAAATAAAATTTCCGCATGAGTGATTTGATCTTACCGATCAACTATTCTTTCCATCAATATATTATCTGATATACTATTTACGACCTCCATTCTTATCATATTCATAGGTAGGCCATGTGAGATAATTTGAAGTTAAACGAGTAGAACCGATCGGAATGGTGAGTGGATTAGCTTCAGTTTTATGACACCTGCTGCGAATCTACGACCGAGATAGGCCAAAAGTATAACTGTTTCTCTTTTAATTTATAGTAATATATAATTGGATAATGCTTTGGGTCTAATCTAAAATCAACAAACATAATCTCCTTTGAATGATATGTTTGTCCCCTTAAATCAAGGGAAGATTAATTTGGGGCTTCTGCCGTACGCTTCCAAGGACGAAAGTAAAAACTCTCCCTCCCTAATTAATTACTTAAATTAGTCGTTTATCGGAGAAGTTTGAAAAAGTCAAAAGGCTTAACTATGAAGCGATGCTTTTTTAACTTTTCAAGTTATAAAATTATGTCATTGTATATATGTAACCAAGATATAATCTGGTGAATTAAAAAAATATGAATGTGTACAATGGTGGTATAGAACATATTCTAAACAAGTTTCTAGAGCTGAGCCTTAAATACAACGAATATAATGATAATAACAAGTAAGATTTTAAAGTTGTATAATCGTTGTTAAGCGGTAGTGGATGAGTTGGGGGGAG
>KE155118.1:174611-207864 GCA_000411075.1 Sisymbrium irio
CTCTTATGGGAGTGTTTTTTGGATTGTAGAAGAAGGTCGAAGATATCTTATTTGGATCTAAAGAGCTTTTCTTTAATATTCATGGCTTCACTTATAGGGTAATAAGTGTTTATGTACATATAAAAGATTGGTTTGCGCTTCATTTCTTTAGACGAGCTCTAACTTGATGAATATTGGACTATTTCTCCTTATCGTTTTTGTTGCAGCATTACAATCTATCAAAATCTGTGTGTTGAAGGTATTTACTTATCTTCATCGTCGACGGGAAGTGCCATGTGTAACATCATCCCTGCACTCACCTTCCTAATCTCATTTCTCGCCGGGTATATACTTAAATGACATCTATACATCTCTCTTTATATGGATATTAGGAAAACAAGACGCATGCGTAGCTAAATTACTGCTGATCTTTAGATATGAGACGGCGAACATCCGGAACATCAGAGGCTTAGCGAAAATAGCAGGGACGGGCCTATGTGTAGTTGGAGCGGTGTCCATGACTCTTCTTCGTGGACCAAAGATTCTCAACTCGGAATCTGATTTACCGATAACCAAATCGTTACCAGGAGTCTTTGAGGACCAGAACATGTAGCTGATTGGTTGTTTATCCGTGTTCGCTAGCACTCTTTGCTGGTATTTTTGGCTCACATTCTAGGTAAACTTCACTAAACAACAAAGATCGTTAATTTTTGTTTTTCGAAGTTTCTTGCTTTACAAGAAAAGTACACTTTTTTCAACAAAACCCTAGGTTTCAATCTCTGCCTATTACCCTGATCACCTTTCTTTATCAGCGTGGATGTGTTTATTCGGAACGATACAATACAATGTGCAGTCGTCACTTTCTTCCTTGAGAAAGACCCAAACGTTTGGATCCTTCATTCTTACTCCGAATTTGCGACATGTCTCTACGCTGTACGCACATATATAAATACTCTTCAGTTGAATTTTCTTCATTTCCTTTTTTAGCAGTCGACTAATCAAAATATCAACCAAAACCCTAATTGTGAATGCGATTGTTAGGGAGTTGTATCGTCAGCGCTTTCTTTTACGGTCCAAGCTTGGGCTATATCAAAGAGAGGCCCTTTGTTCTCTGCAATGTTTAGCCCTCTTTGTACAGTCATTGTCACAATCTTGGCTTCTGGAAGGTAAAAAGAGAAAGTACCTTTATATAAGGTTACTACAATCCTTTATCATTTTATATCTTTTTGATCTTTTTTTCAGCTTAATCGGAGGATTATGTGTGATAATGGGACTTTACATTGTGCTATGGGGTAAAGCACAAGATGTCATGATGAATCAACAACAGATAGAAAATAATAATCACTCAGAAGTGACGATTAAAATCGAAGATTCTTCAAACACAGCAAAACAAAGATCTGAAGAATCCCCTTCTGTCCTAGCACAAATCGACAGAAGAAATCCAAACACAGCAACAATTAAACTAATTCCTTTCGTCTCCGGCCTGTTTCTCAAATTTTGAAATAAGTTCGCTCTAATAGACGTAAACTGATTTATATTAATAAATTTATCAATAAATAATCGAAGCCTAGCTTCAATAGTAACACACTCTAATGTGATATCGTCCTAATGATAAGTCTTGGACTCACTCGTCAGCACTGTCCCAAGACCAAGTGTGGAAAGAGCTGTCATGTTAAGATGCTCAGATCTGTTGTACTAGTTACCTAATAGATCTAAGGTTCAATTTGGAAATTTATATAGTTAAGGTGCAAAATGGTGCCAGCTCAGCTGATAGAAACATTAGAAAAATAAACCTTAACAATAAAATCTCACCAACCAAAAAAAAGTCTTAAGCTATCTTGAATGGTCTGTAGACAGTTTAAAGTAGCTACATATGATTGGTTAACAAATGTTAATACTGAAACAATATGATTGAATTAGCCGCAATCTTTCATAATTGCTAATTGCTACCATATCATGCTTTTATCAAGAATATACAATTGATCTTATGGTTTTACGGTTTTACGATACATACTTCTTAGAATTAATCTTTTCTATTTTTTTTTCAATATATTGTTAGTAACAAATATATCTATATTTGCAAAGATTAAAAAAAAATTTGATGTTATTGAAAAGTTATATATGGTACCCATTCGGTAATTTTACTTTCAAGGACGACATTTTATCAGGAAATCATGATTGTCTTGCATATTTTTCACTTTAAGCTACTAAAAAAACCGGATCACATGAAAATCTAGTGGTATACTGAAGAAAAAACCACATGAAAATTTGAAACCGCTATACGACAAACAAGTACGTGTTTCGCCAAACGAATCGTTTGGTAATATTATTCTTTTAGCATATACTGTATTATTGAGATGATTAACAATAGTTTATATAGCAAGATCGTCACTGCAATGTAGACTACTACTACACTTGACATAAACATACAAAGAGAATAGTTTATATAACAAGATCGTCACTGCAATGTAAACTACTACACTTGACATAAACATACAAAGAGAACAGAGAGAGAGAGAGAGAGAGATAGATAGATAGAGAGAGAGAGAGAGAGATAGATAGATAGAGAGAGAGAGAGAGAGGAGATGGAGAAGTTAGAGGAGTACAAGCCAGTAATGGCGATGATCGGGATTCAAATGTGTTACGCAGGAGTGACTCTGTCTGCAAGAGCTACTTTGGTTAATGGATTAAGCCCTCGGGTTTTTATCTTCTACAGGCAAGCCTTTGCAACCATTTTCATCTTTCCATTTCTCTACTTCTCAAGGTAATTTATCACATCTCTTTCTCTCTCTGCATAGGATTATGAATATGTAATTAGATCTTGCTAATGTTTATTTTCTTGGATTTGGATTGTAGGAGAAAACCGAAGATAGCTTCATTGGATCTCAAAAGCTTTTCTCTAATATTCTTGGTATCGCTTATAGGGTAAAGTGTATATGTACTGTTTCGTTTGTTTTACAACAAACGCACTTCATTATCGATTAAGTATCGATGAATTATATTTTTACTAATTGATTTCTGAACTTAATTTCTTAGTAACTCTAGTTTGATAATCTTGGACTATTTTGCATTCTTAATTTTTTATTTTTTTGCAGCATTACAATCAATCAAAATTTGTATCTAGAAGGTCTTTACTTAGCTTCATCATCGATGGGAAGTGCCGTGGGTAACATCATTCCTGCAATCACCTTCCTCATCTCATTTCTCGCCGGGTATTTACTTATATCTTTAATATGATAACTTTGAAAAACAAGTTTCATGATGTGTAACTAATTATTGTTAATCTTTAGATACGAGAAAGTGAATCTCCTTGATAAACGAGGTTTAGCGAAGATAGCAGGGACGATCCTCTGTGTAGCAGGAGCGACCTCCATGACTCTGCTTCGTGGACCAAAGATTCTCAACTCAGAATCCGCTTTACCGATCGCGCAAGCGGTGTTAGGAGGTTTGAAAGACCAGAACACGTGGCTGTTTGGCTGTTTTTTCTTGTTCTCTAGCACTCTTTGCTGGTCCTTTTGGCTTACACTTCAGGTAAAACTTCATTAAACAACAAATATCATTACTTTTTTTATGGGGTGAAGTTTCTTGCTTTACAAGAAAAGTAAAGTTTGTTTCAACAATACCCCTAGGTTCCAATCTCTGCCTATTACCCGGATCACCTCTCTTTATCAGCATGGATGTGTTTATTCGGAACGATACAGTGTGCAGTCGTCACTTTCTTCCTTGAGAAGGACCCGAACGCTTGGATTCTCCATTCCTACTCCGAGTTTGCGACCTGTCTTTACGCAGCAAGTGCCTTAACATTCCTCTGTATCTTTCTATGGCAGTTGATTAATCCAAATATTAGCGTAGGTGCTAATCTTGAAATACGTTTTTTAGGGAGTTGGAGCGTCAGCACTTTCGTTTACAGTCCAAGCTTGGGCTATATCGAAAAGAGGTCCTGTGTTTTCTGCATTGTTTAATCCTCTATGTACAGTCATTGTCACAATCTTGGCTGCTCTGTTCTTCCAAGAAGAGATTTACACTGGAAGGTAAAAAAGAAAAATCCTTTTTAACTTTGTATAACTACAATCCATAAACATAATGTGTTTTATGTTTTTGATACTTTTGGAATAGTTTGATCGGAGGATTAGGTGTGATAATGGGACTTTACATAGTGCTTTGGGGTAAAGCAAAAGACGTCATGATGAGTGAAGAACAGAGAGACAGTAAAAACAACTCAGAAGTGAAGATTCATATCGAAGATTCTTCAAACACAACAAACTGTAACAAAGATCTAGAGAATCCCCTTCTGTCCAAAGACAGCAACAACTAAACTGATTCAAGAGTATTTCCTTCGTCAGTTTCCAGAATTTTTGAAAGATGTTTACTCTAATAAAACGAAAAAAATCAAAGTCCCAATCTGAATAAAAGTACATTCTGATGTGTGATCTTGTCTTAACGGGGGGAATCAAGGATCGTAGATACACTAGAAGGGGGCATAATTTTCTTCTTTCTTGTTGTTTTTGACGGCACAACATGCCATAGCATAGACTATAATGAGGACTACAAGGAAGATGATGTTGACAATAGCAACTACTTTCCATGAGGTCTTGAGGTTGTTAATAAAACCGGCCTTGCATGCTTGGCAATTGTAGCAGAGCTTGTCATTTGCGCTATCCCAGATGTTGCAATCTGGGTTTTTATATGTTCCTGTTGTTTTGTTCCAAGTCGTTGGGCTTATGTAGGTGAAGTTACAGTCATTAGAGGGCTTGCAGCAACCAGACTGTAAACAAAACAGACAAACAAGAAAACAATCAAGATTCCATCATAGCATATAGTGATTTGTTTCAAAAAAATTAGATTACTTTTTTCAAATCAAGGGATTATTAAAGAATGATTGAACTGCATTGCTTCGAAATTCAGAATATTAAGTAGAAAAATCCCTAAAAACGTGACCTATTGATTCAGATTCTGAATATGAGCTAATCAAATTGGACTAAAAACATAACTCAGAATTGGTACCTCAAGACCCTAAAACCCTAAAAAGTAAAAGTTTTTGACCTATCTCTCTGAAATGATTTAACCATGCGGCTCTCACGTTAATATATAGAATTTCAAAAATGGTTACCTCAAGAGACGTGAGATCCTTTTTGTAGAATTCAGAAGCAGGCAAACGATCACCACCAGAGAAGGTCTCCAAGCGAACACAGAACTTGCTCTCGTAAAGACAGCTTCTAAGGTTTTTCCAATGGTGAGCGTTGTTCACACGCTTCTGCAACCACGCAGAGTAATCACCTAGTCTATACTCTTTATAAGCCTTTCCGGGGATATTTTCGCCGGAGCCTTTACTGGTGACCACGAAGGCGAAGATGGTGAAGCAGAGGACGATGAGGATTAACAAGAACATGACGAAGAGGTAAAACCGTAGGAGCCACGTCACTCTGCAGCAAGATCCGACGACTCCTGCGATTGCCACTACCATGAGGAAAACGCCGAGAGCGATCATGGGTTTGTCGAAGAACCTCTCGCACTGCGTACTGCCATGAAGGCTGAGCCAGATTCCGCTGGAGAGAATAGGAATCGAGAAGAGGAAGACAAAGAAGTTGAGTATTCCTACGAGGCTGTTACTGCAACGAACCATGGTGTGATTATTGATTGGTGCTGAACAAGAAGAAGAATAGATGTAATCAGTAAGAACAAAATATAAAATGTGTGATGATTGCTTGATGGCTGATCGAGAAAGATTTATGTAGTGAAAGTGAAACGCGTAAAGGAAGGTGAAAAGATTTGTAATGAAGTTTCGTTATTGCCTTATATAGTGTATCTTCTTCTTCAGATGTCTGTTTCAGTTTCAAAACGTTTTGAGTAACACCATTAAGGAATGACCCTTCTCACGCGATTTCGAGCAAGTGGTTTATGTTTTCAGATTTAAAAATCTTATTAATGAATTTCTTTAATAAAAATATAATAATGAAATTACATTGTAAGGAGATCATATATGATTAATTAAAATATCATTTTCATTTCAAAAATATATGTGTATTGTATACTTTTGATTAGCAGTTTGAAAATTATACTCTGTTTTTTGCTGAGTATGCACAAGGTATTGCAATCTTTCCTTCTTCAATTGAAAATCTCAATAGTTTAAATAAAAAATTTAAAATTATTATATTTTATAACAAATACTAACCTAAAATTAAAAAATAGATTGGGAAAAAATAGATATTCAATACAAATTATTAAAAAATTACATATACAGAACACTGGTATTAAAAAGGAAAGAAATGAACCACTTGCATACAACCGAACTATCCATTTTCAATATCGATACATATGCATACAACCGAACTTGATGAAATCGTGTTTTTAAAATAGGTAATGAATCGTTATTAACCACATTAGGCCATCAAATTCTTTGTACCATAATATTCAACAATCAACAAAATCAAAATCTAATCAAACCAGATATGATTTTCTTTGCTAATGTCTATGGTTATAAGATTATACAGATACTAAGTGAGGATCAAAAGAAGGACTAAAATGGTTCACCAAACTGAAAAACGAATCAAAGTGAGTAAATGTGCGGCCGTTTATAAGGTCCACAAGTAGAAACCATTACCACTAGTCTGAGAAGCAAATACTTGTCAAAGCAATACAAAGATATGAATTTCCAAGCCAGAATAATGAAAAGTATCCCAATTTCTGTCTATCATCACATTTAAATTTCCAACCTTTTGAATGCCCCACCGTCGAATATCTAAATCAAACCGTCACAAACCTTCCAAAAGAACTAGTCTAATCGTTGACAAAAAAAAAAAAACTAGTCTAATCAAAGCATGGATGAATTTCTTATTATAGTCTTTAAAAAGTATTTGATAAACTCGTTTTCTACCTTTGTGCTTTTTCACCAAATACTTTAACAAAAGACAAATCTTCATTCAAACCTAGACCCAAGAAGAACCTAAAACTTAAGGAAACAGCACTCGTTTAGGTCATTTTTTACCAAACCAAAACCGGCTTTCTCAGTAATAAGAAAGCGGGAGCACCTATGTCAAAACCTGTGTATAAAACCAAAATCTTCATTTGGCTGAGGTCTAGCATTGCCGCTTTTAGTTTCTATTTGCTGCATTTTGATCAAAGCAAAAAAGCATAACCCATAAGGGCCATTGCACATCGATTATAAAATCCCTAGCTATAATACTATACGGATAAAATAAAGTGTTTCTATATGTTCATTTTTTTTTGTTCACAAGAGTTTCTATATGTTCATATTCTCTGCTTTATCGAGTTCTTTATGTGTGGAACACATAAACGAGCATTAATTCACAAATACAAAAGTCAATATGTTTTTCTACTTACAAAATTCAATCATTTCTACATTTGTATTTGGTCTCTTTACCACGCTTATCACTCGAGTCATTCACAATTCACCAATTGCTCCTCTACATTCCATTTTGGGATCAAGTATCCTCTACTTTTATCACTTTTAAGTTTTTTAGTTCATATTATAAATAAAACCGTAAATTAAACTCCAGATTACAATCTATCGAAGTATTCGCGGTTGCTTTCACAGCATAAATGAATCATTCTGCAATGTCGGTTAGAGCGAACCAAACTAAATCGTCTAGAACCATATACTCGGTACAAAATGTCTTGTATGGCCGACTGCCGACATCACAAGGGTCTCTAAATGCTAAGATACTTTATTGTTATTTCTATTCTGATAAAATACTTTTTTTTGCATCTGATAACATTATTTATATGTTTGGCCTACTAACACAACTAAATAAATAGATATATCAATTCGTAAACTATGTACTTGTTTTCACTCAATGACCCACACAATATGTCAATATCTATCCATGCTATAACAGGTTTGCTTGAACAAAAAAAACAAATATTTGTTTGATGAACTTTGAACTCTTGAAATATACACAAAATAAACATGCTAAATCTAAAGAGACGATAGACCGAAGATAAATTAATGACTCCAAATATTATCGTGAAAAAATTAAAACTTCAACAGCATTTCTTCTAGTTCCTATTTTCTTTGCTACCTTCAAAATACAAAATTATGAATCAGTATGGTTTATTGTACTCGTTAGTGTCGGTGGAGAAGATAACGTGGCATGAGTACTTCACAGCTGGACCGTAAGATTACGACTGAAAAATTAAATTCCTCATCGGATCCAACGGTTACCGTACAGCTTAGGTCTTCTCCTTTATAAAAAAAAAAGTCTGATTGACCCCACGCACCACTAAAAGCCCACTTTCGCTGCTGTCACAATCTTCCAGCTGTCGATATTCCTGTTTTTATTTATTTTTCCTCAGATTATATATAGAGATCCCGTAACCAACGCTTTTGGCAGGAAATTATTTGCTAAGATCAAATATAATTAAGAAAACAAATTTATTCGCTGTCTTTTTTGGTTTTTGATTGTCTTTAGAGAAAAGAATATTTTGATTTTCTTTTGATTATCCTAGTTAATATATTTCTTCCCCAAAACAAACAAAGCTACATAATGAGAAAGAAACGAATCATCATCATAATAGCAATTGTCGAGGTATATATTAAAGTAAAAAAAAAAATTAATTCGTTTAAAAATAAATTGTTCAGCGTGAATGTACAAGCTTGGCTTTAGTATTGTATCCGTAATAAGAAAGATACCATCTAACGAACTTTCTCAACCCGGTTTCCAAATCGGTTGTGGGTTTATACCCGAATTCATTTCGGGCGGAGCTAATATTAGCGTGGGTGAAAGGAACGTCGCCGTTTCCAGGCATCTCGACAAAGTTCCTCTTGGCTTTCACCTTGAGATGCTTCTCCAATATATCCACCAGGATCGGAACCGTAACCGGTGACGTGTTCCCTAAGTTGAAGATCCGGTACGGTGCGGCTCCACGTTTCTTCCCACCCGACCCGGTACTCTTACCCGACGAGTCGAGAGATCCTAAACAGCCTTTGACAATATCGTCGATGTAAGTGAAATCCCGCGCCAAATCAACCCGGTTTTTACCCCGGTATATCGTGATCGGTTTGCCTTGTAGAATATTCCGCGTGAACGAGAAGTAAGCCATGTCCGGTCTACCCCAAGGTCCGTAAACCGTAAAGAATCTCAAACCGGTAATGGCAAGACCGTAAATATGATTATAAGTGTGGGTGATTTCCTCTCCTGCCTTCTTCGTCGCCGCGTAGAGACTCGCCGGTTGATCCGTCCGGTCCGACTCGGAGAAAGGAACCTTCTCGTTGAGTCCGTAAACGGAGCTCGACGAAGCCCAGACGATCGCAGGCTGAGGATTCGCCGCCTTACAGGTCTCGAGGAGGTTGACTAGTCCGGCGATGTTGCTGTGAACGTACGACTGAGGATTCTCCAATGCGTACCTGACACCGGCTTGAGCGGCGAGGTGCATGACGTGAGTGAAGGCGACGACGTCGAAGAGCTTTGACAATAGCTTGGCGTCGTTGAGATCTCCTTCGACGACGAAGATGCCTCGAGAAGAGAGGAGAGACCTCCTCGCGCGTTTCAAGGAAGGATCGTAGTAGTTGTTGAAGTTGTCGAGTCCCACGACGCCGTCACCGCGTTTTCTGAGAGCGAGGGACACGTGGCTGCCGACGAAACCTGTAGCGCCGGTGACGAGGACGGAGATACCGCCGGAGCGATGGATCTGAGCGGAGGTACGGACTTGTTTCTCCCACTGGATGCCTCCCCATGAGGCGGTTAAGTAACGGCTGCCGGAGTCGACGAAGCTCTGGAAACTCAAGTAGGAAGCGGTTAGAGCGATGAGGAAGAGCGCCCAGAGGAACATGGTGCTCGTCGATGCGAAACATCTGTGGAGTTGGCGGTTTGACCGGTCGATTTTGAATTTTCCCGGCGTTGACGGAAACAGCTCATCTTCTATCGAAGGCATAACTAACTCTTTGATCTATTTAAATTTTCTTTTTTGAATAATTTAAATTTATCAAATGAAGAATATTAACGGCGAAATTTAGAAGAGAATAAGACAGATGCAGATTTTTTTTTTTTTTTTTGGAGTAGTTTCCAAAAGCATCTGCTAAGGAGAAGAGGGAGAGACGGAGAATTATATATACAGATGCGTCAGGGGACAAGGAGACGCGTTAAATCTGATTGACAGATTGGCTTCTTTTTTTTTTTTTAACTCTTAACTATTTGTTTACACGGAAAAAAAGAATATCAATAACGAAACCCCTAATTGTTTTTATTCTATTAAATGTCGATAAATATGTTTTTAAATCTACTGAATCTACCGTAATCTCTATTTTTTCACCAATTCACCGCAATCTAAGGAGGAATTTTAAAACAAGGAAAATGAAATAAATATAGACAAACGACTTTTTTTTTTGTAAACTGGAATTATAGCACTGGAGTGTCGTAACTATTAGTAGAAAGCATTTGTTAGATTTATAGCGTGTTTTGTGTTTTACGTACCAATTAAAGTGTGTCGATCATACAAGCGTGAGATAAGACTCTAAAACCCTATCTAAATTTGAAAGAATTCACTTGAGATTAATGTTTTTAGTATTAGGTAGACAAAATTATAATGTCATCTGTCTTTATGACAAGGAGATCGTATTAATTACGCCGTGTTGTTTATATCTTGTTGTGTATACTAATGGTCAATCATGGGTTGTCTGGTTTACTACCGCACACCATGTATAGAAACATATCTCAGTTGTTTTAGTTCAATTGAGATACTCTTCTTTAGCATCACTAGTGTGCAGGTAACGTCCATGAACCAAGTTAATTAGTTGCTAGTTGATTCATTTTTTGCGTGATTAAACAATGTTGTTTTGTTATTAATCATCTATCACGCAATATATTTTGAAAATAAATCAACATCCGGATTAAAGTTTCTAATCAGATAACTTAATTTCGAACATCCGAATTTAAAATTTAAAATTTAGACAGATTAATTTACGACACTTTCTAACACTTCATTAAATGGAAACATTTGCAGTACTTGGTATTCCCTTCAGCTTAAATCCACACATATACGTGAAAGAGTCTAAGATCTCCTAGCCAAGAACTCTTCCGTTTCACTCGTTCAACAATTAACACATGCTATCTCTAATCAAAATTATTTAAAATTCGAAATCAAGAACGTGCGACCGACTTACAGCTAATGTTGTCTAAACTTCAAAAAGACCACATGCTTAGGTCATTGTGTGTGGTTTGTTTTTAGGATCCTCATCCAATAGATCAAAGTCTGGTTCGCAAAACGCGGTCCGATCCATGTATAAAACTGTATTTTACTATTAATCTACATTCTTATAAATTAAAATAAAACCTTATCAGACGGTGATCGTTACAGTATCCAATTTGTATATGATTAGTATAAAAATATTACTCTATAAGTTGCAGATCTTGTGATATGTAAATGCGAATGCACTGAGAGCAGTGTGGCTTCGAATTCCAGATAGCGAAATAACAAAATAAAAAATTCTTTTGATATTGTTATTACTCAATTAGCAAAGTAATTTACTTGTACTACTAAATAGTGCTCTTTATATGATTATGCCGACAGGCCCTGGCCCGCAATGAGTCAAATTTCAGCTGAAAGACGTGTTAGTGCATTTATCAAATTTATACTTTAGAGTTTAGACCCAAAAAAATACTCAAGTTATTAACTTTTAATAAATGGAACAGTGTAATTTTTGTTGTATAATTCGAGTGAGAAAATAAATATTTTTCAAACAGGATAATGTAGAGAGAGAGGACGTGCGGACCACAGCATTCACCATTGGCTGTTTTGGGAAAGCGATGAGAGAATGACATAATAAAAACTGCGTGCCGTTTCCACGTTTCTCTAACATTACCGCTTCCCCAAGTCACGGTTTCACCATAAAAGAGAAGGTATGGGGCCACCTCTTACCGGGAAACCGGAAGAATCGGGAGGGACTTTACTGTTTCGAGACCCTCTAAATACCGGTGATACCCAGTGAATTTGGACGGTGCTTTGGTCGTGTTTATTTTCTTACTATTTAATTTTGGTATATTCCTCCTTACTTTCATGTTCCCAAATGATGCTTTTTATATCAAAGATCTAGTTTTTATTTATTTATATACTATCTCAAAGACATGTTCATATCAATACTCGGTCATTATATAATGTTTTACAGGGTTTTATTAAATTTGGCCGATGTGGTTATATTTGATATATTCTATCTTTATTTTCACCTTCCTACATCTTTTCAAACAGATCATTTACTTCAAAAAACATGACCAGATCAAATTATCTCGGAAAAGAGGTCCATACTCTTTTGGTAGAGAAAAGGGTAATATTTTGTCTGAATATGTTACGAATGCGTGAATTAGTTGATAATTATATACATGTATTTCTTTTGTAGTCCTTTACATGAACCATTGTCTCTGGCTAATTCAGAGTTTTTCTTTATGGGTTCATCTGGGAAGATTCTTTGTATCCAGACTAAGTTTGTATTTGAGCAAGAAAAGATGTGCCAGATCCTGCTCGAATTACAAATCGTATATTTATTTTTCAAATAATGGAGTAAGCGATTATCATCAACCAAGTTTTTAGTACTTAAATACATAGCACTAGCTAACTATTGTTGGAGTCTTTGTCTGGAAGCTACGTACCATGCTTAAATCCTATGCATTGCTTCGTTTATTTTACGTAAATTCTAAACTAGCTATAATAACAATTATTAACAAAAAACTAGGATCCTTTAACATTTTAATCATTGGGTTAGGTTTTGTGGAAAAAGATGCACCTGATATGCCAAAACTACACCGGGTTTAGTATGAGAAATAAATAAAATTAATCACGGTTGCGATTTAATATCAAATTTTTTATAATTATTTTCGGTTTGGTTCATCTCAGTTGAACATATTCACGTGTTTTCACAAACTATATGTCCAGACGCTTCTAATTATTTACTTGGGGGTACAAAGAGCACGTCACCTGTGTTTAGTAAAACGTGTCTATTACAAAACACAATTATGAAAAAATAAAGTTCATAATAGTATATACTATCATTAGGTGCACTAACTCGATTTAATATATAGTTATATCCAATTTAGAGAACATATACACAAATAATCCCTTTTTGACTAAAAAAAAGAAGTCCTAATTTTGAATAACAGAACTTCGAAACTCTTTCCTAAGACTGATTTTTTATTATTATTCGTAATTAAAGAGTTTAGCCATATGACGTAAATGGATAAATTACCTTTAATTACAGAGTTCAGTAGTAGTTAATAATTTTGAAAGCATAACTGGGATATAAAACATTTGTTAAGAGTTGACACTAGATTTCAGTATGCAGATGGGAAATAAGAAACTTTAACTTGAGATTTCTATAAATTATTCGATACGCACAAGTCACGTCTAGAGATAGATCTTTGGCGACGACACCCACACGAGCGTCGAAAAGAAGCAATATAGAAATGTTCAGTGATTTTGTGTTTCTTGTTTGTTTCAGTTTTGATGTTAGATAAGGAATAAAAATTCCAGTCATTTTTAGATTGTTTAGTGATGATCGTATATAAATCTATTTTATTTAAAATGTATCATTTCTATTTTCTTCAAGTGAAGGCTACTAACTATAATCTGTGATCATATCCATGGTTTGACTTATTATTATCTTTCGAAACTTTTTTTTTTAATTCCTAATTCGAATTACCAATTTACTGTTGCTCATGCTCTGGTCAAAATCTAAAGATATTATATATATGATAATTTAGACTAGAAGGGAAACACACAAACTTAAACAAAAACATAACTTATGGCGACAATTTAGTCATCCAACTTCGTACACACACACGATATTAAGTACGGCAAACCAACAACATAAAACATACTTTTTGTTTCACACTTTAAGTAGGAATTAAATCGTATAGTTAGTTACCAGATCCTGATCCAGCTCTAGATCCAGCAAATGAACCAGCAGATGAACCGGCTCCCGATCCACCTGAACCACGAGAACTGGAACTTGATGAAGAGCTAGAGCTAGAGCTAGATGATGACCCTGAACCTGAACCTGCACCAGCACCAGCACCAGAGCCGGACCCGCCACCAAGACCAATCCCCAATCCAACTCCCAGACCGACCCCAATCCCACCTAGGTCAAGTCCCAAGTCTTTTCTTGCGACTCGGCTCTCCGTTAACATAACTAAACTTGAAATCACTAATAAACCAAGAAGAACTAGACTTTGGACCCTAGCCATCTTGAAATACTTCGTGTGTAGAGACCTTTTTATAGAAAATAATTAGTGTGTAAAGACTTGCCAATCAATGTGTTTTGAGTTTGTAGACTTGTAGTGTAACTTAATTAGACACAGGAGAAAACAAGACATGTTAGGGTATTTATAGAAGCTTTGGGATAGAATGAACCATTACGTGTTTATCACCAAATTCAATTCTACTACTTTATCATTTTCTTAATTAATTCATAGATTACTCATACGTACATTTAATTAGAGAATCATGGATACCTACTAAACACATGTATAGTCTAGTTAAATATAATTTTTATGGGCAATATATGCAAAATAATGAAATGATGCGATAAGTTAGAAATTACGTAAAACAAACGAAAAAATCGTAAATTAACCCAAGTTAATTCGCGACGTTGTTCACCGGTGAGGTCAGAAAAACGTTTAAAGGAAATAAAAACGGTTTCATTAGAAGTATCAATAAGTCATTATATATGACAGCTTCAATCACAACTCGTGTATATTATGATCATCCAAAATGGATAACGAGATTATTATCACCTAAATTCAGTTCTAACGATAATAGAACTGGTTAATTAGTGCACATTTTTTTAAGTACGGATGCAGGTGATGTGTGCTGTGTGCATTATCGTTTGCTGCTGCCAACCCACCAAAGTCGGCTGTCCACTATGTTAAGTGGAAGAATGGTAGTGGTTTATACACGCAGAAACCAATCACTTATAGTCCCCCCACTATGAAGTATTATTAGTCAACCTAATACACGTGCTTAAATCATTGTTCGAGAAAGGTCGTTCACATTGGCTATGTTTTTATTACTATGAATAGTCCATAATGGTCACCTCTCGTAATATAAAACTTATTAAAATTAAGAGTGATTTTGATATATGTATAAGGCAAAAGTCGACCGTTTATTTAGGGGGGATAGAGTGATATAGACACAGGAATAGCAGATTTTGTGGGGAAAACTAATTTTATAGTTAGTTATTGTCATAGGTTCAAATTACTAATGTTAATTTTTTCAAACTGGCTATCACCTTGCAAAAGCATATATATAGTTTTTAGACCAGTACTATTAGATTACTTAGCATACAAAATTATATTTTGGTTTTGAATCAGTGCTTAGTTTACAAAATGAGAGTATTTAAGCACTGAAATTAATAATATTCAGCCATTTGTGAATATATTATAGAATAATTTGTGAGTAAGAGTAAGAATAAGGATATCCCGTTATGACTCACCCGATTTCTACATCATGTTTGGATGGCTTTACATGCGGATGAAAAATATTGCTTAGAGGATCTGTACGGAGAGAGAATGAAAGCCTTCGGATACCAAAATCAGTAAAAAATCAATTTAAAATAACTCTCCAGTGGTTTATAGAGGTTGTTTGTCAGATACTTCATAATGCGATCGAAACATCTTTTTCTACTATCATGTATATTTTTGTCATACAGAAAAATATCGAAAAAGTATTAGAACTCATTTAATTTTATCCTTTTGCTTACTTTTTAGGAAAGGAATTCAATTACATTTCCCAATTTTGACGTATTTTTCCTTTTTGGCAGAGTAATTTCCTCTTTTTATAAAAGAAGAGATGTTTTGTACTAATTCATCCGGGTTTCCAAACGGCTATATTCTGCACGGTTATAGCTTTTTTTCGTCGTTGTGGTATTGGCGAGACTTCTGAAAACAGTCATATTCTAACTACCCATACAAGATTGTGTATATTCATGGTGTTTGCTATTTCAGTTTTCCTAATCAACTACTAGAATATATGATGATTGATACATGCTAAAAGTGAGAAGAACAAAGAAAAAGAAAAAGAACAAAAGTGGCGGGGAATAAAAACACTACAAGTAATGGATTTATTTTCTCAACTATCATAACTGATAAATTACAACTCATAGTACAAAAGTAAAACATTTACGACACCAAGAATCCTTTCGAATATGGAAGATTTACATAACTAAAACCAAACACATTAGAAGCTTGTCCATCTCCTTTACTCAGTACCCACTTTAGAAAATTAAAATTTCAAGCATTTTATTATTTTAATACTGATAGTTACGTAAAAACACAAAGCACCGATAAGATTTGCATGCATGCGATATTCTGCATTTAGTCGCCGCCACCACCGTATCCTCCTCCATATCCACCGCCTTCACCGTATCCTCCTCCATTACCGGATCCACCTCCTCCACCGCGACCCCCTCCTCCGCCACCTCCTCCACCGCGACCTCCGCCACCTCCTCCACCACGACCCCCTCCACCACCACCTCCTCTTCCACGGCCTGACCCGGAACTTCCGCCCGAACCAGACCCGGCACGTGACCCCGCGTATGATCCAGCTTCGGATCCCGCATCACCTCCACCACCACCAGAGCTCGAAGAACTGCTGGAGCTAGATGAGGAAGAAGAGCTTGACCCTCCTCCTCCTCCGGATCCTGACCCGGCACCAGCTCCGGATCCTGATCCACCTCCACCGAGACCTATGCCGATGCCAGTACCGACCCCTATCCCTATCCCGCCAAGGTCCAAACCCAAGTCTTTTCTTGCAATACGGCTCTCGGAGACTAGGCACGACGTAGCCAATATCAAGGTGATTAGAACCAGTGATGCTGAGTTACTCACAGACATAGTTTGAACTATTGTTTTTGTATTTGGTAATGCTTTTCTTTTGTTCCTTTTCTTTTCAATCTAGAGTATGTATGTTGGTAGTGCTCTTGATGAATATGATACAAGATGTTTATGGTATTTATAGGCGTTACAGAATCCAGAGGTTATTAATATGGTAGTGAAAATCCTATAAGTAAAAGTTGTGTCCACACCAATAATTTGATTGGTTTATGAATCATAAGTTATGAATATGTATAGATAATGATTAAAACATACTAGTGGTGATAACCTTGATCAGCACGTTATCTCCAAAACAACCACGACTTATAAAAAAACTGTTAAAATTGGAGGGCATGACCGACCTATGACTCTATGAGATGTCCACTTACAGAGAGATAGTTAGTGGAGCAGGCACCGAAGAGTGTTCGTTGCAACGTTGTACATTTTTACATCCACATATTTATTTTCGTGCAAAAACAATCATTACACGTTTATCATCTTCTCTTCTTTTCTTATCGACCTCCATATTAATCTTTTTGTAAAAAATTATGTGGAAGCTTGAATTTGAAGTTGAAGGCATACATTAGTCTGGTTTAGGGAAGAAATTGGTTCAACGGAGATGAGCATTCTCTTTACGTTCCCGCGGTTCATCGCCACAGTCAGACATTTTCCCCAACCTCGCTTAATTAAGCCCTATTATCCAGAAATACCTGCAAAATATGTTCGGGAAGAGCTAAGGCTTCAAGAAGGAAGCAACAATCCATCAAATATGTATGGTGCTTTCGAACGGAAAATTAAGATTTCTAATAATTAATTTATTATTATGTATGTCACTAATCAAACTTCAACCGATTTATGTCACTAATCAAACTTTTACCGATTTGTGTTACCAATTTATTTCAGTCTAGACTTATACCATTTTCAGCTGTCATGTAAATTACAATCTACAACATTGATAGTCGCTAGGTGATTACTAAACTAGTTAATAAGTAAAATGAAGATCGCCTTTCAGTATTGACATCGGATCAAACGAAATCACTAACACTAGTTTAGCAAAAAAAAAGAAATCACTAATACATAGACTGAGTGGCATGTTCACCTTTCGTTAAACAAGTATTTGGATTAAAAAAATACTATAGCGAAGGAATAGTGCATGGACTTGACCCAACTAAATTTGGGCTGGATAATGCTGAAACCAAAAACGAGGCCGTGTGATTCGGTGATAGTTTCTTTGTCACTATATTGAATACTTCTTCTTTTTCTTTTTATCATCATAGAACATTAAAATAAACATTGCTTCATAAGATCACTTTCCTTATGATATACCAATAGTTAATTACGAAAATTTCAGTCTCCTTATACGACCAATTTTATTCTTATATTAGAGGTAAATCGAATTAGGTGAACGGAAAATGCGACACAAGTCAACTTTCTGAACGCAAGAAAGGAGCCTAAACACTTTCGTATGGTCTTTATCAAACCTTGATCCTGATTTATGAACACGTGGCTATAAGTTAGTTCAGTATATTAATTGCTGCAATGAGCGTTACTAATTTTGAGTTTTTCACTCCTTCTTCAGAAGGACACGCAGTGTTCAACTATATGGCAAAAGGACAAAAACATATGATACTTTGACACGTGTATTACCCTGACGACAATCACCACAAGCTTTTTCACTTTCCCAATTTCCACGCTGGCACGTAAATTGGGCCCCGATATTTCATTGATCAATCTTTAGCCACACAAAACTACAAAAGTCTTATTTCTTCATATACATTTTTTAAAAAAATTTCTCTAGTAAACAACTAAAAAACAGAGGTTGACCTAGAAAAAGAAAAACATTTCCGCGGGGGATACGTAAACAAACAGCGTGTCCATTTCAAATGTTGAATCATTGTATGAAATTAAGGGCACCTACATCAGTTGGGGTTCAACAATATAATTTTTTATTTTTTTTTTGATCTTTTTTTGATTTTTTTTTTTAAAAATGGGAAATGGATCAATCACGGCCCGCTATGTGATGTGGAGCCCGCATTACAGTAATGGTTCATACCAATAAACCTTTCCTTTAAACTTTTTATTATTTTATCATTTTTTTTTTCTTGCAATTTGAATAAATCTCTCTAAAAATCTCTAATGGAGTTGCCCTAAGAACCAGAATTTCACACGTCGATTGCAACGTTCTAGTTAAACGAATGGCTAACTAAAACAGTACTTATTAGAGTAAATAAACTAGGCAACTTGACCGCCTCTTAAAAATAGTTTATCGACAGCATGAATTTTTTTATAAAAAATTATTTGATCCTTCAACAAGTTGACTTCACTACTTCAACTGTACGTACTAAATCATGCAACCATATAGAATTAAATGCACATAATCCGCATAATTCCATCATCATTACTGAACCGACGCTAGACATTTGTATGGGTGAGGATCATGTCATCCTTATTAAATAAGAGTTAGGGACTAAGATACCATATTAGAATTAACATTAAACCTAATTTTATGGTTGATATATATAATCATGTTTGACACATAAACATCAATAAAATATATCCACAGTATTTAAACAATTTTTTTTGCATCTTCCTACTACAATCACAAGTTTCACAATAATTCGATTATGTTGATATATAAGATTGTTCGTTAATTGCACAGAGTCATCATATAAATTTTAATTACATTAATCCGTATATACCAAACTTTTAAATGTCATGGACACCTTTGGATTATACAAATGGTTTAGAGACGTTGGTAGGTTGTGGCTAGTGATGAAACTTCCCCACGTAAATTCTCTTTTCACCACAATCTCTACCTACTAACTGCTAACTACTTTACGTACAGCGCCCTTTCGCTGTTTTTGCTTTTAATAGTCTCTTATATTTCCTCCGCGCGCATTTCTATTACGTTTTAATTTATTTATTTTTCTCCCAATCTTTTAATTCGACTATAGTTTGTTTTGTACAAGCCACCTTTGTGTGAGTTTTGCTTATGCAATTACAAACCCAAGTTGGCTCCATTTTGGCATTCTGAAACCTAATTCTCTTTGTAATTCAAAGTTCCAACATTCATTTATACTGAAATTATTTGTATATAGTAATATATTTTAAGGAGATCGTTTCCTCAGAGTTATTTAATTAAACTATTAGTCTAGTTTACAATGAATAAATTTATAAGTATAACTAATTTTGAAAATATTATCACCCAATGTTTAATGATTATTCGATGAAATTTGTACATCTTCACATTGAGATATATAATTATGACGCATCACATTTTGATTTTAAATTTCTACTTCTTCAAATACAAAAACTTTGTAAAATCTAGTATAAAGTCAAAATTAAAAAAAAAAATATTCTAGATTAGCTTAATTTATACGAGATATCTATGGCTTTTAATGTACAGTCTGGAAAATACGAATAGTATATAACATATGTCAATTTTTTTTTTTTTTCAGTTGATGATCCTCTTACAAAAATTTATAGCACCACTTTCATTTAGTTTATTTACGTAATATTTTAAAATATTCTATTATTAGATTATATATAATTATATTTTAAAGACCATTTCTTACAATTTTATAGTGTATGTGTACATTTTACTAACTAAATTCCGTTGGATACGATTTTTTTTAATAATAAGAATTTATAGTTAGTTTGGAACGTGTAATCATAATCATTTAAAAGAAACTTTTCTAATAATTTAAAATTAGTTTAGTGTTTTTTTCTTTTGTTAGACTTGACGCATGCCAAGAAAACATTTAAAACGAAGTTACTCATCTTTAATTGCATTTGGTTATATATCCATAAGAAAGAAAGTAAGACGATTATGGAGTTGGATATTAGCTGGTCCTAAAAAGTTTGGAGTGTTTCTCAAAGAAGACACACGTTCCTAGAATGATAAACGCGTACACAAAACCCATTAGGGGATTGACTTGTGGATATTGGATAACCAAATTATTAATTAATTTGGTTAGATGGGGGGGTATATAAGAACATTAATTAAGAAAGATTTTAGTACTATTATAAGTGTAAAATAAGAGATCCGACAATAAATAAAAGATGAGTAGCTGGGAACGTGCAACAGAAAATAGTTCACCCAACTTTCTCCTATTAATACTTCTCCCTTCTCTTTTCCTACTTCTAACCTTCTTGTCACACACATAAACACACACACACGCTTTAGATAAAAAAGGAAACCTATCTGACTCGATAAACAAGAAGAAGAAGAAAACAATGGATCACGAAAAGCCTACATCTTGTTGCTGCGTTCTGGATGCTTCCACTTATGTGGGTTTCTGGATTCTCAAGAAACTGCTTAGCAGAGGATACTCTGTTCACGCAGCGATTCGTAAAAACGGTATCTTTCTCTTCTTGGCTTACAATCAAATTATAACCCTTCTTTTTTATATTTCTGAGTTCGTTTTTTTTCCCCCCGACACTTTTGAGGAAAAAAGGGGGTCTGTGTTTGTTAGTTATTGATTAGATTGTTATGTGTTTGGTAATCAGGAGAGAGTGAAATCGAGGAGAAAATCAGAGAGATGGAAGCAACTGAGGAGAGATTAGCGGTGTACGATGTTGATGTGTTGGATTATCAAAGCATACTTGTCTCTCTCAAGACATGTAACGCTGTCTTCTGCTGCTTAGATTGCCCTGAAGGTTACGATGTAAGTGACTTTCATCAATCATCATCTAGATATGTCTTTATGTAGATTATATATGTTGTCTTTGAAATTTAAGATTTTGTGTGAATTATCATTATATAGGAGAAGGAAGTTGATTTGGAGGTGAGAGGAGCGATAAATGTGGTGGAGGCATGTGGACGAACAGAGAGCATAGAGAAGATTGTCTTCTCTTCTTCATTAACAGCCTCAATTTGGAGAGACAACATTGGAACTCAAAAGGATGTTGATGAGAAGTGTTGGAGTGATCAAGACTTCTGTCGCAGCAAGAAGGTTTGTGAATTTTCTATCACTCCTTTTATTTCTGTCTTTTGCTAATATGATTTTTGGGTGTTAATCTTTATTTGTTCATGTGAGTATTTTGGTGAGTAAATTGGACCCACAATTTAAAGTTTATAGGCTATCGAAAATGTTTCCTGATCTTATTTAATGTAGCTAGCCAGCTCACATTATTGTAGTATTTTATTTCCTAGTTCTATATGTTTGAATTTTGATATACTATTCATGGAATTAATTTTTGGTGGTATCTTTTTAATAGTCAAAGTTGGGGTTTCATCAACTGTATTGTCACATTATCTCGAATAATTTAATTGGGCGACATAGGAAATTCGTAAGGGGGCAGATTAATTGAATATATTCAAATCTATGACTCGTAAATACAATGTACAACTCTTGATTCCATTATAGTTGTTGCCTTTGGGAAAATTAAAGGGCATATTTTGTATTCTTCTACGGTTAGATACAGATGATTTAGTAGTCTTCTATGATTATCATCACTATATTAAAGGGTGACATGTTTATAACTTTATAGATATATATATTTATGATCGTCATAAATGAACTTATCTAACTTATGCAACAAATTATTCGGGGACAACGTTAACGTGTTATAGCTGTATGACATCGAATCGAACAGTCAACAAAAAAGTTATTGACTATTCCAGTACTCTTTTTTCTTTTTTGATACTTATAGGAATTTATCTTTTTTTTGTTACAAACTTACAATTAGTATTAGTTTACTTTCTCACACGCACAAGCTCAAACTCATGTGCGTGCACTTGGATGCAGTTGTGGCATGCATTAGCGAAGATGTTATCAGAGAAAGCAGCTTGGGCACTTGCCATGGACCGTAGGCTCAACATGGTCTCCATCAATCCTGGTCTTATCGTCGGACCATCGGTCGCACAACACAACTCTAGGCCCACCATGTCCTACCTCAAAGGTACCTACTACATAATGCATACATAAACATGTACATCTAAAGAATGTCAGACAGTACCTTTTAAAATCAGAAATCCGTCGCGTATACATACGATTAAAGAATATCGGACAATATATTAGTATATGTTTCCTTTTCTTAAAATACTAGGACCTTACCAAAATTAACAGCACCACAAATTGGGTAAAAGCATGTACGTAGGAAAGTCAAACTATAAATGTTTTCTTAGAAAAAGACCATAATGAAATATACATATTGAAACAATGATGTCTTGTTTTTTTTCGTTTCAAATTTTGTGAATTAAACACTTGCACGGCTAAATAAATGGTCTAGTTCATAAGTATGCACTTGGGGTTTGAATTTGATGAACTGGTGTTGATAACAGGAGCTGCACAAATGTATGAGAATGGAGTGTTGGCGTACGTAGACGTTAAGTTTTTAGCGGATGTTCATATCAGAGCATTGGAGGATGTTTCAGCTTGTGGTCGTTATTTCTGCTTCAACCAAATCGTCAACACAGAAGAAGAAGCTCTCAAGCTTGTCGAGAGTTTGTCTCCTTTGATACCTATGCCCCCGAGGTACATTTTATTCTTTCAACTTTTTTTTTGTTTCATGGGAAGATGCTACTAATTATAAATGTTAATCCAGTTGGTGGAACATAGTCTAATTGATATATATGTATATATGTCATGTAGGTATGAGAATGAAATGCAAGGAAGCGAGGTTTACGAAGAAAGATTGAGGAACAATAAATTGAGCAAGCTGGTAGAAGCTGGCTCCGCTTGTTAAACAAAGATTTAAAGTATTTAAAAATTGAAAATGGGGAGTTTATACAAAAAGGTGATCATTTGTATATTGAGCTTCTCGATTCATAGTAGCATGTATTTCTCGTGAACTACATATATATCTATATAAATATATAAATCAAAATCACATGTCCTGTGATTCTATAGTAGCATGAGTAATACATAGAGCATTTTCTATTTCCCCGGGAGCACAATGTCAATGCTTTCTATTTTTTGTTAATTTAAAATTTGATGGGATAGTTGTGATGTATACGAACCTTTCTAATGCGAGGTTTCCTGTAATTGTGTAATAATACCCTAGTAGAATCTTTTCCGTGAACGATTGTGTTTGTTTTGGTGTTCAAACACAGCGCAATACTCTAAGAGAAATTTGAGGTCTTTCACATAAAGAAAAATGTGAAATGAATCCAGAGAACAAAATTGCCAGTATAGTGAAATTAAATCAAAAGTGGATAACTACATCTATGAAGTATTTTCACACATTGTCTTAATTTCAATGTTGATAAATTATATGTTTTTATCTGAATTATTCCTTGATAAAAGAGAACCAAAAGAAACTTACAATTTGAGCCTACATTTTTGGTATGAGAAATTCTAAACACGCCAAATTATAATCACATATTAATGTGGATTTTTACTTTTAATAACTCACACGAACAATATTGAACTGGAACTTAGTAATAACTCATATACAATAAGGGGATCAGTTGAATTCATAAACTAATGTGGATTAATTATTAACGTTTTTGTGCAGCGAGACTAATCAGTAATGCAACATAATTCAATTTCCCAGAAAAAAAAAATGTAATATTAGATGGGCCAAGACTGGGTCTGCGACCCAATAAAAAACCTTCAGTCAAGTTCACTAAACGATACCGTTTCCATTTGAGCATCCTGAACCTTCGTCTTCCGTGCTTTTGATTCTGATCGACGATCGGCAAAGTTGAAAGCTTCCTGCAAACCCTCGAAGAACCCTAGAGTGAAAGATGGTGTTGATCGAGTCAAGCGAGAGGGAGGAAGAGATCCTCTCCAAATACGAACAAAAGCCATCGTCGACGGAGTCGAAACAAGTCGACGGAGATGATTCCGACGGATTCGAAACTGCCAGCGAACGGGAAATTAGCGATGAAGAAGATGAATGCAAAAACGACGCCGTAACGAGCCAAGAGGAACCGGAGAAGAAGGAAGAGCAGATTGAGCTAGTGAGAGAAGGAGAAGTCATTACTGATGACGGACCAAACAAGGTGAATCCGACATAGATTATGTACTTTTGTAGTAACGATAAATGACTTCTTACATTTCACCTTTATTAGGGTTTTAGAGTTTAGGGTTTATGGATTGCACTAACGAATTCTCGAGCTTTCAATTTCCTGTTAAAGTTTGAAACTTTAGATGAAAAATTTGTCTCTTTTGTATGGAAGGAGAAAGCAATGGCAGAAGCAAATGAAGCTAAAGTGGAAGGAAACAGTTTGTTCGTAAATGGCCTTTATGAAGAGGCTTTGTTAAAGTATGCTCTTGCTTTAGAGCTTGTTCAGGAGTTTCCCGAATCCATGGAGCTTCGATCTATATGCCATTTAAACAGAGGTGTATGTTTTCTCAAATTGGTATGTCCTTTAGCTTGAGTGATCACACTACTTCTTGGTCTTTTGAATTTCAATTGACGGTAGGTATAGTTTTATCAATAGTACTCAAGATTTCTCTGGATGTTCCTCAGGGTAAATGTGAAGAAACGATCAAGGAATGCACAAAAGCATTAGAGCTAAATCCTACTTACACTAAGGCCTTGGTTCGCAGGGCAGAAGCACACGAGAAGCTTGAACACTTTGAAGAAGCTGTCACGGGTGAGTTCATGATTGTTTATTTTATGTGCAAGCAATGACTGCTTTTCCCCCTTGAGGAGTACACAGGAGTTTTGTCTTAGTTTCTGAAACTTGGACTTGATAGTTAGCTTTTGGTCGTAGTATATAGGCTTAATGGAATGTCTCTTCTCATATGTAGACTTGAAGAAGATCTTGGAACTGGATCCTTCAAATGATCAAGCTAGGAAGGGGATTCGACGCCTTGAACCTCTTGCTGCGGAGAAGCGAGAAAAGATGAAAGAAGAGGCTATAAGTAAGTTCTGAGAGTATTCTCATCATGAACCTTTTATATCCTTTGCAGTCAGCATCTGCTTTGGGAATTATTTCATTGATTACTCAAAATTTTCCGAAATGTTTTGTGTCTGTAGCTAAACTGAAGGAGATGGGAAACTCGATTTTGGGTCGCTTTGGGATGAGTGTGGACAACTTCAAGGCTGTTAAGGATCCCAACACTGGCTCCTACTCTCTTTCTTTCCAAAACTAGTCACTATATCGTTGTGGTCTTGATGTTTTGCTTTCTACCACTTAATGTTTAGCAACAATCTGGTTAGCATTGTAATATGTTATTGTTTTTGATGCATTGGTATCGAAGTGCAATCTCTTTTGGATTTAATATAGCTGTAAATTCAAAATTCAATGTTACAACTTACAACAATGGATAAGATTTCCTTTTCCATAGTTCTTATCAATTGGTTGGCGATTATAATCCGCACATGATACAGAAAATACAACAAGTATAGGATTCAATTGAATCCCTTGAAAAGCCACCAAGGATCTTGTATTGTATGGGTTGTGTGTTTCACAGATTATGTGTTATGGCATGTTGCTCCAAGTACTCTTTGCTGTTCATTTCTGTCAATCTGCGCGTAGTAAACAAATTCACTTGATGAACAAGAAAGTCAACAAAACTTTTAGGTTTATACACTTGCAGACTTTGTTTCAGTTACATTACCTACTGATGGTTCTATCTTTTACGAAACCTAACTCGTTGTCCACGCAAAGCTCGGAAACATCGTTCTTTCTTGATCTCGACGACGTTCTTGAACCCATCGATTTTGCCTCTGATATTGTTACAATCCTTTCCATGAGTTCTTGAGGACTTGCTTCAGCTGTACACAACAACCTTGCTTTGTTCTCATACATCACCTGCAACTCTTAGATCATATTCAGATTTGATGAAAGGCTGGTTGAGCTATCTTAGAAGAATAAAAAGGTAAAAAGACGGAACCGGAAGATGCATACATCGACTAGCGTGATGAACCTATACGCAGCAGACCGGTTATGAAGCCCGAAAACGGGTACCCCATCCAATGCAAGAGTATGAAACTTCTCTGCAACATCAGAAAGAAGAAGAAGAAAGAATAAGGTTTTGAGACAAGAGTTGGCTGATCTGCAGATGAGTGAGAGCAAAAGCCAAGCAACTTACTGAACAATCCTAAGTAATCGGCAGCTCCAAGAGGTTGGTCGCATAAATCTTCAAAAGGAAAGTATGCACATCCGTTAGCACCTAATGAAACCTGTTCAACAAGTAGCATTGGTCTGATGAAGAACAGATATATAGACACAACATAAGTGATGTTGGGATTACAGAGTGGGTGGTATTAATTTTTACCTGTAATTTTCTTCCCATAACAACTTCTACTACCTGTGGACGCGCAACGACATTGTCTCCAATCAGTTTTTGAAACTCCTTTTTCAAAAGGGTCGAAAGATCTGGACCGATGAAATAGAATCCTTGTTCAGCCTGCACAATTCAAGAAGCATGTCGATTATGGAACTCTGTATTGGCTTGAAGCCAACCAAGGAAGTTTCTCGAGGATCTTAAGGGCAGTACCGAAGTTAGTTTCCGGTAATCAACAGATGAACCGATCTCATGAACCACATTCCGTTCCTGCGAAATTGGAACTTATATAGACAGTCGAGAAGAAAAAAGAACTGAAGATAGGTTTATGGAAGTAATGGAGATACCTTGAGTGAGGCAATGAAAGGTAGGAAGAGATCTCTCTGGAGTCCTCCTTCATAAAGTTTATCAGGTGTCCGATTCGATGTGGCAACAAGAATCTACATTTAATCCAGTTTTGTCGCAAGCATGGACAAAAGTCAGTTTAACTCAAATGAGCAGAGATGATTGTAACAAGGATTACACTTACGATTCCATTGCTGAAGAGATGTCCGAAGAGTCGGTTGAGTATCAGAGCATCCGCAACATCTGCTACCTGTAATAATAGAAACAGAAGGTGAAACTCAGAAACTCAAGATGAGTTGATACAAAGATGATCACTTTCAAGAAGATAATAATATATGTAAAAGAAGATACCATGAACTCATCAAGACATAGTAAGATTGCATCATGAGCTATCTCTTGGGCAACAACTTCAAGTGGATCTGACAAACCCTTGTGCTTCTGCAAACATTTTTTGACCCGCAATCAAAAGGGTATCTCAAAAGGCTAAATAAAGCTCTCTACTAAAAACAAGAGAGAAACAATGGAATTTCGATGATCTGTACTTGTAACCGACTATGAACAGTCAACATGAAATCGTGGAAATGTATCCTCTGCTTCTTCCAAGTGCAAGGCCTAACGAAACAATGAAGATCATGAGCCCGCAATGTGTGAACAAGAATGATAAGAATTTAATCATACAAAACTTACAGTTGATCAAAGAATAAGTCCATCAGCATGGTTTTCCCTGTGCCTACACCTCCATACATGTATAATCCTTTGACGGGTGAGTAAGAAGACTGTGGCATGAGCCTAGACCAGAACCAACGGCTTCTGCTTTACACGCAACCACAAGCTTGCGTTAGACTTAAGTTCTCAATCCTAACAGAGAAGATGAGAAGAGATGAATCACCTTGAAAATTTATCAGAAGTGTTGTACCGATCTAAACGACATGTATCTACTGATTCCACAAGCTCATCGTACAGTCTCTGAAGCTGTCTCAATGCACTAAACTGCAACATTTCAACAAAACCTTAAGCCGCAAGTAACACGAACCTTGCTTAATCTTATTGCTGAAGCTTGAAGTAAAAAGTAGTGATTATTTTTCCGTACCTGGCAGACATCACCAGTCCGGAGCTCGCCTTCACTGATTCTTCTCTCATACTCAACAAGCGGTCCTGCTCTATTCACATCTCCTATTTTCATATCAAAAGACCTTACATCAAAACTCGATGCTACGATTAATCAAATTTGATCAGAAAGAATCATACCTGAGACAGTGAGCCTAACAGCATCAGCTGCTTCAACTGCCTCTGCTGATAAACCTCTCGAGAAACTTAACCTCGAAAACAGAGTTGAGTGATAAGTGTTTGTGTTCACCAGAGCTTCATTTTGGTTGGCACCAATCAAAAGTCTGCGGCTTTTGGAGTAGAAAGTTGAAGAACTGCGTTCTTGATTCCTCAGAGCCCATCTAATTCTTCTGAGAGACGAAGATGATCTAGCGATTGGTCTCATCTATGGATCAATGCAAATTGAATCAGCTGCTGAAACCAGAAGAAGAAGAATGGAACTCTTTCTTTTAAAAGAAGGGATTCATAAAGTTTGAGAATTTTAGAGTAAATGTATCACTATCACCAAAATATAAACTTTTTATAAATTTGTTTGCGTTTCCAATTAAATAAGAATCAACCTAGAACGACCACAAACTCCAAAAGAGAGGATAAAATATAACTTCAAAGCTATTCTTCCCAGAAAATTGACATATTAATATATACATTATTGCAGGTATCTTATAAAATTATATATACAAGCCTCACTTACAGGTGACGTAACGCTCAACAACAACAACAATAGCTGTTACATTATAGGCAGAGCAATAATTGATGAAAGACTCACCTTGAACTCAGAACAGCTACAATTTTTTATAGAATTTTTTTTCTGAGGAAATCTTGCTTCCCGGGGAAAAAGGGTAAACTTTGTCGATTGGGGTACAGAGTCAAAACAAAACCCAACAACGAAAAACGAAATCTTTGAATGAAAATTATGAAGAATCGGATCCGGATGAGAGTTTGAGCAAACGTAAAAGATGAAAAGGGAATTTGAAAACTTTATAATGTAATGGGATGATATCTGGATAAGAGAGAGAGAGACAGAGAGAACGAAGAAAAACGGAGATATTATCAAACAAGCAAGGTTTAGGAAGCGAAGAAGAAGATTAACTGTTAAAGACTTTGGAGATAGAGACGTGATTAATTAAATAGGGGGGATATACCTCCTTTTATTGCCTGAGACACGTGTGTATCTTAATTTATTTTCATTACCCGCTAATATTATTCATTGTTTTCATGTTAAACTTAAATGCAAAGTTGTTTTCCAGATCATATGACAAGATAAAAATATTTCTGGATTTTTCCCTTATTTGGATGAGTTGACTTTGAATTTCTTAAGTAATGTCTAATCCTTTTCCACCTAATAATTTACTAAACTTACCCTACTAGGATGTCTAATACAAGTCAATAAGTTTAATAATATATAAATTGGGCATAATATTCAAAAATGGAGCTTCTCGATGTTGTCTTGCGTCCACCCTCCCCATTCTGGTGGGCCTAAGCAAGTAGCAACTGTTCCATTCAAGGGCTAAGCATTTCCCACGTGGGAGATGTGAATCCTTCTTGGTCCCTTAATGATGATCCCACGGACAATATTGATTTGTATCATTCTATTTTTCAACGCCCATCCAAAAGAGTTTTGTTGTTCCGTAAATCATTCTTTTTTTCAATAACCGTCCAAAACAGTTTGGTCCCGTCAATAAAATTCTTTCGAAATTGCATTCTAATACCATGTCGGAGTCGAATCATACATAGTATTGTTTTGAACGGCTAAAAACCTTTGAAAAACAATACTTACAAAAATAAAAATAGTGTTTTTCTTTTTTAATTGGAACATGAATCATAGTCATTGTCCATGGACCTTAATGGTGACCGGTTGCATTACGCATGCTTCCACGTGTACACGTCAGTCTCTTATATTGTCAAACATCTCACCAAACTTCCATAATATCCAACAACTAGAGTCTTATGTCGGTCATCTCTTTCTGACCATACCCGAAGTGCTTCTTTTCTTCATACTAATCGTGACAAAATAAAAAAAGTTCAGTCTGACCCAACCCATAACCAGAAGCAGAATATTCGAGGACTAAAATGGACCAAACATGGGCTGAAATTTAATATTGGGCCTAGGCCCAAACACTTTGATGGCTTCAGTTTTCATTGTCTTTCATTCATCGGAGCTTACGACTGTCGTCTTGTTCGATCACTTTTGCCTGGCCGGTGATTTCACATTGACTTTGGTATTATTAGGTGTGGCTTTAGCTGACCCGTAGAAGCAGAGAGATTCACAATGGCGAATCAAGGAGCAAAGAAGCGAAAGGATGAGAACACTCGACACATGGCCAAGCTCCGTCGAATCATCATCGCTTGCAATGTAATTCCCTCTTTATCTCAGCTTCTCCAGCTTAAATCCGTTGACTTTAGATACGTTGCTTCGTTGATTTGATCTTCAGGACTTTAAATTTTCAATCTTTTGGCTGAGATCGGATAAAAAAAAGTGGATAACTTTGAGGATTGATATGTTTTTGCAATATGTGTGGGTTATAGGTTGTGTACGTTATAGTGAGGATGATGTTTTTCTACTCAAGCTTTACCTGGAAACATTGGATTGGCCTTGTGGTCACGTCGCTTGGTTACGGGATTCCTTATAAGTTTCTTGATTCAATGGCGAAGCCTAGTATTACTGATGATGGTGAACTTATTGATGGTGGTTTCGACATGAGCACTGGTGGTATTTGTGGGTACGTTACCTTCTCAAACTTTATAAGCTTTGTCTTTTCATTTGTGAAACTAAAGTACAGAAAGTGTCTGCCTTTTGGTCTCAGTGTTTTTGTATGATTAGATTCTTTATCCAAAGCTAATAGCTTTTTTCCGTGGATTCTCTCTTCTTTAGTCAGTAGTAGCGTAAAGAGGACTGTTTCACTATCGTCTGTTTGAAAACTGATGTTTAGAGCTTGATTTTCGTATACTGTTGGATCGGAAGTTGCTACGTGATGATCATCTTAATGGTGGATAGGATTGATTAGAGAGTCTTCTATATCACAAGCCTAATGGTCTCTCGTCCTTGCAGATATTTGCATGATGTACTCTACATCACTTGCTTCGTGCAGCTAGCATCTATCATCTCTGGAAAGTTTTGGTACACGTATCTAGTGGTACGCGCATCTCAATTTTGGCAAGATTTGAATACTGGTTTAGGCAAACAATAGATTGCAGCGTCTGTTGGAAAACAGTGGTGTGATCGATTTTATTTTCTGCGTTTTCAGATTCCTGCATTTGGAGCATACAAAGCTTCTCGATTTATTAGAGGGTTCATGTCACAAGGTTCAGAGGTAATCAGTTAGTTTTGAATACTCCCAAAGCGCTTTTGAACAAGGGGAGAACATTAAGAAGCGTTATTGATCAAATGGACTGTATTTTATCTGTGTGACTGAACATAGGGAGGTGTAGAGGATGAGAAAACTCGCAAAAAGAGGGAGAAGATGGAGAGAAAAGCTTCTAGAGGGCAAGCCGTCAGGACAAGGTCACGATGAACGTGTTAACATCGTCCTTAGCAACATTACTTGGGAAAATCTTTCTTCAACCATACAGAATTGCAAATCTAACGGGCAACAGTACTCACTCTTTGATTTGCGAAATCCTTTGTTGTACGGATGTAGCTGTATTTACACTATTTGAGTTAAAATGGATTTTGATAAGATTGAGATTTCTAGTTATCCTGAGTAGTAAATAACACAGTAAAATCTCTGAAGATAGTATGGTTTTGTTAAGCCATTATCTCGATAGATCCGTAATCCTTATGCCATGTTTGTTTTGTGAATCGACTTAACAAAAAAAAAACACAGAGTCAACCATTCGACTAAGCTTCATGGCTATAACCTTGGATGTAAGTATGTAACTACGGAGTAAGTGGGGAAGTAATGGAAATTGTTGTGAAATGACTAAATTGTAGTTGGTGAAAACTAACCAACGGAAGAAAAAAAACTTATAAATAATGAAAAGACTTCACATGATCATGCATCCTGAATGTAGATCTCTCACGGTAAAGTTTTCAGGAGGAGCTGGCGTTGGCGGAAAAAACAAAGCCTCAGGCTCATTCTGGTGAAACAGGTACGGTGGTGGCGGCGGATGAATATGAAACTGACGTGAATATGCCGGTGGAAGAGCAAAAGTTTGTTGAGGGTACGGTTGATATAGACTCATCATCCTATTTGGTTGAGGACAATGGCATTGTTGCTGATGATGATAATCCAAGAAACCATTGGGAGCATTTCTATATTCAGACGAACAACATTGTTCCATGAAATGTTCTTCTCGGTTTTCCATAGGTCTTCTGCACCCGTTATTGCTCCATATCATTTTAGCTCTTTTGCCTGCTTTTGTAATCTTTTCGAGTATACTTTGGGGATGGACATTACCATATGCGTACACTGTTCTACTTCCATTGTCGATCATGAGGTTCACATCTGCATATATATAATTAAATTATGAAATCAGGAAAACAAGTGAAAAAATCAAGTAAACTAAGAACAATATAATCGAAAAGGAGAAAAGTGGTTAGATCATGAAACCAATGGTGTTGAGCAAATCTTCCGAAGACCTCTCCCATCCCCTGGTATCAGATTCTATCTTCAAAAGACATGCCTGTGAAGACACTTCAACACATCAGATATATATGCACTTATCCACTATATAAAAAACCACTTATTCTTGATTCTATTATGAATATGTACCATGTGGTTAGAAGATGATTACATTAATATTAGATCAAATAAGTTTTGTTATTGTTCTTGAGAGGAGTCTTTATATATATACTAGACTCAGATCCGTGCGTTGGCGCAC
>KE155118.1:208440-272862 GCA_000411075.1 Sisymbrium irio
GGACCCCTTATTTTTAATTCGTTTTTAATTAATTAGCGAAGTGGGACCTATTATTTTAATATTTTAGATATTTCAAATTTTATTTATGGTTAGAACTAAATTTTCTAATGTCTATACTACCCTTAATGAAATTCTAACAAATCAAATATTAACAATGGCATAAATCGTAATATATCACGGTAATATAAGGTTATTTTCATTATAGACTTCTGTATTAATAGAATATAAGATATTTCAAATTTTATTTATTATTAGAACTAAATTTTCTAATGTCTATATTACCCTTAATGAAATTCTAACAAATCAAATATTAACAATGGCATAAATCGTAATATACCACAGTAATATAAGGTTATTTTCATTATAGACTTCTGTATTAATAGAATAGATGTATAATGAGGGAGGTTCTGGGTAAGTAAGTGAGGAAACAAAATGTTTTTCTACTATTAAATTTTTTATATAAATAACATAATGATGATGATATATGGATATCTTATACCTTTCTATTTTTTCTTAGTACCGTAAATTAATCTCGATCATTCTCATATCTAGATATTAAATATTTAAGGAAACTCGCAAGTTTTGTGGAGAAACAGATGCCCTAAAGGATCTGATTCATCTGAAAACTCGTGTGATATTATGGATTGACTTAAAAAATCAATTTCTCATAATAGCTAGAGCCTTGAGACTGATAAATTAACTATGGAGTAATTTTAAGAAATGATGGAAAGGAACTTTGAAATCAAGAGAGACCATTTTGTAGTTCTTTTCCAGGAACACGACTGTTTGAGAGACATACATAATGGCACGAAAAGGAATTAAAAAAAAATTGAGAACCAAAGAAAATGAGTCAATAGCAACAAAAATCTAGATGAAGCCTAATTACAAATTGTTATATACAAAAAAAAAGAAGAAGCCGCCATGTACTTTAATATCTTTGGTATTAGGTTAATATTAATATCAACCGGTACTTATGGAGTAGAGATTAAATTCACGTTCCAGTGTCCATAAAGAATCATTCTTGTTATCGATACTTAGCGTATACTCCTGGAAATACCCATTATACGTAATGACAGACACCGTCGCCCTGAAAAGACATAACATGAAAGATCAATCAAGCTTTTTTGTGGTCTTGTTCTGTTCCAAAACAAACCGCAAAACTTCTCATCTAACTGCGGAATTCACAATGAGGATATCTTAAAATCTTACCTAATCGATGCGAACTTAGATGGAGATGATGTTCCTTCAAGTTTATCTATCTTTCTAACCACTGCATAACTGCAAGTAACACAAGCAAGCAACAGACAATAAACCTCTTTGTGTTATATAGCCTAATGGGTCATTTAGCAGCGTCCAAAAGAAATAGCCTTTCACCTTCTAATTCCGGAAGAAACTGCATTTTGTAGCACGTGATGATGCGCTGGATCTAGTGCATCACTCACGCTGTCGGGAAGAACTGATCCAAGAAAGCTAGTTGACCTTTTGCTTCTGAGAAGACTCTGAAAACTGTTAGAAATCACAAACAGTTTAAAGAAAGTAAGAGTATGATTCTTAATCCTCACCTTTGATTTATGGCCAACATTAAAGAGAAGGCATGAATGGAGCCTGAAGAACTCGTTGCAATTAATATATCTGGAAGCTGTCCCGATGGTGCAAAAGAGAGTGAGTATATTGTTGATGGGTATGTTCCTCTCCTGAAACTATATGACTGCAACACAAGAAAGAATCGATTAAGAATCTGTGGAAAGACTAAAATATATTATGCATCCAAAGAGAAACTATTATTTCACCTTAGTTGCTTCTGAAACAAGATGGACTCGGATCAGAGTTCCTTGCTCAGATGCTGTAGCAATATACATTCCATTTGAAGAGAGGGCAATCGCAGCTAATGGAGAACGATGTGCATCTATCTGTAATCGAGTTAAACAACCAAAGAAACAAAATTATTAAGTTTTAACTTATAACAATTGGGCTAGGTGTGCAACTCAGAAACCATAATTTTTAATCTAAAATTAGGTGAAGCATCTAGTAAACCTCACTGTGAGACTGCAAATCCATGACGTTATACACCAACACAGATCCTTTCGTTACACTAGCCGGAACAGCTAAGTAGCAGCCTTCAAGACATGGAGAGAACGCAGAGAGACCTGCTCGAATATAAACAAAACATTCTTGTTTACAACGAACTACTAAGACAAAAGATGATGAAGGAAACACTCTGAACTACCTTTTGGATTTGGCACAGTGTCGATAGTATCAAGCATAACAAGCGTATTCAAGTCGTAAACGAATGTTTTCTCTAGCAGCACAACAACAAGTCTGATAGAATCAATCACAGCACCATGAATTCATCTCAAAACAACAACCTGTGATGTTGAATTAGCAAAAACATCTGAAGAGTCACACAAGTTTAGTAACTAACCTTTTCTTGTTCATACGGACAGCGAGTATAGAGGTCAAAAAGTTCAATTCCCTAAGAGGAAAACCCGTTGTGGTCTTGAATAAGCAAAGTCGCCGTGGAGATAGAGAAGCCTACAAATTAAATTTGCCCGAATCATTCAAAGATCGAATCCTATTACCGCAATAAAAAAAAAAAAGGTTCTAAAGCACAAACCTGTTCACCAGCTCCAACAATTGCAAGTAGATCTGAGCTATACAACATCTCAACAATAACAAAAGCCCCAGCAGCTATACCAACATCAAACAAAAACATAATTTCAGAAATAAGTAAAAATCGAACCTTGAAACAAATCTAAGATAACAACATTAGCTTATTACCAGGTTTCAATTTCAGACACTATCCAATCAAAATTTGCAAAACATCTACAAGTGTTTAATGTCTGCATTACAGGATGTTGTCTTCAACATCAGCTCATACTTTACGGATTCCATTAATCAAACCAATTTTTATTTTAACCCTATCTATCGTATAAGGTTACAGATAACAAAAAAAGTTGATCCTTTGATGAATACCCAGAATTGGAGAGGTAAGAATCTAAGTGGAGAATAGAACTTGCCTCGTTCATAGCAGAGTCTTCCTGTAGTGGAATCGAATATTTTGAAGGAATCTTTCGAGCTGATCGCAAAACCACTGCAAAGACAAAAGGAAAAATTGAGCAGCCAACAAAAGGGCAGCTTTTGAGTTACGTTTTCTTGAGAAGAAAAAGGCAAACAAATTTTCCTGGAAAAAAATCACTAAAAAGAATCGAATTTGTTGTCTTCAATGATTTTTCCATTATGTAAAAAAGGAAAAATAAAATAAAATCACCTATTATCTTGGTTGAAAGAAACACAATAGATTGGAGATGAAGAGGACTGATTCGCCATGTCGCCAAATCGTTAAAGACTCTTCTCTTTTTCTTCTTACAAAGGGAACTGTTGTTTCCTTTTACTTTATATATATGTTCTGTTTTCGTCTTCTTCTTGTCCTTATCCACCAGAACGCTGTCGTTTCGTTTTTTTCTTTTTCCTATTCCTTTCGGAAACTGGTTTTCTTGTTTGAGTGAGGTAAAATTTGACTCGGTAAAAATTGTTGGTTTGTGCTAAGAGCTGAAAATGACACATGAGAGTCAAAGTTGGACAAAAGTAGCAAAGGCATAAGCATTACTAGAGGACCACAAACAGCTTATTATGATCACAACAAAAATCAAATCCTGATCATTCAAACAAGTATTGATACGATTGAGAGTGAAAAAGAGAGAGGGAGAGGAGACAGCAAATCAGATTCTGGTCAAAAGAAGAGTCAAACAAATCAGTCTCGCATAGTTTCTTCCTTTGCCATCATTACCGGTTAAAAAAGCAAAAATATATACATCAACACACAATCTCAAACTGTAGAGAATTTTTCATCAATTCACCACCAAAACATATACATATGTCTATATTATAAAAGTGTAGAGCTTTTTCCTTCGGGTTGTTTGATAGAAAAATGATATATTTCTTTTCTTTCTCTGTGTTATCTTGGACCGGATAGTTCCATGGCGAAAGAATCTAAAGGCTGTTGATCATCGTCATCATCGAAAGCCGAAGACCCAAACATTTGATAAGTAGGATCATTGCAATGTGCTTCAAGCCTTGAGGCAGAAGTAGTAGACAAAGATGAGATTGTCTTGAAAGAGATATTGGCATGATAAAAATGTGAATGGTTATGCGAAGCAGCCCATCTCTCGGCTAAGCCATCGCCTTCGAGCATCAACACCACTTCAGACATCTTAGGACGATGAGCTGGAAGATATTGTGTGCATAGCAAAGCCACTTGCAACATCTCTCCGACCTCAATCTTATCGTAGTTTGTCCCGAGTTCTCGGTCCACCAACTCCTCTGTTTTCATCTCTTCATGCAGTTTCCTCACCTGAACCAAGTTACAGCATCCGAAGAAAAACAATGTTGTTGAGTTCGGTTGATCATACAAAGTAATCATGAAAGTGTGTGATTCTGAGTCTCATTGCTTACCCATTCAAGCATAGCTCCTTTCTGGCTAACGGTTTTACCAAACTCAAGAGCTCTCAATCCGGTTATGAGCTCTAGCAAGAGTATACCAAACCCAAACACGTCGGTTTTCTCAGAAGACTGACCGGTGGAGAGATATTCAGGTGCAATATGGCCAACCGTGCCACGAACCGCGGTCGTGACATGAGAATCCTCGTGGTTAAGGAGCTTTGCAAGCCCAAAGTCACCAACAACAGCTTCAAAGCACTCGTCTAACAGTATATTAGCTGCTTTGACATCTCTGTGAATTATCTTTGGATCACATTGCTCGTGTAGATACAACAAACCTCTCGCTGCTCCAATCGCAATCTTCTTCCTCATGTTCCAGTCCAATGCCGGTTTAGCTACAAAAGTGAACAAAGTTTGGTTAAAAGTTATCATTGGAAATGAGATTTGGACCGACGATATAAGTCTTATACTTACTTTTAAGCTTCAAGGCGACGCTGCCATTGGGCATGTAAGGATAAACAAGAAGCCTTTCACTAGGAGTTTTGCAGTAACCGATTAACCGAAGCAGATTCCTATGAACAGCTAGGCTAATCATCTCTAGTTCAGTACGAAACTGTGAATCCCCTGAAGTTCCATTAACATCCTTCAACCGTTTCACTGCAACCATGGTCCCGTCTCCTAGCTTTCCTCTGTAGACATTACCAAATCCTCCAGCGCCGAGAATGTTCTTGGAACTAAAACCATCTGTAGATACATGAAGTTCTCTGAACGTGAAGCTCCTTAGATTCCCAAGTCCTTGAAGCCCTTCCTCTTGTTTGTCTGCTAAAAAGCAAAACTTTAAACATCTTGCTGAATCATAGTTGTATAAAGCACAAAGCTCTTATGAATGACGAACCGTTTAAATTAAGAATGAGTAGCCTTCTTTGCTTCTTTCGGTACCAACAAAAAGACCCGAGAGCAACGATTAGTAAAACAACAAGGCCAAGGCTTACACCGAGTGCTATCGCCAGTCTATTAGACCTGCGTCCTACACACAATCAAGTAACAAGAATGATTAATGACAGGATCGATTACAATAGGTAGCAAGACAATGCAAAGAAGGAGAATTTTACCTGATGAGGAGCTCAAAGAAACAGAAAGAGGACTTGGAGTGATAGATCCAGAACAAATCTCAGGTGTGCTTCTACAAATCAAAGGATTCCCAGCAACACTACAACAAAACAAAAGCAAGAATTAGTCCTAATTAAATATAAGAAATTATGAAACCCACTTTGAAAATTATAAAATATAATTACTTGAAAGTCCTGGCTGGGAATTTAGGAACAGGGCCACTGAGATGATTGTAAGACAAGTCCCTAAATTTTGAAAACAAAACAATTCAGACAAATCTTGAGTAAGGTTTAAAAAATAAGTAGAATAGAAAGATGAAGGAAGGAAAAGACAAATGTTTAGACTCACAAGAAGGAGAGATGAGGAATTTGGGACAGAGAGGCAGGGAAGGGCCCAGACAATGAGTTGTTGTTCAGTCTCCTATTTTGAAAATCAATTGGTACGAGGTAAGATGATTGTATGAACTGATCAAAATCATTACTGAAGCTAGACAAGGAAACTCACAGATACTGGAGGCTGCTTAGCTGGTCGACTGAAACAGGGATTTCGCCGGAGAGTCTGTTGTTGGAGAGATCCAAAGTTTGTAACTTGGGAAGAGAACCGAGCTCCGGTGGGATCTTTCCGGAGATGTTGTTGTTCTGCAATAACCTACACACAAAACCCACAAGCAAGGAAACTGAGTTTAGAGATACAAACACAAAAATAATACTATTATAGAAAACGAGAGGGAGGAAGATCCGAGGATGTCGTGGTCTTACACTTGTCGGAGATTTGTGAGATTTCCAATAGACTCAGACAAAACTCCAGAGAGAGATTGGCTCGGCGCTCCTCTACAGTTGGAGAGAGAGAGAGAAAGAGTGAGACTTTGTCGCCATTAATGAACTCAAAAAGAGAAGAGAAGACAAGGAGATAAAAGAAAGAAGAAAACTCACAGGCCAATGACGAGGTTGTCGGGAGAGCAAGTGATCATAGCCCAGCTACAAGGATCAACTGAAAACTCGTCCCAGTTGTTCAAAGCTCCATGAGGATCATGCAAACCGTTCTTTATATTTATTAGCGCGTCCACTGTAACCAACCATTTTATACACAGACACAAAATTCAAAATCCAAACTTTAAACCAAAGGAACAGTTTTTGACTTTGTTTGTAAATGTTTTGTTTACCTTCAGGGTTTCTTGGCTCAGAAGAGAGAGTGAGAGTAGAGAAAGAGAGAAGCAGCAAGAACAAATAGAGGAGATGAAGTTGATGATTCAACATCGTCGTCGTTTTAGTTACAACCACCGTAGGAAGCTTTAGTTACGACAGAGTAAACGAAAGTCCTCAAGAGGAGGGAGACAACATTGCTTTCTTTCTTTTTTGGGCGGGGTGAGGTTGTGCCCACAAACACACCTAGAAAAAGAAGAGAAAGCAAAAGCAACACAAAGAAGAAAAAAATCTCTGCTTTATGTTATTATTTGAAAAAAATGAAAGAAAGAAAGAAGTCTTGACTCTCGGGTCTATCAAAGAAGAGTCTTTGCTTTGTTTCTTCTTCTTCTTTCTTCTTCTCAAACAGTCTCTCTCACACAGGAGAAGAAGGTAAAACAGACAAACATGAGACGTTTAAATGAGGAAGGGAGAGAGAGAGAGAGAAACTTGGCGTTTGTGGGGGAAGAGAGAGAATCAGGGGAAGCTGATACGGACTGTCGGACCCGGGATGGTGGATGCTGGTCTACTCTACACTTCTCTCTCTCTCTCTCTCCCTCTTTTCTTTTGTCTCTTTTTCTTAATGCTAATTTCCTGTTTATTATTACAACGACAAATTGTAATTTTAAATTGAGTTTTTGATTTATTTATCTCTTATGGTGTGGGTTTTATTTTAAAATATATACAAAATTATCATATTGCATGATGAATGTAAAAGAAAATCATGTATCAAAAGCAATATTACAAAATCTTTGAGTTACAAAATTTGATTTATTTCTCCATTTTCAAATAAAATTAGAAGAAAGAGAAAAATGATGTAATGTACTAAAGACTACCAGAGTCAGGCTATAGGACTGGTATGCAATGCACGCTAAAATGCTCTAATATTGTTTTTTGTCTTTTTCAAGTTTTTCTTCCATCTTAATGGAAACAACACTTTTACCACAAGATGAAATTTGAGAATTTGCTGTCTCCCTACCTAGATTTGAAATTTGGTGATAGTGATATATTTAATGATTCGCATATATAGAAATTATTGTATAAATATGTCAAAACGCAACAACATGAGATAGTGAGTGGTACCAAGAGAAACGAGCGACTAAATAAAAGATAAGCCTTGAAATAGGGAGAATCCACACTTGCCTGTTGAGGTGTTATCTGTGATGTTACGTTATTTATGTATGATAAGTCCCTATACTTTTGAATTTTTCCTTCTTTTGTCACTCTGTTTTCTTCGTCATTATTTTGGCCCACCTCCTCCTCCTTTTGCTATTAATTTAATCCAACGTCCCTCTAATAATTACATCTTTGTCTTTCTTTTTCTTATTTTATTACTTTCCTATCTTTTTCCCCTTTCAATCACGTCTTTACTTTACTGCAAGAACATTCATGACCCCCACGTTTCGAATGTATGTTTTTAATAAAGTTTTCGTATAAAATGCTAGAAAATAATCGAGCTTTTAGTTAAGATGAACATATGGACGGGACTAATAAATAATCAATCATGCATTTCCAACTCTACAATTTCGTACGTAACAATGCACTCGAACTCGAAGTTGATAATAAATCAGATTTATGGAAATTTGAATTGATGTGTTTAATTAGATGTATGCATATCACATTTCCAAGTAGTCTATAACTTCACATTTTCGTACGTAACAATGCACTCGAGCTCGAAGTTAATAATAAATCAGGTTTATGGAAATTTGCATGTGTTTAATTAGATGTATGCATTATGCATATCACATTTCCAAGTAGTCTATGTACCGAGTACGAAAATAAGAGGTTTAGTACACTCCCTATTATAAGTGATAAATTCATCTACGATCATGTTATCTTACGTCACGTGATAAGATTTTCTTCCTAGTAAAATTTCCTTCCTATAAAAAATGTTTATGCTGTGCTCTAATAAGGATTTAGATTAGATATATTTTGATACCTTGTTGTTTCTCACTTAATATAATAACAACAACAGCAGCAAAACATAATTAGTTCGTGTTTGATGAACATAATCACGGTATGTTAAGAACGAACTCATTATTAAAAGCAATATCACATAAAAAATTCATTACAACTTTGTGAGTACGTAGTTACTAGTAATCTTTTGTTTAGTGCCAATTATGGTAATATCAATTCAAGAGTTAGAAAATTGTTTTCTATATATATAGCTAAATGATTGCATGTTATAATGAACGATGACTTCAGCTATTTGATCGACGAGATGATGATTTTATTTTAATTTATTTTCTCTCTTTTGTAACAATGAATTTTTATAATCTATTACAGTTTCAAATCATTGACTCATAATCTTTATAGATCAAATATTATTCAAGTAGATGTAAAAAAAATCACTCTAATAATAAATGTGAAGTCCGCGCACGGCGTCACCATGTTGTCTAAGAATCGAGATTGAACATATCATTTTGATTACTCTTCTATCTTGTGTTCACCGAAGTGTCAAATAACGAGTTCGCCGTAGCTACTGGATTACAGTTGATCATCGAATCGTCACAAAAATGTTAAATCGATTTGATGAGTAAACACATGAAAATGATCAGTTTAGATCCTTGGTTTAAAAAATGAATTACTAGAAGAAAAAAAAAATAGAAGAGGAAATGTGCGGATATGGAAGTGGCCAAAATGCCTAATTAGGCTGAGCAAGATGAGGTAAGCAGCGAGATGCTTGCAACCAATCACCTTATTTTCTCCTCACATATTATCGATGATCCATACATCATGCATGCATGCATCTTTGTACTTGTTTCGTGTATATATAAAATATCCCTTGGATCACACACATAATAAGATATACATGATATATAATAAATTCTACAACCTTTTGGTGATCCTTTTATTTACGCTCGAGAAAGTAAAACCTATGTTTTTAAAATTTGTTGGTAAAAAACAGTTCATGTTCAAGCAGCAATGTCGGGCAAAACCTCTAGTCTTACAAGAGAAATATTGCTGAATTTTTCACGAAGATCACGAATAATGTAACGCGAGAATTGGATTCAGCCGAATCTGTAAGACTTAAAATTGGTCTTTCAGTGAAGTGGAGAGAAATTAACTGGATGATGGGACAAGTCCAGCTGCAGATCAACATTATTATGCGTTTTTGGCCTCTCTGTTTCAATATTTTTATATATTTAATGAAGTTTGGGCATAATGTAAAACACATACGGAAAGAGGGAACTAACTAGTTTCCATGACGGGATTATAAAAGTAGGATCATTTGTACCACATAAAAAACTTGGATATTTGTATTATATATTTACTTCAGCATTGTTTTGTTTCATCTTTTTATCCACGGGACCATATTCTCTCATATGCACCAAATATATATGCTTTATTCCATCAAAGTCCTTTTTCATATTTTGTGACTTACTGTTTTTTTTTTTTTGGTACCAAGGCCATTAATCATCGTGACTAGTCCAATGTGTGTCCCATTACAGTGTTGGTTGTGCATCCTAGCCCTAGGCATTACGGAAAGGGTTTTAAGTTTCCTTTTGTTTTTTGTTCCAAATTCTCCGATTCTATTTTCAAACATGTTCAAATAATTTTCTATTTAAGATTGTTTTTGATTCAAACAGGTATGGAAGAGATATGAGAAAGAAACAACTATTAGATAACATACTAGAATCATATGTTAAAGTAAGTTAAAATTAAAAATTATAAGTAATTTTCTAAAAATTCTTAACTCTTTCTAATTTTTTGGAAGAAAATATCTGAAATAACTCTTACTCAAATTATGAAACATTTTTAAAAAAAAAATTAGCTAGATTTTTTCCCAAATCCATCATGTTAGTCAAATATTTCATCATGTTAATTCTTATCAAAATTTCTTAGAATTTTTTTTAATTCTTAATTGCTCATATCCATAAATTTCTGTTTTACATCCATGAGTACCTAGGCACTAAAATGCATCCGACTATCATAGCAACGGAGTCTGAGTCATCAATCATATATTTAATTAATAGATCTTCAAGCCATTTTAGTGTTTAGAGAGAATGTAGTGGAAAAATGCTGTTTTTACCACCTATGATGAAAGTTTATTTTTTTTATATACACTTGTATGTATCGGCCCGAGAAATTCAACCCGAGTGGTTGAACCTGGTGGTAATATAACGACCTAAAAAAACTATTGGCTTTACGCATTAAGTTTCGAAATACAATCGAACAAGCATAACATGTGTTTTATTTTGTATAAGAATTACCTAAAAGGGCTACAAAAAGCAAATGAAGAAACGATATTCAAATAGTGAAAACACAGAAAAAAAAAGAGAGTAAAAAAAGTTGAAGTTAAAATAAGGAAGAAAAAGAGAAAGAAAAGGCAGCAAATCTTCGTCGGAGTGCGTTTATTCTTCTGCGATTTCCCATTGCTCGTATGGTCGACCTGATTCTTCCACGTTCTCTAAATATTCTATTTCTATACGATTTCTTGACTATACTTTTGTATATGAATATTCTGAGGAGCAAGTGAGTATTGTTATCCATATAAATAAACTAAAAAATACAATTAGTCCATATGTAAATTGAACAGAGCCCGAGTGTTTTGTACCGTCTATTAAGGGCTTAATACGTTTAAGAACAGTGTATTTAGTTGAATTTGTTGAACCAAGGAGAAAACAATACATGGGCTTCTGTAGGATGGTTCTATTGGATCCCAAATATCCTCCAAAACCCAAAACTTTTTAAAGGGAAATCAAACAAAACATAAACTGGATCGTTTTATAATAGAGATCGGTGACAAGTATCATGGGCCTAAGGTTTGCTAGCCCAAAAAGGCAGAAATGCTCTGTTTCCTCTTAAATGTCAAATCCAAATTCTAAAGTATACTAAATTTTTAGAAATTTCAAGAAACAATAAAAAAAAAATAGGCGTTGAAAATATCATCAGAAACGTAAATGGAAAAGAGAAAAGTAATATAAATTTTTGCAACGGTTATGTGTTGAAAGAAAATCATAAAAATGCATAATACTAGAAGTTTTAAGTTTTCGTCATAACAACTAACAATTTTTTAAAAAGCTAGAAAATCTATAAATATGATAATAAAATCAACATAAATATAAATTTATGTTTTGTAGAGTTAAACAAAACGAGAAAAACTAATATCGAAAGAAAACATAAAAGTACTCATGTATATTGTGGAGAGAAATTTACAATATTTGTACAGTTTAATCGTTTAAAAGAAATGTTTTATTTTTTTCATTTCTAATTGGTGTGTAACTTAAAGACAGAGTAATGAATTTGTTACTCTTACTTGGACAATGGACAGTAGAACACTAATCATAACTAGTACACATTATCAAGGGATAGAGATTTTGTCCGTGAAAAATTTTAAGTGGAAAATTAAAATGCATTTATATAGTTAGTAAATGGTTGATACTTTTTTGGATTTCGAGAACACAAGAAACCCCATAAAAAATGTGCATTCAAAATCTTCCATATTTCCCAAGAAGATAGTAGTCTATATAACTAAAATACTGATTATAGTAACTTTTTGTTAGAATTTGCAAACTAAGTTGGCAAGAAATTTTGATAGTTAAGAGTTAAGACCATATCATATCAGTTCATATATAAAGTATAAAGCATAATCTGTAGACTTAACTTAAATAATAGTTACTTCTTGCATTGAACCTACTATACTCTCTTTCTCTTACTGTTTTAAATCTATATTCACTCACTTAATAATTGCTTCTTTTTTATAATTCCTGAATTAAACACACACTAATTAATTGTTTTTGAGTAAGACCATCATTAATGTTGGGTCTCTTCAGGACAGATTTGTATTTAATTTTTTTAATAAAATAATTATATAATTAAAATTTATTTAAATAAAATAAAAGTTTTCATTAGTAGAATGACATCTCGAAGAAAAAAAAAAGCTTACTTTAAACATGTATTTTGTGTTTCTAAAACAAGTGACATATGTTGTTCTCTTTAATTATTTTATTATATTTTCATTTTTAAAAATCTACTAAGATACTAGTGTTAATAGTGCTCTAAAAACCTTAATATCCGGTTTTATGAAAGGCACATTCCACGAGAAAAGTAGAAATGCAGAAGTAGAAGTGTAGAACCAAGAAACAAACATATCACAATACACATCGAATGAAATAAAAGAATAATCTCTTACTTAGACATACATGCAATATCACCAGCAACATATATACATAGTTACATACATAGAAAAGCAATATCCTTACCGATATAGATATATATACATATATATATATACACATATAAAATCCTTGGAATCAGAAGAAATATAACTAAAATATATGCAATGGCCTGCGTTTAAAATGATAACCTGCGTTTACAGCCAAGTTCTTGCATAATTGATGAAAGTAAGTACGAAAAAGTCTTTTCTTAGCTCATAACCAAAATAGTTCATAAATATTGCTTTCGGCAAAAAGCAAAACAAGTTATATGTTTGATAAATGAAGTAGCTCATACAGCAAAAATAAAATTTAGAGAGGAAAAGAAGAGTGTATAGCATGATAATGTGTGACAAGGAGATTGAGCCATTCTGCCAATACCACTACACTAATTTTTTTCAATAAAAAGAACAGATTAAACACATATCGACGAAATGAATCTGATCAACGACAGGGAAGAGTATTGAGGCTCTTTTTTCGTCTTCCCTAACGAAAATTCTCTTCTTGAAACCCCACCATTGTAGCAGTTTGAAGTAATACTCAGTCATATCCGCCATTGTTTACTTCTACTATAAAAAAAAATTCAAGAGAAGAACAAAATATCAGATAAAACATATACAAAGAACTCGAACAAGTGAGAAGAGAGACAGAGAGGAATGGATTTTGGTGAAGAAGACGAAGAATGTTGTGTGAATCAGAAGATGAAATAAGAATACATATTTGCTTTTTCTTCTTGCTTGTTTCATCTTTTGTGGATTCTTCTGAACTTTGTTTTTTAGCTTTTATTCGTTTCGTCTGAGAGAAGCCTCCTCGCAAACCTTACCTGCTCTCTCTCTCCAGAGTTCTTTGTGTGGGCACTAAATACAACTGTCATAAAATATTTAATTTAGTAAGATTTTTGGAAATTACCTTTAATATTTAATATCTAAGTAATTGTGAATTCAGCTATATGATGATGTGTATGGCCGCATCCGATCAATGTGTCAAGTGCGTATCACGTGTACAATCCAAAAACAAAATTGTGATATTAGTGACACTTTATGAATGTGATTAGATGTGTTTGACGCGATTTTATCGTTTGAAGTTCAACTGCAATAAACACGCACTACCTTTCAAACCATCATGGTTAAAAGGCATGCATCACATTGGAATGAGATTAGTGGTTCTCCTTTGATCATGCTCTTAGAAGACATGCATCACATTGGTATGAGATTAGTGGTAAACTGGTATTATGTTAATGTATGCGTAATCAGACATTCTGGGATTTTTTCCTCGAATATAACAATGAAAAATAAGATAGTTTTTAAAAACAAAAGCAAGTTATGTGATTGTTGCTCAAATAAAAAAGCAAGTTATGTGATTATACCGTTGGTATGGAATGAACTTTCTGAAAAACTACGTTATTACCTATTAGTTCTGACTCAGCTGTGTTCACTTATCTAAGAAGATATACACCAAAACCCATCTTTAAATCATCTTTATTTATGTTTAGTTCCGACTTGGCTATTATATCTAACTTATAAATCTATCTTTTTCCTTAGTAATTTGGATGAAAATTGAAGGATTTGGGCAGTACAATGCGTGTAAATCTAACACAAATTCGTCGTGGAAGGATTTGGGCAGTACAATGTTTCCGACGTGGAAGTGTCGTCATTATTCTTGTAATCAACAATCAAATTATTTGGTTGTACTAATAGTTTCCCATAGGTACGGTTTCTTTTGTCAACATATTAATTTTGGTAGGTTACCTCTCATTATATTCATTTATAGCAACATCAATAGTGGATTGATTAGCGAATCGATCCAATAAAAAAAATAAAAAATATGCTTCAGCGATGGTCTGACCAAAAACATGTGCTCCCTAGTCGACGCTATATTTTATCGAGAGTCGAGACTACCATCAGGTCCACCACCAAAACACTATACACATTTTCATATTCTCCTTTCCCAAATACCTATAACCATAATAATACATACACATCCAATACATGATACACACAATAAACATATCTATATTTTAGTAGGCATCGGTGTAATAGTTGAGCCGAACCGGAATTGAAAATTTGTGGTAGGTGTTGGTTATGTTGGAGAGGAGAAAGATCTTACGGCATAAAGAGTTACACGTGTACGAAAATGGTAAGGGTAAAGCTGAAAGAGCAGAGACAGAGAGGTAAAATGACTTGTGACTTGTGAGGTGAATTGACAGAGAAAAGGCAAAAAACAAGAAAAGGAGTTACGAATGAGACAGAATGTCTGAGGAAACGTCGGCTTCCCTCTGTCCATTGTAAGTCTGTAACACTATTCTATCTCTCAAAACCTTTTTTTTTGTTTGTTTTGTAGAGTTACCAAACAAATATGACCTGGCCTTTTAAGTTGAAAATAATAAACGATATTATCTGTTAACCGTAAGAATGAATGTTGGCCAAGTTGGATAGTAGATAGAACATAAAGACGAAATGAAGTTTTTTATACAAAAGATAGTGGTTGAAGTTTTGAAATAATAATTTTATATTACTATAACCTTGATAAAATTACCTCTTTCGTTTTTTTAATACACTTAACAATTAGTAGTCAAAACAAATTTGGCTAAGACCCATCTACACTAACGCCGGGCTGGCTTGTCCCTTTTATTTATCTTCTACATTTATAATAGAAAGCCTTTCTTCAAAAAAAAAAAACAAACAAATTTGGCTTAAGTTGTAGCTTAGTGATACATTTCAGAGATGAATTTCCAGAAAATCCTTTGTTGAACGTTGAGGATTTTCGTTTTCCTAAAATTAATCGGACGATATGAAAAGAAAAACAGACATCTAATACTAATAAATCAAACACGTGTGGATTGGAAAGCAAAGTGAGTTGAAAGATATAATGTACAAAAGTTCAATGGTTGTTTGCAGTGTTGCTTATATTGCTTCCACCTTTTGTCTTACTATTTATGAAGTAACATTTTCTATTAAATATTATGAACATGTGAAAATAAAGCTTATCGTTGTGGAATATGCTATTCTATTATTTCATTGCATCTAATAAACCATGTAATCCAATCCAATAATAGACTGTTCCAAATTTTCAAAACCCATTCAAATTTCAACAGTAAATGAGACCCATTTAGAAGCCCACAAATCCACAACATCACTCCTACTATTTATATGCATAAATTTCTAAACTATTTAACTTTCAATGTATAATTTAGTTTTGAATAAAAACTATAAGCTTTGAATAAAAAAATTTGAACACCAAAACATCCAAAAAAATAAAACCAAATAACAGTGGTAGACATTATACTAACTAATTTTTACAGTAGTCGCTATGTATGTAACTGGACGCGTTTAGGGACCATATTCAAAGTTCATCTCTGTAGATTTTTCTTTTGTTAAGATATTTGCAGTTTTTTTGGCCTTGGTGATTGATTCTTGTACAACGCCATATTTGGACCGATGAATTTAATAACTAAATAAAAGTAGCGGAAATGAGATTTGGAAATGACTATTGAGAACCCTTCTTGGAACGGCAAAGAAAAAGTCAAAAGTGTCGTAATTTTTATATTTTTTGAACGAACCTTAGGTATATATGTATGTGTGTGTGCGCGTTTCAAACGAAGATATTTTAATTCCACAGGAGAGAACAAGATTGGGTGTCTACAAATTATATGCGATGGTGAAAGGAATCCAAACGTTTGCAAAAGGCGGTGCACGGAGCACATCTCCTTTTTCTTTTGAGATTCTTTATTTTTTTTTAGATTTAAGAGCACTATAGTATAAATTTCAAAGTTTATTACTTAAACATTGATTAAAGAAGACACTTGATTAAATTGGAGATTGATTGCGTCGATCTATTTGATTGTAAAGTACGAATCTGAAATGTTAGAATAAAATTTGATACAGAATAATTGTATAAAATATGTTTTCAGCATGTTAGAAAAGACGTTATCGTTATTTAAGAATTGCGACTAAATATAAAAACCTGCGTTACTTAAGACTTGCTGCGTAAGAAATATATTATGGTTCTGGTCAAGAAGAGATGATACCGGAGAGAAAAAAACAGTGAGGTTTGATACATTTCTCCCCAAATATGATACTTTTAATTCCTCGTCAAAAGCGTGCAATAAATAAATAGAAAATTAAATAAAAAGAAGAAAATTATAAATTTCAGCTCTAAGTACATGAATTTTTTTAGCGTAGAACTTGTACAATTGTTAATATGAATCTTCGTGTACAAGTAGGTTCAGATGAATCAACCTGGATTTACATGAATTTTAAATTTTTATACGAAAATTCTAAATTTCAGTTCTAAGATAAATTTATATGATTTTTTTAGCATAAAACTTGTACAATCGTTGGTACAAGTAGGTTCAGATGAATCAAACCTGAATTTTACTAAAACGATAAAATTATCAGATGTAAAATTTATTGCTGTCATAAAATAATAAATTAAAATATATTTTTATTCTATTTATTTATAAAATTTGATTTTTTGTTTGTAAATAAATTCACATAACTTCTTAAGAATTTATTATTACTAATTTCTATAAATCTTTCAAATAAAAGTTTGAAGCTTGATTTTAGTAGATACCAAATGTGACATTTCATTAGAAAGGTAAAAGATCTCTTTTTTAAAGAGAGATAATAAATAGTGTAACTTGGGTTGAAAATTATTTTTCTAATCAAATGTTATTCTGCGATGCAATCATGCAACTACTCTATTAAAAAGGTTGAAGTTGTTATTGTTCGATAAAAAAAATCAAAGTTGTTAATATGAGTTGTCCAAACAAATAAAGTTTTTTTTGGGTTACGAATGTTAAATTAAAAAAAAAAATCTGTTAAAATAAGAGAATTGGATACGATAGTATACTGAACATAATGCTTATAAAGAAAACTACATGGGCGTCAATTAAATTGCTTTTGGCAAGGTGAATCAATATAAAATATATAATTGATAGAATAATTTTGGTGGAAAATTACGATTAATGTAATAATATTATAATGATATCCCTCCTTCAAAATTTAATAATGTGAAAACATCGTATGGACAAAAACGGTCAACAATGGTTAGCTAGCTGTCCAGTGTCTCATTACAACACTATTACATAAAACGTGGAAAACTAAAAATCAAGTAGGTAGGTCGACCAAGTCCAACCTCATATAAATACACATATACATACGTGTTTCTTCTCCATTGCTCTCTCTCTTATCTCCCTCGATCTCGCCTAATCAAGATCTCCCTCTCGCTCTCTTTCTGCTTTCTTCCGCCGGCAAAAAAAAAATGGTTGAGCAGAAGAAGTTCGCTCTGTTTCTAGCGACTCCTGATTCAGAGTTCGTGAAGAAAGCGTACGGAGGATACCACAACGTGTTCGTGTCGACGTTCGGTGACGAAGGAGAGCATTGGGACTCATTTAGGGTCGTGGAAGGCGAGTTTCCCGAGGAGAAAGATCTCGAGAAGTACGACGGTTTCGTTATTAGCGGAAGCTCTCACGACTCCTTTGAGAATGATGAATGGATCCTTAAGCTATGTGAGATCGTCAAGAAACTTGATGAGATGAAGAAGAAAGTTCTCGGCATCTGCTTTGGTCACCAGGTTTTTTTTTTTTTTAATAATATATATTTTAAAGCTTTTTTAATTTTTCTTACCAACCTAACTTTAATCATTGGTCCTAACTCGAACCTTCGTTAGACCAAATCTTGACTGAAATATTAACGAAACCCTTTTTACACATACTGTGGATAAATTCGTTATATACTTATATCTAGTGAATTTAGTGAAAAATCCCGTTTTTGTTCTATAAATTAAACCCATTTTGTGCTAAATATCGAGTGGAAAAATAAACGATGCCTATTTATGATCTGATACTTCCCTTGGAATAATGTGTTTGACCAATGGGTGATTAATCTATGAAGTGTTCAACAAGCATGTCAATAAAAGTTTTGGGATCTACTAATATCGAATAACTAAATAAGCAAAAATCCTGCACACCTGCCATTAACTCTAATGTTTTCGAGTAATTAAAAAATAATCTCTAATTTATCGGAAAATTGTAATTCTTTTTTAGATCATAGCCAGAGTAAGAGGAGGAACAGTTGGAAGAGCAAGGAAGGGACCAGAACTTAAACTTGCAGACATAACCGTCAAGAAGGATGCGATTACACCAGGAAGTTACTTCGGAAACGAGATTCCGGACAGCATAGCCATCATAAAGTTGCACCAGGACGAAGTGTTAGTGTTGCCCGAAACTGCCAAAGTACTAGCTTATTCCGAAAAGTACGAGGTGGAGATGTTCTCCATTGAGGATCATTTCTTCTGTATTCAAGGACATCCCGAGTATAACAAAGAGATTCTCTTCGAGATCGTTGATCGTGTTCTTCGTCTTGGCTACATCAAGGTCAGTTTTATTTCCATTTATTCCCCCATTTACAGATCAGATAGGTAGAAAAGAAGAAAACTATAACTTTGATTTAGTAGTCACGGGTCAGAGCTTAGATCAAATATTCACTGGAACGAATTTAAAATGTAGGATAATATTATAAAGTTTGTATGTTTTGGATTTTGGTTCAGTAGCTCCATTTTACTACACCTCATAGTAGCTGTTAGTTGAACCAATAATTAATTCAATATCTGCAGCTTGTGGATACTGTCGCCTTGCTTGTCTTATATCACTATTATTGTTTTTTTAACCAACTAAAAACTAACATTTATTTCTTTATTTATTTAGTATTTAATATTTTATTTAATTTGATTGCTTGTAAAAATCCACAGCAAGACCTTGCGGATTCAGCAAAGGCCTCGATGGATAACAGGGAAGCAGACAGGAAAGTTTTGGAGACGATTTGCAAGAATTTCCTTAAAGGCAGAGTTCCAACTAATTAGTTTCACTCCCAAATTATATATTTGGCTCTTGTGTTATTGGAATATTCAATGTGTAACCTTATTAAACTCATCATTGTCAAAAACAAAAACTCATATTAATCTCATCATGTCATATTTATGTGTTGTCAAGGAATTCAATAAAAATAAATGATTATAGTTTCTGCATGTCATCCTAGCGTTTTTTTACTGTCTCTTTATTTAACACATGTATTAGCATGCAAGAAGGAATTTAGGGTGGTTCGGTTAGTCACTTCAATTTAGTACACTTCGTACTAGCATTTGATCCAATATCCCATTTTTCCTCACCTGTGGATGTTGGTACTTTGCTAGCATAAACTTTAGGAGAATGTATGACGTGGATCTCTTCATGAGTAAAAATTTGTAGGAAGAACTTTTGGAGAAAGCTAAGGGTCCGATAGAGAAGATCGATCACAGGATTCACATAAGTCTACTACTTTCTGTAATCTCGTCGCTATTGAAATATATGGTACGGTTGATCACGGGATTCACATAACGTAAGATTTTATAAATCACCGATAAGCAAATGATCGTTTGATGCGAAATCAAGTAAAGGAATACACATGCGAAAGCGTACGAGCTGTGCTGAATATCATTTAGTAATGCAAGCAAAGCAAGTCATTAGAAAAACATTACTTATATACTTTATAGATAAATTCTTGTATAGGGAGGGCAGTATGTTCTTCTAGTTCCATGTGTTTCAGTTTGGATTACAATGTCGTTAGCTATAAAAGCACATATAGCCATGGGAATACACATGAATGTGTGAATTTGTAAATTGTATCTTTTTTTTGTAATTAGCGGTTGAGTACGTTCTCTTCTTGTAGACAGCTCATAAAGTCACCGTTTCTCAAAATTCTTTCTCAATTAAAACGTATTTTCACCTTTTTAAAAATAAATATTTTTTTTTTAAAAAAAAGGTTTATAAAAACAAAAGAAGTGTCAGTTGGCGTGTGTGATCGTGTGTCTCCGTCGTCTTGTACTCTTTTCATTCATCGGTGATCTCTTGAGATGGTGGAGCATAAGAAGAGGTTCGCTCTGTTTCTGGCGACGTGCGACTCCGAGTTCGTCAAGAAGACTTACGGAGGCTACTTCCACGTCTTCGTCTCTACATTCGGTGACCAAGGCGAGCAATGGGATCTCTTCCGAGTCATCGACGGCGAGTTTCCCGAAGAAGAAGATCTAGACAAGTACGACGGCTTCGTTATCAGCGGAAGCCCACATGATGCCTTCGGAGACGCGGACTGGATCGTCAAGCTCTGCTCCCTCTGTCAGAAACTCGATCACATGAAGAAGAAAGTTCTCGGCATCTGTTTCGGCCACCAGGTTTTGAGATCTGATCGGTTTGGATCTTTAGGGTTTAGAAAGTGTTCATCTTTGTCTTAGAAAGTGTGCATCTTTGTCTCAGATGATCATCTCAACATGACTCTGTTCCTACATTGCTTACAACACTACGTTTAGCTTATTTGATTGGTCCAAAACAGTAGAGCTCTGTATCATCTGGTGAATATGTTCAAATATGTTTGGCATTGTTGAATCATTAGCGTAGAAAGATTCAGTCTTTGTGACATTACTTTGATCTTCTTGAACTACTGATGGTTACGTGCTTGCATCTTCTTGATCCATAATAAGAGTATTGTTGTTGCTCTGTTGTTTGTTTTTGATCCACAGATAATTACTAGAGTCAAAGGAGGGAAGATAGGAAGGGCTCGTCAAGGTCCTGACATGGGACTGAGAAGGATAACCATGGCGAAGGACAATGGGAAACTCCGTGCTTACTTTGGAGACGAAGAGGTCCCGACATCTTTAGCCATCATTAAATGCCATCAGGACGAAGTGTTGGAACTCCCTCAGTCTTCTACTGTCCTTGCCACTTCTGAGGTATGCCAAGTGGAGATGTTCTCAATCGAGGACCACTTACTCTGCATCCAAGGTCATCCAGAGTATAACAAAGAGATTCTGTTTGAGATCGTGGACCGTGTCCTCAATATGAAGCTTATGGAGGTTTGTTCATACATATCATCTATGATCATATCACTATCATAAGTGAAACATTTTTGGCAGTCGTATAAGTATTACAGTGTGATCGATCTTTTTCTGCGGTTATTTCAGCAAGAGTTTGCGGATAAGGCGAAGCGTACGATGGACACTGCACAACCAGACAGGAATCTATGGCAGAAGCTTTGCAAAAAGTTTCTCAAAGGCTAATCTCAGCAAGATTAGATTGCTGTCAAAATATGCCGATCTCTTGATGAACCTGAAATGTCCTCTATCTTCAACATATAGAACGAAAGAAACACATGAAAAAACAATCATTTTAATATTACCACATTTCTCTTATCTTTAACGTTGCAGCTCAAATCAAACAATAATAATAATAAAAAATCAATCTTAGTTATGATGATATTAACTTGTGGAAATTTAGTAAGCATCTTTGTATCTAAGGATCATCTGCAGAGAAATCAGGTTCTGAAGGCTTCTGAAATTTCACAAGTTCTATAGTAGATTTTCCTGCAATACGGTTCTGGTGAACTTTCCGAAGTGCGTTTGCAGCAAACTTTGATGCCAAGAACGTAGCTCTGATGCTAGTAGTAGTAACCGACCCTTCTACTTCTTCTTTCTTAAGTTGCTCAAGTTTCTTCTTCTTCACGTATCGTCGCCACGCTGCTTGTATAAATATAGCAGCCCAAGTCCTCCACTGTTGTGAATAGAATCTGAAAGTGTGCTGAACTTGCCTGCTGTGTAGTTTCCTGAACTGGCCAGCCACGAATTTGAGCTCATCGGCTATCAAAGCGAAAGCCTCTACTTCGGTTAGAGCCTTTGCGGTTCTGGTGGAGGACGGTAGGTTGGAACCAGATTTGGGATCAAGTGCCCATGTCAAGAGCTCTTCACCGCAGAAATCTCCTTCTTTAAGCAAACTGCGGTTGAAGAAACCGCTTCTCCCGCCATCTGTGGTCACACTCTCGAGCCGACCACGGATTATGAAGAGCATCTCGTTAACCGGGTCTCCTTCCCGAACCAAGTAAGAGTTCTCCGTGTACAGACACGGCTTCAACCGCTCACATATTGCATCAAGCAGCCTCTCTTCCATATTCTCAAACAACGGAACCTTCACATAAGGAACAACAAGACGCTTACATTGATGAATCAAAATGCGATTAAAGGCTTTTAGAAATATATTGAACTTACCCTCCGAACCAAAGCAAGACAGAGATGACGTTTGATATCTCTTCTCAGATCCTTTGGTAGGTTCTGAACCAAATTCTCTTCATCAACTCCGCGTGTCTCCAACCATTTGTACTGGTCATACCTTCTGACTCGTTCCCGCAGGTCCGGTGGAAGCATACGATGATGCATCCACTGCTCTGAGTCACGTCTTTTCACTCTCATTTCTTCAAGTCGTATAGTAAGTGACTGGAGGTAAGTCTGCATGTTACCAATGAGAAGAGCAAAGAGTAGAAGCCCAGCAACAGCAAGTGCTATGGAGAATATAATCTCTCCAGGATATGTGCTTGTTTCAAGCCCTTGACCAAGAGTGCTGCATGAGGACATCGACGAGGTTACTAATGAAACATGTGATAATAATGGACTACAACGACGGATCCTTTTTCACGTACCTGAGATTCTGAAGTCCCCACCACAAACAGAAGAAGTATTTAGATACAAAGCTTTCAGATGAGACAATGCCAGAGGACAGGGCTCTTAAGTAGATTCCGAAATCAAAAGGAGGATTGTCACCATCAGTTACATTGACGGGACAACTTTTCTGAAGAACTGACTCTTTGATAGTATTCCAAGCAGCATAACCATCCATATTTTCATTACCGCAAAACAAAAAGTTTCTGGTACAGTTCCCGCCACCAAGGCAAGCCTTCTTCCAGCATCCATTGATGCGTTCTAAAGCCAGTAAGTACCATAAAGCCCCAACAATCTGAAAAGTAAGTGTACAAAAAAGAGTTATATGAACAGATTGTTTCGAAGATATAAAAGGAAAGAGCACACAAAGGCAGTGAGTACTGACATGACTAGCAAGCATGTAGAGTAGCAAGTAATAAGCTGCACCAGCCCAAGCGGTTTCAGCAAACACTCCAGCTGTTCTCTTTAGCTCTGAGCTTAAAGGATATATCCGAATAAATCGAGGAATGTATTGAACTAAAATAATAGATCGCAACGCTTGCTTTGTTGCCAGCACATTCGCACCTCTAGAGGTGTAAAGAAATCTCCAAACTACAATCTGGAACAACATGAAGTAAACAAGTCATCAAAGTTTTAGAACAAAGAAAGCAATGGAAATGAGAGAACTTAAGAAGGAGACTCTGTTACTACCTGTGGAAGTGGAATCACGGAGAGAAAGTCAATGATGAAGTACTGCTGCAGATACCGCTTTGCTATCTGTGCAGGGTCGATCACAAGCTCGCCTCGCCCAAAAACCCGAGAAGAAGGTGCAATAAAAGCTGTTCTAAACTGTAGAGCCATGCGGAAAAGATAAAACGCATCGATGATCGTCCTCAGCGTTGTTGCTATAGTAGCCAATCTGCGGTCTATGCCGATACATTTCTGTTGATCACTAACAAACGGAAGATACAAGAAGAGGGGATCCACAGACACAGCGAGGATGCAAGAAGTAACGAACAGCTTGTTGCAGAGGAGTAGAAACTTGTCCTCTGGATCGAAAATCTTCTTCTCAGATACTTTAAGATCTTCAGGGAAAACAGCCCGGGAAACCCCGAGCCCTATAGATCTTCCAATAGACCAAAGCCCTCTAGAGCCACTTCTAAAACCTTGCTTAAAGGAACCAGATGATCCATTGTTGTTGCCCTGACCACTACCACCACCACCACGTGATGGTCCTTGTAGATTGAGTGTGCATTTGTTCAGACCTGTATCAGAAGCCTCAGAATACCTAGAGTCCATACTATCCAACCTGTAAAGAACAAAAGAAACTGAAGAAACCCTTTATGTTTCAAACCAGAAGTAAAGGAAACAGTATCTGAACCTGCCAAAGTCTCGTATGATGCTACATAAACTGTCTGAGCAGACCAATTATGTAATAAGGTAACAATAAGGAGAATCCATGAAACTAGTTACCTTACGAACTTCTCGCGTTGGCCACTGATAACTTGAGATTTCACTGTTTTTTTAGCACAGTCGAACATGCTTTTCCCCAGTGACTCAACTCATGAAACACAAGTTCCAGACCTGCTTTCATACAATAAACTAATAAACAAACAATTATCATAAAAGAAAAACCATTTCAAAGCACCACACCAAATCCAAAAACGAAATAATAAAATAAAAAAACGAAATATTTAAAAGGACAAAACATGTGAGGTTTGTTTCCAGAATTCCTCTCTAAATCATTCCTTAATAGATTGTTCTGAAAGCAAACAATGATGTAAGAACATTCATCCATTGTCGTTGACCTAAGATTCAAAACTGGCGGAAAACTCGCAAGGAACCCACACAAAAATTCCACCAAATCAAAAACATCCAAAAAAAGGAGGGAACTTTATATGTAATACAAAAAATGAGGTTTCTTTTTGAGCATCAAAACGGCGCAATCTTAAGAGAGAAGCACGATCAAAGAATTATTAAGTTGGGAGGGAATGTAATTTATACCGAAGAAGAAGTGTAAGAGAAGTTGCAGGACGAATTAGGAGGAGACGAGAACGGTGAAGAAGAAGAAGAAGAAGAAAGTGAAGAATGAAGACGAAGTCGTTTCAGACAAATTCAGAAGAAAACTGGAAACTGTCTCCGTGCCGTCCGGGTCGGGTCCACCCGCTCTTACTTACTGCCGTCCCATCTCTATAGCGTTACTAGAAAAAATAACAAATAGTTAAATATGAAACTCAAATTTATTAACCTCTATTTTCTTAAATGTTACACATGTAAAAAAATAAAAAATAAGCAGTCTGGGGAAAAAAAAAACTAACGTTAAATTGTTTTGTTATTTTTCACTTGGACACGATATCTAACTTTTCCATTATGAAAACATACATGCGTTGTAGCATTTATGTTGTTAGGCAACTTAACTAATTCCGATTCAAGTATGACAGAATGGTTTTTTTTTTATAGTTATTCTCTTTCATCGGCCAACACGTTATATTAGAATAATTCATCCATCAAACAATATATGATTAACAAATCCCATTGGGACACTGATAATAACCCATATACGTGAGACGGAGTCAAATAGACTTCAAGCAGTAGATATGTTCTTAACATTAGCAATTTTGTATCTTTTTCAGTTGATGTACAATGATTGATTTCTAGAAAAAATTATTGGTTTAACAGAAGTATAGAAGAGGAAGAAAAGGCATGTATAAGGACCAATAAGGCCATAAGAAAAGAGTAAAGCCTATAATATTCCCAACTTTGGAAACCAAAGAAAGCAAAATTGAGCAAGCCCCAGAGAAGGCATTTCCAAATTCTTCAGACCCTGGCCCATCATATCCCCCCAACTCTTTAACATCCTAAACCATTAAAACCGACATTTCCTTTAGAAAAAACACTCAAAATCTGAATATATTTTGTTTTTCCCACAAGTAAAATGATATAGCTTCTCATAGTTTATCAGAGACGCAGTAAAGACAACGTTTGGGATCAGCTCAAGAGATTCATTGATTCTGCGATCTTGTTTCTGGCCTCGTCGCAAAGAACATCCGCTTTGCTTCCATGTATTGGCTTGTGGATGATAACTCTGACACTCCCGTGGTTCAGTATACCTTCACTACCCGTCGGCATGATTTTCCCTGTTCCCATCAGCGTTATTGGAACTACTGGAACTCCGGTCTTAGCAGCTATCGTAAATGCGCCTTTCTGTAATATCAGTTTATAACATACAGTCTTATGTAAAATACACAGAGACCAGAACATGATCAAAAATATTGAGATTGTGTTTTACCTTGAAAGGACCTAACCGACCATCCTTACTCCGTGTTCCTTCTGGGAAGAAAAAGACAGATGCTCCCTTCTTTACTAGTTCCATGCAGCGTTTTAAGCAATCCTATATGATGTAAGAGAGTTAAAGAGTTTTAAAAAACTAACACTTGAAGTGTGTAAGAGAAACAAAGAGAGTTACTTACCACTTGGCTTCTTGGGTCCATCCGCTTCAAGGGAACCACGCCCATCATGGACATGGCCCAACCGATAATGGGAATTACGAATATCCCTGTCTTGCTGATGAACTTATAGCTTTGGCCAAGACTGAGAAGTGTGTATATATCCAGAAAACTTTGGTGGTTTGAAACATATACAGCAGGAGTGTCTGACGATGGCAGATTCTCCAAACCTTGGATGTCGGTCTTGTAAAACGGATAGATACTTATGGAAGCCCAGAGTTTAGCAATGAAGTGATGGAATTTCCTCCTATAGCGATCGAAGAGAAGCACGAAGGGATGCCCAATAAACATCAGGACAATGAGAAAAATGGCAGAAATGCCAGCAACGACACAAAAGAATATCCCTCTGAGTCTTGAGCTCAACTTAATCTCTGCACTTCAAAGTTGAAAGACAAGAAAGGATTGTGTGTACGTACAAAAACATATATTAAAAAGAAGAAGCTGTGATCTAGCACAGCAGATAACATTTGTTCACAGTGGTTTAGTCAAAAAAAAACAAATACCTGGTTCCGGATAAGTAGATTCAGGGGTCGCAGCTCCTGAAAGATCCGACCTAACAGTGACTATTCTTGCGAGTTCACTTAACCTCTGTGATTTCTTAACACGAACTTTGAGAGGATCACATCTTAAAGAGCGATTACACCACTGTACACCAGAACGCCTTGTTTCCCCCGTAACTTTCCCTCTAGAAGCAGCTGAAGAAGAAACATGAAATGATTAAAGAGACTCATCTCAGTTCGAAATGAGATGAGTAACTAAAGATCACAAAAATCAAAATGAGAGAGTACTATATACAATCTACAAGTCTCAAAGACTTATCAACAAGAGAACTGTATCAAGCAATCAAGAAGATATGTACCCAATATGGCATTATCTCCTTCAGATATCAGATAATAAAAATCAAGATTGTCTTACCATGAAGGGAAGTAGTAAAGCTCGCCATGCCATTCGAAATACGACCAAAGGAACATCCTTTATCCCGAGAAACCTGAATTTCCAACAAGTTACATAAAGATAAAGAGCAGTTTAATAATCATACACAAGGAGAAGAGCTTCATGCTTCGAAAGGTTTCATTTTCAACTAAAAAGCAGAGTTCTTTAATGTTGAGATTTGACCAAGAAAAGAGCCAAAAACTTTTCACATAATTAAGCTACCATTCGAGCTTTCACTTTCCATCATTATCAATCACTCAAGAGTAAAGAATCATGAAAGCGATAGTTGAAAGACGAAAGCTTACCCGAATCAACGATGACTGTGATGAACAAATGGGTTTACCATAATCTGATAACATAATTACCAAAGACAATTAAAAAGTTTGTTACTTTTTGACGAATAGTCTAGAAAGGAAGTAAGAAGAGAGTGTGAGTGTGTGTGTCCCCATACATGGAGAGACGCCCCGAGCAGAAGCGACATCCATGGCGGAATCTCGACCAAAAACATCCGTCAGATTTGCTCATGTACTTTTTGTGTCATCTCTTCAGGCTTATCTCACCGTTCGTTTGCTCTACTGTTTTCGCTTTCTAAACTTCGACTGTGTGTCGTTTTATGCTGACAAAGCGGCGGATTGCATTTTTTCTTGTTTAAGAGATAGAATGCGTGCCGTTTCTATTTCAATACAAGGCCCTTTAATGAAGCCCATTCAATATATATAGCCCGTTAGACAATGCTTATTAGGCTTTGTGTTTTATCCATGTTTTTCGATTAATGAAATTTTCGGTTAATTTCATAATCTTATAAATAAGCTGTTAATCAGCATTTCTACATTAAACAGTCTATTTTATTTAAATTCTCCAAAGACAATTTCTAACCAATTTAAATTTTGAAAGAAGAAACTGTCTTAATAAATTAACCTATAGATTCACTACCTTGTAGTTTGCACGTACAAAACGGTTTGTTAGAGTAAACACATACGACGTGCATGGTTTATTATTTGCTTCAGAAACAAGTCAAAATTTCACTACGTGAAAGTAACCTACGAGCACGAGTCCTTAACTGCTCAACATTGAAAGAAAAGAAAAGAGAAGTCATCAGTGTTTCTACACTACATTAAACGGTATATTTTTTAAAAAAAGACAATAATTCTAATCGATCTAAAATTTGGAAGGGAAAAGTGTCTTAATACAGTTTAAAAAAAGTGTCTTAATAAATTAGCCTATAAATTCACTACTTTAGATGATGTTTCAAAATGAAAAAAAAAAAATCACTGCTTTGTACTAGTTTTCACGTACAAAACGGTTGTCAGAGTAAAAGCGTATTTTATGATTTGCTTCAGAAACGGTGACATGAAATTTATAAGTGAAACGGGTATACTAAATTAATACTATCATAATTTATAAGTGAAACGGGTATATTTACATTAAATAGGATTGGCAAATTAATTAAAAGTTAAAGACACAGACATGGAGATCATCTACAGTCTACAAATCACAATATAGAAAATTTAATAACATCTTCCTTTGACTAAAAAACATCTTGGAATTAGATAAACAGATTTTCCACTTTGCCTCATCTTATTAACTCTACCACTAAGTCCATTACATATAAATCAGGGACACTCTTACAATATTAATGCATCATTTCTTCAAACTATCTATCTAATAACGTACCGTAGGGATTCTCTTAAACGATATAAATAATCTATATTTTAACTAGCTTTTATCACTGCGATCCTTTCGATCGGTAGGGAAAAATCGATGTAGTTTCTAAAAGGGATCCCTTTCTAAAATTGAATCCCATCACCAGTCAATATTAATTTATAACAATATTTTGGCATCAACTTTGTATAGCTGTCCCTTCGTGGGAGCAAATCTCGTTTTAGGCTTTAATTTTAGCCTTGTCACTTTCGTTTCCTAGTTGAGACTTCTAAAAATGTAAATTAAAGTCAAGATTCAGATCGTGAGACTTTTGGAAAGTGAATACTGTATCTCAAAACCCATAACACAAATCAGAAGAGAGGGATATTTTATGGAACAAAAGAAACTTTAACAGTATGGAAAAAACAAACAAAAATAAATCTTGCTAAAAGTTGAAACCAATCGCTGGCTACATCCTCTTGATCAATCTCTCTAAGCCATAGCCAAGCCAATCGCAACTGCGGCCAATAACAAACCGCTTCCAGCCTTCAACCCAACCGCAGCGTTATGGGAAGGAGCTGGACCTGGAGCTGGAGCTGGAGTTTTAGTCGGAGGACTAACAGGAGTAACCTTAGGACTGCCAATGTCCCCGTCACCGCTACCGCCACCAGGGTTGCGTTCAGCCAAAACAACAAGAGTAATCTTTTGGCCTTTAGCGCAGTGATCAGGAGCACCACTAATGAAGAAGTAAGCTCCTGAATTGTCTAGCTCGACCTTTGTGTCTCCATCATTGAATTGCTTCAAGGGCTTTGCTGTGTTACAAGTATCATAATCTTCTTTTGTCACTTGTAACACCGAATCAACTTTCGCGTCGTACTTCCACACTAATCCACATGCATGAATACATATTATAAAATCATATTGCAGCAAAATAAAACCATATATTATATCAAAGCTTATGATATGATTGCATGAAAACATGCTTCCGGCCGGTTGACGATCCACATGCATGAATACATTGTTATAAAACCATATAATATTGTTTAGAACATCAAAATTAAAACAATTTCCGAAAAATAAATGAAAGATAATTAGAAAACCAATTCGTTAAAAACTATTGAGACTGTTAAACTATGAAAACCAAATGTTTTTATCACAACACTCTCAATTCTTTTTTCCACAATTTGTGATAAAAACATTAGCTAGGAGAAACATAATCAAAGCCTATTATGCATCGTCAGAAAAATGAAGAGATGTAGAAATAATATATTATACCGAGAATGTCGCCGACTTTGAAACGATTGTTCTCTGCCCAGTGATTGAGAGTGTTGTTGGGAGAATCTGGAGCCTTCCATGACGCTGCAGATCCGCCAACCAGAATCATCCTCGGTTTGGAGGCAGCATGGCTCACTGTGGTGAGTAAGAGAAAAACAAGGGTCAAAATTGGAACTATGATTCCCATTTTCTTACGTTATTCTTTATTACAAACAACTATTTGGTTATTTTATTTCTGGAGTTTATCTCTCGTTTGTTTTTGTTTTCTCTAATGGTGAAGAGAAATGGAGGTGGGTGGATGCTGTTTATATAGTCATGTTGGTTTGGATCTGAACCGTGTCTTTGCTTGGGTTCGGATCTCTGAGCTTGAAAAATGTGGTCATAATTAATATTAAAGTGTAATCTTTCTCTGATTTGCTAAATAAATGTCCGTTTCTCCTCTCTTTTTATTATAAAAAAATGTTCCAGAATATATGAATGAGTTTAATTAGAAACCTACACTAAGTCTTTGGTTTGAAAGTTTTAATAGATTGCTATGAGTTTTTTATCCTAAATATACTATGTTTAAAAAACACTTACTATGTTTGATAAATTATCAAAACACATATTTCAAATATACCAAGTTTTCATATATGTTTAATGATTTAATTACTATTAACACTTTTTAAAAATATATATCCAAAAAATCCTCTTTAACCGATAGACCACACCATGCATGAATGGGTTGTTACTTTTATTTTTTTCTGTTTACTTAAATTAGTTTTAAAATAATATATTATAATCAAAAGGAATCTCGGTAGATTTGAAAATGTCTCAAACTATTAAACACATAATTGTCTGATACTAGGAAAATAAAAGTGTATTTAGTAAAGCACGTAACGCGCCGGAAGAAAACACACAAAAATTTAAAATGTAACGTAACAAGTGCCAATTATGTAATCTCTGACCTTCGTACAATTTGATTAACATCTAATCTTTGACATTTCTCTCTCGCATTACTATGAATAATTAATTATAAGCTAACGATACATACGATACGATAACGGTACTTTCATACGTTAGACATGAAAGTCTTCGGGGAGACAATTGATGTTTACGACAGACGAGCCGTTGTGGTCGAGAACGAAACTAAAATTCTTAATGGCTATTAATTGGTAGAGCGACAGATTTCTACGGTTTACTTAAAAAGAAAAGTGGCTAAACATTGGCTTTGAATGATATTATGGATTACCATTATTAACGTAAGCTAATTGATCTTATTCAAAGATAACTGAAAATGTTACCAACTGTGATTAGTCTTTTGTATTATCTTTTATCGCTAATTTTTTTTATATGTAACCAAAGATAGATAGATCATGTAGATAATAGAATTCGTATGTATATTCTTGTCCTCTAAACCGTCGCCAGTGGTCAATAGGAAACCACACCAATTTTGCTAGATGATAGAATTCGACTCTTAAGTCTTGTTATTTTAGCCTCGATGGGCCTAAGAATCTACCCATTTGAAGAGAACTGAGCACACGGCTTAGGTTATCTTAACCGGTTAAAATAAGTAACAACAGAGTAAGGGTAATCGAACTTGATAAGAATCGGAATATATCAACTGATTGAGCTTTGAACACTAAAAAATTGTACCAAATTGACTGATTCTAGATTCAGTTTGTAATTTGGATATTATATTTTTGAAGTTCGAAAGAAACCCAAAAAGGTAAGAATCCGGTATATTTTGGATTGGGCAAGCTGATTAAAAGCAAGATGCCAAGATTTGACATGACAGGAAAAAAGAAACAAGAGAATTTAGTACAAACGAAAAGTTGCATCACATGAAGACATTATAAGATGATGGGATTGTAGCGACGCCAGCGAAATGGTCTTTTCAAGTTTTAACAAAACAACATCAAAGACAAAAAGAAATCGTCTTCAAATCAAAAACCAAAAACAAGAAGTCAGATAGTATGATGGATAAGACATTGATTGATAATAATTGATTGCAATGACAAAGACAGCGATGATGATGACGACGATGTGGAAGGATTATGATGAAGCACTCATTTGAGAAGTGTCTTGACTATGGATTTGACATTGAGCTTCTTCAGGTCAGTGTAAGACTGGCCACAACCCACAAACATAACCGGTGATCCCGATATGTAAACCATCGATAATGCTGCTCCAACCTACAAAACCCGTCCCAAACACTCGTTTACAATTTATACTATAAGATCAAGCCAACATAAATCCTTATATCAATGTTTTACTGTACCTTATCGTCAATGGTATCAAACTTTGTCAGTAAGATTCCATCAATCAATCTTGTGTTCCCAGAAGTGGAGAGATCCGAAAGTTTCTAGAGTTCAGAAAGAAAAAAATAACTGTTAATAAGGTTTTATTAAAAACCTAATAAGAATCTAACGCGGGTAAGAAATCGAACCTGATTAAACTTTGAGAGCTGATCAACTCCATCGTTTCCAACAAGAGCTTCACCGACAAACAAGACCAAGTCCGGTTTATTGAGGTTAATGAGCTTTGAGAGAGCTCTCATCAAAGGTTCATTATCCTGCATCCGACCAGCTGTGTCAACAAGAACAACATCGGATCCATTTCGAGTTGCTTCCTGTATAGCTTCCTTAGCAACTACTGCTGGATCCTTTTCATAACCCTTTTCAAATATCGGTATCTGTTGCCAAAATTCCACCAAGCAAGTTAAACATTTACAACAATAATCATTGAATCAATATTTACACCATTCATCAACGATTATTTGGATAGTATATAACACAGATTATTTCATTACCTGTAACCTACGAGCATGAGTCCTTAACTGCTCAACAGCTCCAGATCGGAATGTGTCACAAGCAGCCATCATGACACTGACCTTATGCTGCTGGAGCCAATACGCCACTTTGGCCAGATTGGTGGATTTGCCAACACCGTTGACTCCAACAAACACGACCACATAAGGTCTCCTCTGTTCTTTGGCAGCATGAACGTCTCTCATTATATCAATGGAGCGTCTCGGAGTCAATATACGAACCAGAGCATCCTCCATTGCTCCCTGAAGTCATATGTTTCAACACAATTAAGCCATCTTGAGATTTCACAGTGAAATGTTTTCTAGATTCAATTAGAGCTATAAGGACAAAGCACAATACCTGAACGGTTGAAGAGATCCTCGTGAAGGATGCCAACTTCTTTCCTTCAAGACTTGCTGCCACTGATTCACAAAGTTTCTCAGCTATCTCTTCAGCCTGTAAAATGAAAAAATCCCCAGCTCAGGTAAAAGCTATAACTAAACCCATACTTACGGAATGATGCACTGTATAGACACATACCACATTCTTGGTCATGAGCCGTTCCTTCAGAGCTTTCAACGCCGGCTCAAGGTCTGTCCTTTCAAGATTCGCCTTCCCAGTAATACTGAACACAAATAGCAGTATATGTTTAATACTAGATGATAAATTAGATTAGCAAAGCAGCAATAAATTCAACAAGAGAAACGCTAACCTCTGGAAGACCGAAGAAAACCATCCTTTTTTCTTAACCTCAGGCTTCTCATCACTCCTTGGTTCGTCATCATCTTCACTTTCACCATCACTGCTAAAAACCTCTTCCTTATCCATCATACTTTCTCCTTGGTCAGCAGCCACAATATCTACATGATCGTTGTTCCTATTTTCGTCAACGGAATCAGTAAAGTCCAATTTGACTTGTTTAGGAGCCGCATCATCCCAAACCCTGTTTTTCTTGGTCGCCTTTTTCGGTGGTTCCACAGCAGTAACCTTGGAACTTTTATTACCTATACTGTCAGCTTTCCTTATACCTCCTCTACCTCTTACACCTTTACTCCTTAGTTTCTGAAGTACACTTGGATCAAATGCAATATTATCAGTCGTGTTTTCTTTCCCGTTAGCAAGATCACTCTCCCGAGAATCATCTTCCATCTTATGATTACCATTGGAATGACCATTAGTCAAGCTACTGACTTTAGCCTTATGACCATCTCCATCATCCTTATTCGACCCATTTTCGATGTTCCCTTTGTTTCCAGCATCAAGACCAGCTTTTGAGACCTGCCCTTGCTTCTTAGCACTGGTGAGAGGCTTCCCAACAGGCTTGGTCTTCCTCAGCTCCTCAGAGCGAGCTTCAGCTTCCATCCGAAGCTGCCTAAAAGTGTCGTCGAAATCATCATACGTCATCCGCTTGGGATCATAGATCTCAGAGAAACTCTGCCTGACCATAGAGAGCAAATCATCTACGTAAAGCAAGTGGAGAATCCGCTGATAAACAGCGACAAAGACGAGACCAAGGTCATTGTGGAAGGTCCACTTGAGAGTGTAGCCTTGGTGGTCAAAGGAAGATTCACCAGATCGTTCCTCGAGGAGACAGGACCTGATGAGAGTGTCGATGGGTGAGCCTTTGAGAGCATTGCCAATCTCCTTGCATGTCCATAGGATTAATCCACCTCTGGTGAAAATCAATAGCTGTTCTAACATCTTCGATCTTCAAATTCGTACCCTAAACAAATATCAAATCACAAAAGATTAAACCTTTACATTGAGTTAATTGAGCAGATCCATCAAGAAACGATCTTTCAAATGAATCCGATAACCTAAAGTGTCCATAAGCACAAATTCAGAAAGAAAGCAATCAAAGAGAAACCGATCAAAAGTGGGAAAATTGAGGATCTAACGATTGAGGTTAGAATACGAGAGGAAACCAGAGAAAAGAGAGATCTTTGTGTTTTCTCGATCCGAGTTTAAAGCAATAGGATTTCGCGAGAAGAGATTGAGAGCAGGAATATATCCAATCGTAGAGTTCGAGAGAGAGAGGAGGAGGATCCAAACCTGTTGCTTGCTGTCGTGTCTTTGGTACAATTTCCCCAAAACGAAGAAGATGCAGAGAGAGAGAGATGGAGACGACGAAAAGAAAAAAGAAAAGTGAAAATTATGATTTCCTCTTTTGATTTCCTGTTTTATTTATATATATTTCTTCTTGTTTTTGTTGGTCAAAGGCTCGTATAAATTTATTTATTTCTCCTACTCGCGATTTATTTCCTTTTAAGTTTACCTAGTAATATGAATAATTTTTCTTTAAAATAAAGAAATGTAAAACCGAATTTAGCTTTATCACAGACGAAAAGAATAACTAAATGGATAATTTGTAATCCAAATTTCAGACAGGAAGTAAATTTTGTTTTAAGTACGGTAAACGAAAAAAAGGTGAAAGCGAAAGCGCACTTTGCTTCGTGGAAGCTGGTGTGGCTCATGGTCGTGGTGGACGGTGAATAATGAATGTTGATGTCCCATTTGACTAACGAGTAACGACGACACACGCTCAAATTCCAACGCGGCAACTGTTAAGACGCTGCGTTTTGATGTCTGCTCTTCTAGTTCTAGCTCTTGCCTTGGGGTAAAATAAAGCCGCTAGTTGTTAAGCTACCTACATTACGAATTTACGAGTTACTCAATTGCATATGTACTGCAAGTGAATTAATAAAGAAGTTATGGGTCTTTTGGCTCATGATTATACGAATTTTAGTCCCCCAATAAATCAACATAAGATACTAAGCTTAAAGACAGATGTTTTTTTCCTTTTTCTGATCACTTTCTTTCTTATGCAGCTTATATGGTTTGCGACAACTAACTGTTAAGCTGTTTCGTGTAAGGAAAAACAACATGGGACGATGAAATCGGCTAGCGGCCCTGAGAACATTTTCCCCAATTGAAATTGTTTTTAAAAAACCCATGGGCTTTGCAAAGGCCCGAATTGCTAATTAATACGTTCTCATAAAACCTTACGAAGAATTTGAAAACACAATTAACCACGCTAGGACTCCACATACAAGCTTTAGATCTCATTCTTCCTTTAGTGTCATAGAGGAATCATAAGTTTGTTTAACCTAACTACTCTACTACGAAGGCCCGAATGTTACTTTTAGTAATTCCATAATTTATAGCATAATAATACAGATTCAAGACTTAATAAAAGGTTTATATATATATATATATAACAATATAATAATGGTAGTGATGACGATGCATTACTATGCAGATGCAGAAAATTAGCATGGAAGCTTTGGGTCTGTAATCCATAAAACCCTAAGTTGTAACGACTTACACGTAATTTTGATACCCCAATTAACCCGCCGCCTATGACATTGTTTCGCTAAATCCACTCTTAGTTAAAAAATAAATTATGCACCTAAGGTTTTCTAAACGTGAATTTGCATCAAATCCCCAAAAATAGATCGTGCATGATCGCAATTCCCTCGGATCTGCCCATCATTACGCCACCTTTTTTTATTTATTTTGACTTTGATGGTTCAAAGTCTACTATTTAGGTATATATTAGGGCCGCAATCCCAATCCTTTTTTTCCCCCATAGATACACTTGCAAGTAGTACTTGCAAGTGAGGCTTATAAACACGTTGTAACATAATCAAACTCAACTCATAAAACTGTTAATGCGTGTAAAAGATTCGTTTCTGAGTTTATACTCTCGTTTAGAAAGAAAAAATACTACAAAGATTATACCTTTTGTTAAATCTCTGGAACGTCGTTAAATGATTATACCTTGTGTTTTGGTATTAGACCACATAAAATTGGTCAGACAGTTTCCAACTAAAAGCATTATATACGAAAAGCTACGAAGACTTTATGCTCACGAACATATCGAAATTTCACTATTTAAATCATCTGTAGTGTAACACTAATACAATGACAATCCAAAATGACATGTCATCATTTGAAAGCAAAATTTCAAGCATTAATAATAATTAAACTAATTTAAACTGTTTTCATTCTTCTAAAGATATTTAGATATATCCGTCATGGTCTACTTGCTTTTGGGGCACCGGGCTGAACCTATCATTTCTTACGAGACAACTAAAATGAATCTTTTGCAACTGTACAGTTTAGTAATAGTCTCTTCAGAATATTTTACATTTGATGGTGAAGTATATCATTTAATGTCGGTTCAGAAGGTTATATTATTGAATATAATTGTTCTGGTGACGAAGTGATGTTTAACAACTTGTGTTGACCAATGACCACAGCTCTGATTAAGTGATCATGGAAAAACCGAACAAAGCTCTCAAAATATGACATGACAAAGCTACGAAGTTTTGTCCAAACACACACAATACTGTGTTTATGCTATGACAATGTGTAATCGACATGCTTAATTGTGTTAGGAGAGAAATCAATTGTGGGAACTATTAGCTCAATAATCACTAAGCTTGTCAATTGAATCAGATGTTGGATTTATAAATCGAAGTAATTACGAACAAAACCGTTAAAACATGCGAATCCAGTTTATATACATATATATATATATATAAATTTGAAAATTCAAATGTGTTATAAAAATGCAAATTTTATAATATAGACGCACAACAACTTTTTGCAGAATGAACAGCTTGTTTACTTGCAATAAGATAAAAAGTCACCATTATTATTCCACATCTTGCATTTTTGTTTGTCTGCTTCTTTGCTATACTTATAGTTATTACATTCTATTTTATTTTTACTTGCTCAGAGTAAATACAGTTTAAATAATTTTTCTCTTGTTTGTTGTTCTTCACGTACAAACGTGCTTACAGCATTTTTGACTTCATATTCACTAGTCGATCACCAACCAGCAACAAAGAGGATTCATTATGTTTTCATTAATTAGTACTGTATTATAATCAAGACAGCCAAATAACTCCAAAAGTCACCTAAAAGTTAGACTATGGATAAAAATAATTACGTGTCAATTACGCCTAATTACCATGTAGATAGCTAAGAACATAACATGCATAAGAGGATGCGAGAATAAAATAAAATTATCATTAAATGTGCAATATTGCATTTATGGCTTTAATTTGCTCCTGATTCTAATGATATCTTCTCTTCTGATTCAAGATCCAGATTTGGCTTCGAGTATGAGTAATGCAGCATCTGTTCTGTACATAAAACGCTTAAAAACGTAACTGCTGACATGTGAATAATGAATATACGCATGTATTATATTTTCTTTTTCTAACATTTAAAAAAAATTAAGATAGAACAGTTGTAGAATCGTAGTAGTGTAAACAAGGGTGTTTAATGCAGAGTATGCATCTAAAACACGGTTCGAAACTTTGACATGTGATTAGTTATAATAATATGTGAAATGATGTTGTTTAACTAATAACTGGTTCAAACCATTTAACAACACTAACCAATCTTTCTTTTTCTGAAGTATGCTCGGAACCGAAATATTAATGACCTTATCTCCTTCACGCCGCATTTGCCGCGACACAGTTCTCTGTGGGAGAAGCAATACCACAACTATTATAACCCGAAACATTACATAAAGTGAAAATAATAGTAGTATTTCACCAAATTGGTATATATGGGTATTGTATTATACAAGCTCGTGAACAGTCTATACATTGGCTACATATACAGCTCGTGAACAGTTCCTAAATATACTCGTATATACATATATGCCAATAAATACACAAGCATTGAGAAAGAGAGAGAGTGAGTGAGAAAGGTCCACTCACAGCTGGCCAACCTACACATTGTGTAGTAAATCAGCAAAAACACACATTAAATAAGAACCTCCAAAACCCCATCCATCAATATCCATACATCTCTCTACATTGACACATATATAAATACATACAAACATACATCTCCATATACTATATGACCTAACACGCTAAGAAGAAAAGTGGAGAGGGTGTGAGAGGACACGAAATGGCAAGAACCCATCTCATTTTTCTTCTTCTAGCTCTTTTAACAAAAATATCGTCGTCATCATCATTATCATCATTACCTTCAAGAGAGCAAGAGAAGGACAGAATCAAAGCACTTCCAGGGCAACCAAAAGTGGCATTCTCACAATACTCAGGCTATATCAATGTAAACGAGTCTCATGGTCGTTCTCTCTTTTATTGGCTCACTGAGTCATCTTCTCCTCACACCAAACCCCTTCTTCTTTGGCTCAATGGAGGTCAGTTTTCTCCACTTCATATCATTCATACACATAATTTAAACTATCGGTTTTTATAGCTTTGTGTAGTCGTATATATGTTTAACTGTACACATATTAAGGGTAGCTTCTTTGTAATTACTCTTGTTACCACCATGATATCCGGCTACAGTTCAAATAATTTATAAACCAAACTAAAGTAAAGACCGCCAAATTTAATAATTTTTCTAAAAAATGAACAAAAGAAACAAAAACAAATTAGAGAACCATATTCATGGATCAGGATAAAAGATATGGTTATGTATCAAAGATCATGCCATAAGTACACTCCCTTTTCTTTTGGACAAAGGAGACAAAAGGGTAAAAGAGAGACAAAAGAAAAAATTTTAGTCCCATCATTAGAAAAAATTATGAGACAAAACAAAAACTTAGTCCCAAAACAATTTCATAAGACAAAAATTATGCGACAAAACAAGACATCGATTTAGCCATTGTGTATTTATAACCATATTTTAATATAAAGTAAAATTCGTTATATTGGATAAAAACAAACCAATGTCCAACCAAAATAGCAATAGCATATCACCCACCCCATCTGCTTCTCATTTATGGAACTTGCACTTTATCTATTACATCACATCTTTATTTTAAAAAAGAAAAATTATTCAAGACCATTAATATTACTATATAAGTCCTCCACAAACTTCGAATTTCGTACTCTGTGCAATGTACCACTCCTACCCATTTCTAGTACTCTCACGCGCATTGGAGTAAAAGCCCTTATCTCCCACTAGTATATCATATATCCTCAACATGCAGGAGTTGCGTGATGCGCCTGATCGATGACACGAAAAATGTTTACCATCTTCTGACTTGTACATTCATGGCGACTATAAATAGCGTACAATTATAACTTTATAAATGTTTTTAAAAAAACATATTTAATGTATTAGTGTTTGGAAGCCTGATATGGGACCTCGCACTCGCTGAAAACCCTGCCTGTCTATTTTATTTTGCTAAGCGAAGAAACTTAAGATATGATATTGTTATATGAGTATCTTGTTATTTCTTTTTTAGAACCCCGTATTAAAATAGTTCGTAATCTAATTGTTAATGCAATTACAATTGTGTTCTGATAATATTTAATTTTCTTTTATAAAATATATATGTTCTGAATTCTCTTGTCACTTTCAGGCATCAACTTGTTCTTTTAGATGCTTTTGTTCCTCTGTCTCTTCATTAGCTTCTGTAAGAAAGCATGACCAAAAAGGTGAAATTACCTTTTTGCTGCCTTTAATAATTATATTTAGAAAAAAACATACATACACTGATACACATTACCAAAAAGCTGACGATTTTCCTATGTAACTAATTTAGTCTGTTTTGTTTATTTTCAATTTGTAGTAGTATAAGATTTTACCTAATTTTCGAAAAGAAAAGAAAAGAAAGAAAACGGTCCTTACTTTCAATATAATCTTTATTTGTGTATGTGGTCAAACTCCTTAACGCTAATGTTGTATTCCTAATGGAGTACCAATATCATAGTTTTTTTATAGAAGCTACTAGTAAAAATAAAATTCGGGAATCGTTAGAATAAAAACAAAATTCTTTGAATAGAAGCATGCGTATTCATGGAGGTCAAAAGTTGTAGACAAAAATGGTGGTGCATTCTATAGTCGTGTAAGCACACAGCCACACACACTCACGCCTGCGCGTATATTTGTCACATGTTTTTTTTTTGGGTGGATCCAGAAAGATATATAGACGTCATCAAATATTCTTTGATTTTTGGCCATTGGTTTTTTTTTATTAAATTTAATCATCAGTAGGAAGAAAATCGGAGCATGCACGAACAGAACGGGACATTATTTTGGGTCACATTCAACATGGACCAACTTCTCGAAAGTTAATCAAGAGAGTTCCTTTTGATAAATACATATATTTTGAAAGTGATAGGTTTTATTGAAATATATGTTGAGGATTGATTGGCATTATTGAAAGAAATAACGTTTACTTAAGGAAATGTAACACATTATAAAACGCAAAATCCACAGGACCAGGCTGCTCGTCGGTTGCTTATGGAGCTTCAGAGGAAATTGGACCGTTCCGTATCAACAAAACCGGTTCCAATCTCTTTCTCAACAAATTTGCATGGAACAAAGGTAACTATAAATTTATTTACAGCAACTTAAGTTTACTTTTATATGTAAGGAGTTAATTTGTGGTTTTACAATATTATTTGTATTTCCGAATTTTATTGAAACGATCTTTTTATCTAAACTTTGATTCCTAAATGTTTACAATAAAAGATGCAAACCTTCTATTTTTGGAATCACCGGCCGGGGTTGGATTTTCTTACACGAACACAAGTTCCGATCTTAGAGATTTCGGAGACGAACGAACAGGTACAAATATATTCATGTTCTGCTTAGTCACTCAAAACGGGCATGATTAGTTTTTGTTTTCATTTTTGTTTGAGAAAGTTGATTAAATGTTTGTATTAAACTCCATATTCCAGCTCAAGACAATTTGATTTTTGTAATCAAATGGTTATCGAGATTTCCTCAATACAAATACAGAGACTTCTTCATCGCTGGTGAAAGTTACGCAGGTACGTCATTACATAACTATAATAAGTTTGATTAATTTTGAATCAGAAATCATCTGATCTCATCTAAGCAAGACACATGATCAATATTAATTTCTGTGTAACTTTTGACAGGTCACTATGTTCCTCAGCTTGCCAAAAAGATACATGACTACAACAAAGCTTTCTCAAAACCCATCATCAATCTCAAAGGATTCATGGTAAAACTAACACAACTAGAAACTAAATTAACGAAAGGGCCTGTTAGCTCAACTCTAAAATATGGGTTAATTTCGTAATTAACAAAAGATTGTTTATCAAGGTGGGAAACGCAGTGACGGACAATGAGTACGACAGCATAGGAACAGTCGCTTACTGGTGGACCCATGCAATTATCTCCGACAAAACCTACAAGTCAATTCTCAAAGACTGCAATTTTACGGCGGAGAAAGTTTCCGACGACTGCGACACCGCCGTTAACTACGCCATGAACCACGAGTTCGGTGACATTGATCAGTACAGCATTTACACACCAACGTGCGTGGCTTCGAAACAGAAGAAGAAGAAGACTGGTTTCTTTGTACGTATGAAAAATACACTCTTACGTAGACGGTTTGTGTCTGGATACGACCCTTGTACGGAGAGTTACGCAGAGAAGTATTTTAACCGTCGCGATGTTCAGAGAGCCATGCACGCTAATGTCACTGGGATTCCCTATAAATGGACAGCTTGCAGGTAAACACTGTTCGCTTCACCTCTTGGCCATGATGTGTGAATTGGTGATTTACAAAAAGAAAAACAATGTTGCTGAAAGCAAACGGTTTCTTGTTCTTGCTTGGGGTGGTGCAGTGATGTTTTGATCAAGAACTGGAAAGATTCCGACAAGACAATGCTACCGGTTTACAAGGAGCTTGCAGCGGCTGGTTTGAGGATCTGGGTTTTCAGGTAAACTATGGTTCAATATGGGTGTTGTCGCATCGTACACTATAGCCATATGCTGTTGCAGAGCAGAATCGGATATATTAAACCCCTAAAACACGTTCTGTTAATGCACTCACTATTTTGGGAACTTAACAAAACAATGGATTATATCTGTCATATGCAGCGGTGACACAGACTCGGTGGTTCCAGTAACAGCGACACGGTTTTCCCTCAGCCATCTCAATCTCCCGGTGAAAACTCGTTGGTACCCTTGGTACTCCGGTAACCAGGTATAGTTTACATAAATTAAATGTGCATAGAAATATATATCATATACACAACTTGATGATGCTAAACGTTGGTGTGACAGGTGGGAGGATGGACAGAGGTTTACAAGGGACTGACCTTTGCAACAGTAAGAGGGGCAGGGCACGAGGTGCCTTTATTCGAACCAAAGCGTGCTCTCATCCTTTTCAAATCGTTCTTGGCTGGGAAAGAGCTTCCAAGAACTTACTAGTTACCTATAAATAGAGTAAGAGAAAATGTACTCACAAGCTACCAGGGTAGGACCCAATTCCGAGAAAACTCGGAATTCTTGTTTTTTTTTTCTTATGTATAAGCTTGATTCATTTCCACAATTTGGAAATCACAAAACGATTTGAGAGCATTCGAGAATTATTGATAATTCAAAAAAGTACAAGGGTTTAAATATTTCTCTCTGATTCATTAGAGTGAGTACAGAGCTCTAGTTTCTTTCTGCCTGATTGATATACAAAATCAAACTAGACTTGTCATACCTGAACGTTTAGTGTAAAGACAAAGACAAAAAAAAAAAATCTTGTTTTGTTACTTCAGTCCATCACTGAGTCCTGGTGGCATGCCTAAGCTCTGGGCAAGATCACTCATTCTTTCTTTCATAGCCTGTGAATTCCGAAAGTTTTCTATAAGCAAGAGATGAAAGAACACGAATACTGATAGTTGTATAGTAAAATAAGGTATGTGGCTTTATTTACCAGTACACTCTTTGCATGTGCGTCCTTGTATGCTTCTGTGACCAGAAGTGATAGTTTCTGCAAAAGGATAACATAAAGAAACATGAGAAAGGAGAGGGAATATGGCTTTGATCGTTCCCTGGTAGAACCGTAGAAGCAAGGGCAAAAAGAAGGTGGCTCACTTCAGAACCTAATTCCATAGCTGCATCAGTGATATCAGTGCGGATTGGTTGCTGGTTACCCGATAACGTAACCTGATACAAATTTAAGCTTTTGGGTTACATAACTTGTTAGAGATATGAGTCTAAAACTAAGCATAGCACTGTAATTATCCAAAAAGTAAAAAATCAGACAGCACAGGTCCCACATCGATCAAGTATTGGAGGAAAAAAGTATCTCAATGGGAAAACAGACTCAACAGAGTGGCTTGTCGGACTCATTGATTTGATCATTGACGAAAAGCTGAAATAATATGTAGTGATCAATAGGGAATTTAGAAGACAGAAGAGTATGTAATACCTTGACAAGCTCGCCTTCACAGTAACCATCAAATTCAGCACTGAAAAAAGAAAGCAGGATGAAAGTCATTGAGAGAGAGAAGAAAGTTAAAATGTAAACAAAGTGTAGGGTTGGTTAAAAGGGAGACATACACAGCAAGCTCCTTCTGCACCCGAACAGCCTCAACTTGGACAACCATTTGAGCTTTCTTGACAGTCTCATACAGATTCTGCATATTACCAAGAATTCCTGCCTAAAGAAACGTAACTAGTTAGTTAGCCTCAACGTTTGTTTTGTAAAGGACATAGCTTTTCCAATGAAGAAGCTCAGAATGAGATGAAGCCATAAAAAAGAATGTACCTTTGATTGGCCTTCGCCGTTATTGTCCTTCTTCCCGCCTCCGAATAATCCATTAACACGAAGCGACATGCTACGATTTCCATAACTCTTCCGGTTCAACCATACCACGTTCTGTCTACTACTTCTTTGCGTCGCATTCCGTGAATAATATACCAAATGAATTCAGACCCCAAAAGATAATCAAACTACAACTGAGATGATAATCACACTTTGTGCTTTTACAACTTCGAGATTAAAAATCTGATTATCAAACTGAAAAATACACACTTTACAACTCAATCACATACCTATGTACATAAACAGTGTGTGTGATAGAGAGAGAGAGTCTCCGAGATAATTTTTTTAAAAAACTAACCATTGGAGAAAGAAGAGAGGAAAGGCTTGAGAAACTCAGTTGTCGTAGCCGTCGAAGCCATTGTTCTCCCTCAGATGAATAAGAGAGACAGAGAGAAAAAAATCTCGAATGAATTGGACAAGATATAAGAGAGAGGTCCGAGAAAGACGAAGATATTTCTATTAACGAATAATATAATTACACGTCATCACACGTAGGATCCTTTAAATGAGCTTACTGGGCTTTAATTGGGCCCACAAAACAGTTTGGTTTCGGAATGAAGAAAAAAGTATATATCTCTACCTCAAGAGAAGACGTAGAAAGGAGAAAGCTCTATGTAGTAGTGAACTTGTAGCAAGCAGCAACAGAGAAGAACAACTTGATTTTTATTTTTATGAATTGTCAAATCATACAAATGAGTAACGGTATTAAAAATAAAAAAGAATCTCTAAACACGTTAAGTTAATTTTATGAATCCACTTTGCTCTCCGTGCAAGGCATGAGAATAGCTCCGTTGCTATACACTACTTCGTCAGCCACGTTACCATCTTTCCCAAGTACCGAAATGTTAACCAACCGAGCCCAACTTCCAACTTTCGAATCCCATCCCACGATACTATCAGACACACACGCATGTTTCTTGATCCGAGCACCGCGCATTACAGTGCAACCAAACAATCTCACACCTGATTCAATCACACATCCCGGACCAATCACCACATCAGGTCCGATCAAGCAGCCTTCTCCTATAACCGCGGTTTCATCCGCCAAAACATTCCCAATTATATTATCCCCTGTAACTAACAGTTCCTGTGGCGCTTTCTTTCTTAGAGAATCGAGATACATTCTTTGTCCTGTTATGTAGTCTTTCGGCTGACCAATATCCATCCAAAAACCGGGTAGTACCATCGCGTATAGCTTCTTCTCTGAAACTATCTTAGGGAATATCTCTTTCTCAATCGATGTACGTCTCAGCTCAATTCTGTCGAGAACAGATGGGTTCAAGAGGTATATCCCAGCGTTTATCTTGTTCCCCACGAAATGTTTAGGTTTCTCTACAAAACTCTCAACTCTAGATGTAGCTTCTTCCGTAACCACAACGCCATATTTAGACGGATCATCAACTTTGGTCACCATGATCGAAGCTTCAGCGCCGTGAGTCTTGTGAAACTCGATCATGTCGAGTAATGGATATTCGCAGATAACATCGCTGTTTAGTACAAAAAATGGTTCGGCTGATTCATCGACAAGCTTATCCCGAGCCAATGCGAGAGGCCCAGCTGTCCCGAGAGGCTCGGTTTCTTGGGAGAAAGTAATCTTCATCTCAAGCTTCGTCTCATATTCTTTCACAAAATTCAACATGACCTGACCAAATAAAGACCAAAAAACACAATGAGGATGATTATATAATTACATACATTATTAAGGTTTTTGTTTATGTAATGACAAAAAAATGTACCTCTGGTTGTTGGTGATTGATAGCTAATACTACTTCAGTCACTCCAGCAGCTTTTAGAGCTTCAATCTATGCTTTGGTAAAACATAACTATTTTTAAGACTCGGCGCATCACAATGAGAAAACAAAAATAAGAAGCGTCGTACGTACCTGATGCAAAATCATGGGCTTGTTTCCAAAATCAACAAGCGGTTTTGGCATGCTGAAGGTAAGCGGTCTCAGTCGCGTTCCGAGTCCTCCGACGAGAATAAGAGCCTTCATTCTGAAGCATAAGAAATATATGATTAGATAATATTAATCTGACTCATATATGGAGAGAGCATCAGCAAACATAGTGCACTTTAGAAGGAACAATAATCCAAACCCGGAAGAGGGAAAAAACGTATGGGTATATAAATAATATATAAGATTTCGAGTGAAACCGAAGTACATATATATATTTGATCCAAAAAAACATTAGGGCACTGCCGCACTGGCCGTCAATTAAACAGTGCAACGTTCTTCGAAGAGTTACAGAGAAAACTCACATGAAATTTTGAACAGAGACGTCTTCGGAGATCTGGAAGGAGTCAGTAGTTTAACGACGGCTTCGACTGCAATTTTGTATAAGGCAAACAAATCCTGCACTGATTTAACGTTTTTGAATTTTCTCTTATCGACAAGTGACCGCTATTAAGTACACCTTCAATTTGTGGGCATCTTTTGTAGACAGATTAGGATTAACTCGGTTTTCTATATTTTTATTTGAACAAAATTATTGACATTTATTTGAACAAAATTTTTGACAATTAAAAAAAGAAAACTTTTAATTGAAATTTTAATTCGTTATTGTTATTAAATCTGTATATATTTTAATTTCATGGAAACTTCATAAATTCACTTCTAAATATTTTGACTTCCATATATCCAAATTTTTTTCCATACTTACACTAAATAGTTTTTATTACGCCAGATACACTGAAACCTCTTATTGCATTGCATTATTATTCTACTGATGATGAAATTATGCAACTGTACTTGTATAGTTTCTATAAATCAGGGATTACACATCGATATTATGGAAATTAAATCAAATTCAATCTGACACTTATTATCTGGAATTATCTATGGTGATATGAATAAATAAGGAAAACCAGCAAGATTTATTTTAGTTTCCGAATTAATTTTGAACCAAAGTCATTAATCACCAGCACAACTATATTCAGTAAAACGCGAGACTGAACCAATATTAGAAGTTGGAACAACACAAAGGGATTATACAAGCTCCATGATCGGAAGAATATGTGTCAATCTTCATAGCTTTCTCACTTACACTACGGTGACACAAATAAATGCACAAGATAGTTAATGCTCATAATGGATTTTATTAGAAGGAAACATCGATATATTCTCCTGGAGATTGACCAAATTAGTATTTGGGTTACTCCAGGAATATACACTAGAGATCGGCCAGAATTGTTACTCCTCCATTTCTTACTCCGCGCATGCAAGACTCTAGAAACCGGCCTCTTCAACTTATGGAGCCAAAACACTTGCTTCTTACGGCTGGCCTTCTAATTTCGTCAATTCGTTTGGGCCACTATAAATTCGGTATTTGGGGTTTGCTTCCGGTCAAATTTGAACTTCTAACTTTTGGGTTGTACTAAGCACTTAGCCACTAGACTTGTAAACATAATCTTTAAGCATATTCAATAGTATTAAGCCTTTTCACAAAAAAATAAAAATTAATAAGGATAAAGTACATTATCCAACCAATTCACCATTTTCTAAATTAGGGTTAAAAAATAAAAAATAAATAATATGATTAGGTTTCTTATTTTCATTTCTAATAACTGAAGTCATTTTAGACAAGTAATTCGATTTAAGAGGTTGAATATTTTTGGTAGGCACATTGACATTAAAGGCAAAAGGCCAAAAACAAAAGTTGATAGCGAAGGATATAATGGTCAATTTCTTAGAATAAGTCCAAAATAATATGAGACAAGTGTATGTGGTGGCATCCATGCAACACATATATTTATACATATACATATACATATACAGTCATTATACACACACTATACCAGACCAATCATCTCTCTTTTCAATCTCCTCCATGGTTTTTCTTCTCCTCCTGTTTCACCGTTTGTTTGAAGACAAGTCTTATTTTTGCTGTCTCTCTCTAGACCCCATCTCTTTTAATTATCCCCCTACACGAAATTCATACACACATCCAACAACATTTCATGCACTACTTTATCTGTTGAAGAGACCCATGTGTGCTTTTTTTTAATTCAAATGTCCACCAATCATCAAAAACCCACCTCACAAAGACATAAACCTAATCATAAAGAAACACAATAAAGGAAGAACCTTATTTCCCCTGTTTATTAGTCAGCATTTCAATACATACCCTTCTGCAACTTCCAAAAGGGCACAAACATAGAAAAAAAAAGTAAAAAGGAAAGAAAAAGAAAGGTTTGATTTTTTCCATTTCTTTTCTTTCTTTCTTTCCTCTTCCTTTTCCATCTTGATCACTACTCCTAGTTTTCTGCTGCTTTGTCTGGTCTGTCTCATAGACTCGCAACAACAACAAAAAAAAGAAAAAAAAAAAAGAAAAAAAGGGGAAGAAAATCCAAAATTAAATTTGAATCGAAAGGTGTAATGTAATGGGCACCCAAAATCAAACAAGAAGAGTTATGTGGTGGCTTCTTTGTGTCTTCGTAAGTCTTTGGTCAAGAGAGTTTCATACAAGGAATAAGACTCCCACCATTAAACCTAATCCCCTTTTTTTTCCCTTTCTTCCTTCTCCTCCCACATCTCCAACCTTTCTCTCGCCTTCTTCCCCACATCATCCCTCTCTCTCTCTTCCTCGCCTTCGGATCCGATGAAGGAGACTGCTGATTTCCTCGATCCCATGATCAGGATCAGGATCAAGCATCAAGCCCTTTTGCAGGATTATCAGGAGTTGTCAGAGGTAGGTATAATTAGGGCTTTTAATTGTGTAATTTTCTGGGTTTTGTTTTGGTTTCCTCTGGATCTGCTGATTTGGAATTGTTGCGTTGTTGATTCTGATCGAGCAGACATAAGATAAAGCTTTCAACTTTTTGTTGTTGTTGTGTAGGAAACAGAGTTTAAGATGAGGAAATTGGAGATGATGAAACAAAGACGATCGATCCTGCACGCAGAAGTTAGGTATAAATCTCTCATCTTTCATATGAATTGCGTGTTTTACTAATCACATGATGATTGTAGATTGATTTTAGTGTACATTGATATAGCTTAATGAGTGTTTTTTGATCAAAACGATAGGTTCTTGAAACGTAGATACAAGCACTTGAAGCAAGACCAATCTCTTGAGTCCAATCCCATGATGTTGAGATTGATGGAGTCTGCAGATTCGAAGGGCCCAACAAGTAGACCGAGTGGCAAAAGAATGAAGATCTCTGGTCCCAGAGCATCTTTCCCATGTTCTGATTTGAAACACAAGGATACAGTTTGCAATGACAAGGGACCATTGGTGTCAAATATTGCGAGTTGTGACTTGGAAAGTAAGAATCCGAAAAGGAGCAGGGGAAACGAAGTTTTGACAAACTCCACTCCACTTCCTGATCTTAACAGAGATGGGAGTACTTTTGTCTCTGACAAAGTACCTGGCTTTGACCTAAACCAGATCTCGGTAAAGCCAAAACAACTTCTTATGTTTTTTTTTAGGTTCTTCCTTTTGTTGGAATCTTGAGAATTGACTCTTTTTTCGATCTTGTGGGTTTTGCATTTTTGGTTGTAGAGAGAAGAAGAGGAGACGGAAGCGAATGGTGAACAAATGGTCGCCGAAGCAACGAAGAACGCAGTGCTTGGTAATGGGATCGATGATCTACATTGCGAGGTGAAGTTGCCGATTTGCAGAGACGTGGAGAAAGAGTTAAACAGAGCAGCAGTGAAGAGGAAGGTTTCATGGCAAGATCCAGTGGTTTTAACTGTTTGAGGCTTTTTAAGTGAGAATTATATCAAGTAGGATTGAGATATTGATTTAGCCCTATATGCACATATCCTTTAAAGGGTTTTTATATATACAAAGTGTAGATATAAACATTTGATGAGTTTGAAAGCCATAATTTTCATATATCCAACATCCAATTTGGTCATTACAGAATCTAATGTCTTGTAACAGTTGTATGCTCATTACTCGTCCTCTTCATACGCCATAACAAATCTTTCTGTAATTTCTGAATCTAACGATGAGAGAGCAAATTACATCTATAACATCAAGGTCTATAAACTCCGGTTCTGTCAGTTTGAGGCTAAAGTCGACTCAATCCTCCGGTGTGTTGTGGATCGGAGCTAGGGTGGTGTCAAGGAGATTCGGTTCAGACATTGTACCAATCTCTCTCTCATACATCGTCGAGAGTTAACTATCAGATTCCTCGCCAAGAGGAAAACAGAGTGTTTTGATTTCGGAGTAGTCCTAATCTTGAGGTGCTTTGGGTTAAGTACTGCCCTAACGTCACAGTAGTATCGATGATGAAAATAGAGCCTCACATTGTCCATAGCTCAGGGAGCTTGATATAACCTACTCTTATGGTATATCTTACGAGTCTCTGACAGTGTTTGGCATGAAGTGCAAAAATCATCAGGTTCTGAAGAAGAATCTTTTGGATCTTCCCGAGTTCAAGAGTTTCGAGCACACAAGGCTAGTGCCATGGCTATATTCAGACTTACCACTTCTACCAAGCTTAGGGAATGTTGTTGCTATAGCAGTTGGGGAACATGCCTCAGCTGAAGCACCTGGAGCTTCAAATTCTCCACAATGTTGCCAGCCACTTTGTGTAGAGGATGCTCAAATCTCGAGTACGTGGACATATTAGGTTGTTGGAACTTGAGATTACGTGATATTGCCACCCGTTTCTCGAGCTTGAAGAATGCGGACTATCAAGTGTATGATGGCTAAAAGCTGCATTAGTCGATAACTTGGCCAAGCAGGCATGGCTCCGCCTATACCAACCTCCTAGATATATTCATAATCGGTTTAGTTGACCTATGTTTAGTTTCTTTCTTGTTCAGTTTACAGACATCGGTTTATTCTATTTGCTTTGAACTATAAGGTAGCAGAACAAAAAAAGAAATGGGAAAAGCTTTGAATCTTCTAGCTTTCTTTTTGTTGGGTTTGTTTTTCTTCTCAGGAAACAGAGTTTTAGAGGAGAAAATTGGGGACGAAGAGACTAAAAACGATTGGCCCTCGAGGCAGAAGTTAGGAATTATCTCTAATCTTCATGTGAATTCCATGTTTACTACATAAACTACATGACTCAAGCACGTTCCAACCCTTTAATTGGCTTGTTTAGTACATTGATCTATTTCAGATGTAGTTAGAGAAACTGCCAAGATTTGTTTTGGAAATCTTCAAACTAGTCGTTGTAACTTGTAAGTTAGCGTAAGTTTCCTAGGGGTTAACGTAAAACAACTGTCAGCTGAAATATAAAATAGACGAGTAGTCAACAAAAAATATATAAAGATGAGATTTCATAGAAGAAAGAATCTACTTTTTCGGGGCCTCAAGAAGACTATTCCTACTCGTTATTCCAAAATAAAACGACCAAGCGCTCTGTCTCCAAAAGGAGTCAAGTCAACGACCTGAGTAAAAATGGAGATGTCTTAGAATTTATGATTCAATAACAAGAAACACAGAATTGCTTTCTGAACATAAAACCAAGGTAAATCAAGAAACCATAGTTCTGAAAACTAGTAATATATTTTTTTAATCAATATGATTTACTCTGTTCAAAACATATCAATATACTTTTGATCTCTTCTTCTTCTTCTTCTGTGTTGTAAGGTAACTTCCATAATCTTCTTCCTAAATATATTCCTCTTGGTTTTCGATAAGATGGGGTCGGTACTTGTCCCTGACTGGACTGAGTTGACTCGGGAATGTCTCATGGAAATCTTCTCACGGATGAGCATGGAACAACGATGGATCGGACCGATGCTGGTCTGCAAGAAGTGGATGAACGTTTGCCAAGACCCGTTCCTCAACACTAGCTTGGATCTCGAAGCTCAGTTTCTGTCTTCCACTGAGTCAATATACTGGTGGAGTCCCGAATTCGAGGAAAAAGTCGACTCAACTATCCGCTCTGTTGTTGATCAGAGCCAAGGCTGTCTCAAGGAGATTCGAGTCAGACATTGTACGAATCAGTCTCTCTCCTACGTCGCCGAGAGGTACGTACTTCTCAGTTCATCTCACTTGGTTCCATGAATATTAATAGCAGGATGTTGATCGAACTAGTAGAATCTTTGATGCTGAATATAAATTGCAGGTGCCCTGATCTTGAGGTACTTTGGGTTAAGTATAGTCCAAAAGTTACAGTTGAGTCGATGAGGAAGATAGCTTTAAACTGCACTAAGCTTAAAGAACTTGATATAAGCTGCTCTTATGAAATATCTTGCGAGTGTCTGGAAATGGTTGGTACGCATTGCAAAAATCTTCAGGTTCTGAAACGGAATCTGATGCATCCTTCGGAGATAGCGAGGTTAAGGCGTTATAACTATGTGCGGTATCTGTCTTTTGACACTTTAGGGAATGTTGATGCTTATACAATTATGAGATACATACGTCAGCTGAAGCACCTGGAACTTCGATTCTCCACGTTGACTAATTTAGCTCTTGCCAATCTTTGTAAACGATGTTCGAATCTAGAGTATTTGGACTTGGTCGGGTGTAGGAACTTGACTAGCGATGGTGTTACGAACAGTACCTCGTGCTTAAAGAATTTGAAGGAGATCAAGAAACCAGACTTTACCGCCCTACTCTATGGTTGAGTTCTCTTTGTTTTAGTCAAACTTTGGTTGAGTTCAAGTTATGCTTTTTGGTTTTCTTTTATGTATTTTTCTTTCTTATCGTTTACACTCTCTTAATCTCTTTAAAATACACATACTTTTAGACTACTTCAAAACAAAAAAATAAGACTACTAATTATCAAAGTTTAATGTAACTTTTGGCCAATCGTCGCCTGAATGTTTTATCGTATCGCAAATAACGCAGAGAATAACGTTTAATTTATAAATTTGATGCTCATACAATTTTGAGATACATGAGTCAGCTGAAGCACCAGGAACTTCGATCCTCCACATTGACTGATAAAGCTCTTGCCAATCTTTGTAAAGGATGTTCGAATCGAGAGTATTTGGACTTGTTAGGTAGTTGACTAGTAATGGTGTTACTTACAGCAACTCGAGCTTGAAGAATTTTAAGGAGATAAAAAAACCAAATATAACAGCGGTACCTACTAATTGAACATACAGTTTTGTATTGATACCTTATGTTTTTTTTCTCGTTGGTTGAGTTCAAGTTAATCACCACCATGTAATTTCAAAAATGCAACTGCTTACGTGTAAACAAGCTAATTTATTACTAGGATATTGGAATTTAAAATTATTTGCGTTTTGATAAAATTCTAAATGGTTTAGTAATTTTAGATGAATTTACAGATTTCTGTTATGATTCCTTCGTGAAATCTTTAAAATAGTACTTTCAAGTTGGAACCATGTATTTAAGTTGTTATTTGTAAATGTCCTAAAATGGTTAACGTTCAATAAGTATTTGTTCAAAAGTCCAATCATTTGACTTTCCGGCTTGTGGCGAAGACTATTCGTGCGTAACTTATTTCTTAAGAATCGAGACGACGTAGCTGTCTGAATATCAAGAAGGTAACTTGCGACACAAGAATTCTAACAGCTATCTAATTTCTGTAGACTAAACCCATCTACTTCTTATTAGTTGTTGTATGTACAAGTGGTTTCCGTATTTAATCCCTAGACTCACACAAGATCTTCATCTTTAATAGATTCTTATTCGTTCTCGATCAATGGGAGAAGCTTATATATTCCAACTTTGCCCTGACTGGACTGGGTTGACTCGGGAATGTCTCCTCGAGTCATGCTCCAAGTGTTTCGGTAACACATGCCCCGACTTTGTAAAGGCTGTTCGAATCCAGAGTATATGGACTTGTTTGTGTGTAGGAAGTTGACTAGCGATGGCGTTACTATCAATTTAAAGCATTTGAAGGAGATCAAGAAACCACATTTGAAACTCGTAAGGAATCAATTATCATAGACTTTCTTCGTAAACATTACAACAACAAAGCAGAGGATGGTTGTATATCAAAACGAAGATGTTGTGGAAACCTCAGGTTAAATCATCAAGAAGTGAATGCAGCCGCAAGATCAATCCTTCTTCGTTAGAGAGTAAGCCAGTTTTCACAATCAAGCTCATCATCGTAGAAGCCAGAGCGACGCAGCTTCTGGATAACAGATTCTGCTCTCTCTTTATCTCCTCGGCCATACAACCTGCAAACCAACATTTTGCAATACTCAAATGGCGGTGAGTGACCACTTCGAATCATATCTTCAACAATCTTCACAGCATCCCCATGCTTTTGCAGCTTGCAGCAACAGCTAACAAGTGCAATAAAAACCATATCACTTGGAGAGATTCCATCTTTTAGCATCTGATCCAAAACCCTCCTTGCTATTTCCAGATTCCCAACTTCACATACCTCTAATATGAGTTGCTCATATCCTTGTGCACACCCATGATATGCCATCTCCTTGAAAACCCGAAAAGCAGCATCCACATGGTGTATTCTACAGTGACCAAGAATCAAAGACGTAAATGTGAAATGATTAGGAGTCAAGCCAGCTTGTATCATCTTACAGAGATACTGCCTCGACTCAACCACATATCCAAGCTTGCAATACGAGTTGATCATGATATTAGGTATGTAAGTTCCCCGAGAAGAGACCACACCTCGCTCCAACATATCTGTATAGACTCGCTTCATCTCAACGACCAACTCGAATCTAGCCAATAGATCCAACAATGCGTTGTAGCATTTGGGAGTAAGCTTAAACTCAAACTTCCTAGAGAAATCAGCAACAAACATAGATTCTAGGGCCGAACCGCACATGTTTGTCATGGATAAGATGATCTTAGGGACGTGACATGAGATTCCATGTGAAGTCAAAACATGGACGACAGATGCATAGCAGGACACAGTGTCTTCGAAGTTGGGATTAAGGTTGAGCGAGGAGAGTGAGGAGACATGGGCAGGCGTAGCATAGTGGAGGAATGAAACGAGGCAAGTATTTTTCTGCCACCTGGATTTGGAGACAGCGGAGGCTATGATTGGTATAATGGCTTCGACATGTGAAGAAGAAGAGGTCTCATGGGAAGGCGTTGTAGACGGAATAGGATTCTTATCCCAAATCGAATCGGAGAGAACGGACAGAAAGGTCTCGGATTTTGAGTTTTTCGCCGATGTGCTAAAGAACACCCGATGGAACGCCGTGTGCGCCGGGAATCTCATCGCCAGCTGATTCCAGCGGCACTAGGGTTTTCGAGTTTTACACGTAAACAGACAGGAACCACTAGGGTTTTAGGTGTTATATGTTGCATAAACTTCGTAGTTACGTGTTTTTCTACTTTCTAGTCAACTATTTACGACTCAATTGACCCCTCTCATTCTCCTGGAGTATTTGACATCATGGGTTACGTTTACTCGTGCGTTGTGTATAAAGTATAAACTATACGTCAAATGACCAAATTGAGAAGAAGGAAACGAACAACCAATAAAACGTTTTTGATAGAAGATATGAGACCTATCACGACAAGAGAAAGTTTACGAAGTAGAAGGTCCTACACAAAGGAGGATCCAATGTTCACGACGAAGAAGATTAAAGACAAAAGAGAACAATTTTATGAAGAAGAAGATTCTTAGATCATAGCATTAGTGAACCCCCTCTTAGGGTTCATAAGAATTTTTAATTGTTTTTTGTAGGGTCATGAATAGTGATGAACCTAAAATTGTTTGTATTCTCCATTAGTGAACCTGAAAGTAGGGTTCTTAGGAATTAAATTTAATATTTTTTTTATAAAAAAACTTTTATTCAATACATTAAAAATTTAGGAAAATACAAAGATAAAAAGATTATTCATGTAGATTACCAAATTTTTGCCATACATTTTCAACTAAATCAGCTTTCAAACTTTTTTAAAAACTTTTTTAGAACTTTTTAAAACTTTTTAATAAGTTTTAAAACTTTTAAATACTTGTTAAAACTTTTTAATAAGTTTTAAAACTTTTTAATACTTTTTAATAAGTTTTAAAACTTTTAAATACTTTTAAAACTCTTTTAATACTTTTTAAAACTTTTTAAAACTTTTTTAAAACTCTTTTAAAACTTTTTTATAATTTTTAAAACGTTTTAATACTTTTTAAAAACTTTTTAAAACTGTTTTAGAACTTTTTAATAACTTTTAAAACTTTTTAATAACTTTTAAAACTTATTAATACTTTTTAAAACGTTTTAATACTTTTTAAAACTTTTTAATAACTTTTAAAAACTTTTAAAAACTTTTTTTGAACTTTCTAAAACTTTTTAATAAGTTTTAAAACTTTTTAATACTTTTCAAAACGTTTTAATACTTCTTAAAACTCTTTTAAAACTTTTTAAAAACTTTTTTAGAACTATTTAAAACTTTTTAGTGACAATAAAATTTACCTAAAAATGTCTGGTGGGTATGTAGGAAGATTACTGAAATAGTCGTTCCATAGCTGCTCGTGTCCTAGTTTCCGATGTCTTTCGATATAAGCTCGTTTCTTGTGCTTGTTGACTTGAACGTTAACAATTGAGTCCATGAAATTATCAAGTTGTTGGTCAAATATTTCTTCAAAAGCTTCATCAACTTCATTACTTGATGAGAAAGACATTGTTTTGGAAAGAAAGGAGAAAATGTTTGTTAAAGTTTTTGGTAAGTGTGTCGGAAAGAAAGAAGAGAATTTGGTTGGTTACGTGTTTTTGGAAAGAAAGAAGACATTGTGTATTTAAGTGATGTGGTAGGATGCTCGTTCTTGTATTTAAAGTCTAAACAACCGACCAACTTTTTTTCTTTGGTTCAGCAAGAATGACGTGCTGTACCAACTTTCTTTGTTAATTTTGGTTATCGAGTACTTGATATGTGGAACCAAAATCGTAAACCAAATCTAATCATAACTTGCATTATTTTGAAAATACAATTCATCTCAGACATCATAACCAAATACAACATCATAACTTGAAATTAAGTGTAGGAAACTAAATTCTCAACTACTTCAGAAACAAGCACTTTCCCATGAATGAAAATAACCTAAGACAGAAATATAAAGCTTAACTACTTCAGAAACAAACAGACATAAAGTAACCCGTGACCTGCAACCTTCATAAGTCGAATGACCATGTAATCCGTGACCTGCAATCTTCAAAAGTAGTGAATAATTACACTAACTCTAACTACCAAACATGCATTAAACTTAAAGAAAGAATTAATAAATCTACCAAACATTAATCGCAGCAGCCAACCAACACACATAGCATTCACTACACATCAAATCAGTCTACTTCTAGTCCTTCATCAAGTTGTAGTTACGTTTGTAAAAGAAAAATTCAGTTACCTTTGATATTTGGATGTATCATAGCTTGGTAGAGACATCAACCTTCACCGTTGTAGTTACTTCTAGTCATTGTTTTGAACACTGACCATCGAGATCAACCTAACACAAAACATGAGTCAATTACAAGTAAGGAAAACAAATGAATACAAACAATTTTACACATCCACGGTCATGTTACAAACNTAAGTCGAATGACCATGTAATCCGTGACCTGCAATCTTCAAAAGTAGTGAATAATTACACTAACTCTAACTACCAAACATGCATTAAACTTAAAGAAAGAATTAATAAATCTACCAAACATTAATCGCAGCAGCCAACCAACACACATAGCATTCACTACACATCAAATCAGTCTACTTCTAGTCCTTCATCAAGTTGTAGTTACGTTTGTAAAAGAAAAATTCAGTTACCTTTGATATTTGGATGTATCATAGCTTGGTAGAGACATCAACCTTCACCGTTGTAGTTACTTCTAGTCATTGTTTTGAACACTGACCATCGAGATCAACCTAACACAAAACATGAGTCAATTACAAGTAAGGAAAACAAATGAATACAAACAATTTTACACATCCACGGTCATGTTACAAACAATTGTACACAGTTAAAAGCCCTCAACATAACAAGATTTCCACGTTCAAAAAGCTCTTGCTACAAACAATTGTAAACATCCACAATCAAAATATTAAAATACTCATACAAGCAATGAAATAAAATAATTATATGAACACAAGCAAAGAAACATATATATACATAGTGGAGAAGCAATATATCGAACCCTCAAGACGATTTACAACCATAAATCGAAACCCCCAAATCGATTTAGAACCCTAACTTGAATCCCTCAAATCTAATTCGAGCCCAAAATCAATACTATGAATCCTTCAATGAAAGAGACACTAACCTGAGTTCGTGGAGGAGATAATCCGTCGTCGATTAGATGGTGAAAACCTCCGGCGTCGCCATCGCACGAAGAATCGCCTCAGAGCGAACAAACCCTAGAAAAAAAAGAAAGACGAAAAATGAGAGATATATTACGAGACCCGTTTTCGGTTTCGTCAACGAAAAAATTCCAGCCAATGCTGCGTTGACACGTGCCTTGAACCTGTCTCATGCGGTATTATGGCGATGAACCGATTCACCAAATGTAATGGATTTTTTAATTATTTAAAATCATCTGGGCCTTGTAAAATCGAGCCCATAAACCCCATTAAAACTTTTGATGCAGATGATCTTACACTTGAAAAGAGACGCTACGTGAACTACTCATGCGTTGGTTTTGACTTTTCCGCTGAGCTTGCCTGCAAAGACACACAAACCAAGGCAACATCAGACTCGATATAGACTAAATCAAAAGCCTGTCTATGTTCTTCTTTCTTTTAGCTCTGATCATAGAATGAGATAACTCTGCTTTCTAATATCCACCTATTGAATCTTGATGGGTCCAAACAAAGGCTTGAAAATGTAGAGTTGCAAGATGTGATATATATTAAAAACTTGTTAGAAAAAAGAAAGAAATTGAACAATTGATATGAATGATCTTCCCTATGGTTCGATAAATTTGTTGACCAGCTTCCATGCTCTGCTTCCTCAATGCCATATCCGCTTTGATCTTATCCATCTTTGAGTTTCTTAAAACAGTTTGTGGAACCCTTCTACTTTGTCTTTTTGATCTAAATTCCTAAATTGTGTGTGTGTGTGTGTGTTTCCTTAAACTTCTTTGTACATTATGTTCTTCTTTGCTCTAAGTGTAAAAAACACATGTAAGTGTGTCGTTTCCATCTACCGTAACATTTGTAGCTTTTCGTCCAAGCAACCCAAGTATAGCTTATTGGTACGACAAGGTTTCAAAATTCAAACAAATCCCAGGCTTTTCTAATAAGGCCCACTTTTAAATAACGTTGAGTTTAAAAATATCTAAAAGTGGTGGGGTTAAGGTGATCCCACGGGATGTCGGTATGCATCTGAAGCCGGACGATTTTAACTAAATTTCGATAAATGAACGGTGAAGATCTCGTTGTTGATTTCTTAGGAGCGTGGATTGCGCATCACTGGATCTCTCTAGCAGAATCAATTTTCAGTGTTCTATATCTTCTCCATTATTTCATTATAAAGTTCAAATTCATCTTTAAGAGTTTCTTCTCTTTATCTCTAGAAAAAACAAATGGCGAGCAACTGCGAAGTTTTCTGCGAGATCTTAATAGCAATCCTTCTTCCGCCTCTTGGAGTCTGCCTCAAGCGTGGCTGTTGCACTGTAAGCTCTCCTCTTCCTTTAGTTTGGACACAAACTCATGGAACTTCTCAGAAACTTTAAGTTTGGTTCAGTGACTATTTGATCACTTGATTTATATGTTCCGATCGAGCAAGTGATTAAGTGACTAAGAAGAGAGTTTTGAACTGTGTTTTGTTCATGTTTGCAGGTAGAGTTCTTGATTTGCTTGGTGTTGACTATCTTAGGCTACATCCCAGGGATAATCTATGCGCTTTACGTGATCGTGTTTCAGAACCGTGAAGGGGGTACTCAGGATTACAGTGCCCCACTCAACTCAGCTTGATATCTGTTTGGATCATATGTCCTTGAAAATGTTGTTTACTTATGTATCAACTCAATAAAAAGTTGCTTTGCAATCTCTCTTGTTTCTTTTTTATGTATGTATCAGTATATTCAAGTATGCCAATTTCATGGAATGATTTTTTCACTATAATTTTACCAAAAATAATTTAGTTTTCGGACCGCTTTTGTAATGAGAAAAGTCTTTTCTTGTACGACCCATTCATTACGCTGCTGTCCAAACTCAATCCGGTCCCGAATTTCACTGAAGACAGGAGGCCCTCTAGGCCCACTTTAGTTACACATGTCACGTGGTGGAGGGGCTCAGAGTTTATAAAATATCTAAGGTTGATCAGGTGTGTTTAGTTGCACTATATATATTCTGTGTGTGTTACTTAATCCACGTTGAGATGATAGTGATTCACGAGACGTAAACTGAAAGCCGTACGATTAAAAACATCAATAAATGAACGGTGTAGATCTCGTAATTGACTTCGTACACGCGAAAAGAAAACTAAGAACGTGGATCGCTCTCTCTCTCTATTGGTTCTCTGTGCCGGCAACAACCTTCAGTTTCCTTCTCTCTTCAAGATCTTCCTCCGTTAGTCTCATTATAAAGATAAAAGAAAAGTCTTCATCTTTTAAGAGTTTGTTGTACATCAACTGAGAAAAATGCCGAGCAAGTGCGAAATCTTGTGCGAGATCTTAATCGCGATCCTTCTTCCTCCACTAGGAGTTTGTCTCAGGCGTGGCTGTTGCACTGTAAGCTCTCTTTTTAACTCGGATGTGATCTTCATTTTTCTGTTGATAGAAACGCAGAACTTCTTGAAAAGACTGTTATTTTAGCTCTTGTTATGAGGTAGAATAGTGTTCAGTGTTCTGGTCTATGCTGTTTGATGCATCAGTTTGTGTCCAATGAATATCTCTAGATGTCTCTGTTTTAAATTAGGTTCTTGGATCAGTTTTCTGTTTGATCACTCAACTCTCTGACTAATGAAGGGATTGACAGAGCTTTGAAGATTTAAACTCCGTTTTTTATTGTAGGTGGAGTTCTTGATCTGCTTGGTCCTGACTATCTTAGGATACGTCCCAGGCATAATCTATGCGCTTTACGTGATTGTGTTCCAGAACCAAGAAGAGTATTTCGATGAAGCTAGACGCCCTCTCTACTACTCCGCTTGATGATATCTGTCTTGTGTCGGAATCTGTTTGTTCTTTGAAATTAACCGTTCAACTCTTTGTACCCAAATAAGTTTCTTTTGTAATGTGTTTGCTTATGTATTGAAGAGACCTGTGAACATCTGTGTGTTGATACATTGGTTTATCCTTTTGATATATTTGCAAGATCGAAAGTGAGTATATTGTTGTTACTTCTTGGCTACTGTATTGAGATTATGAGCCCTGCTTGGCAGGTTGTTTGCCTAACTTGTATCGCCAAGTGAAATCCTGTCGAGGCAATGACAATCTGGTAGATAAGGTTATGTTTTATATAACAGACTCTTAGATATTCCTTTCGGAGTGCGAAAAACAAAAATCTCCTAAACTGATTCTACTAAGAGATTCTTCCTATTTCCATATAAAATGTGCCCCTCTATACCATGAGCTTAATGAATGTGAAGGAGATATGTATGTCAGATACATTTATAAATTATAATCTATGCATCAAAATCAGTTTGATCGATTATAGGAACCCCTTGTCTGTTTTGATTTTTCTTAAAGATTTTGGATTTCAATACAAGAAAAGATGGACCAGAACTGTAACTGTTACGGAAAGCACTGCGACTGAAGCAGATTTAGTCATGGAGGACTTGGCTCCGTTCTTCTTTCCTGTAGGTCTGACAAGGGATCCACCTCCATAAACACCTCTTGCCCTGATCATCTGCGAAATTCTTCCATGAGCTCTCTTGCCACTAGTTACTCTGACGACTGGTCTCTCTGCGACAACAAAAAAACGTCAGTTAAAATGTATGTTTGTATATATTTTGAAGTTGTTGAGCAAATATTAAAAGCAAACTAATTGCCTTTGTGAACCACGTCGACTGTTTTGTCTGAACAACATGGAAGCTCTTCAGCAAAACCAAAGGCGATGAAGAAGATGATGATGATGATGAGCAACAAATCTCGATAGTGTCTCTTCATTGCAGACGGTCATGAGAAGATTCTGCAGGAGAAGATTCTGCAGAAGAAGATTGATTTCTTTTGGAAATTGTTTTGAAATGATCTGTAAGCTAAACAACTGAGTGTCAAAATATATAGGACTATATCTGCACGAAGAGAAAAGAGAGAACAAATATTACAACTCAGAAACAGAAGAAAGATTGAAAGTTTGATGGAGAAAAAGCAAAAGCAGCCATTGTCGGGTAAAATTTGATTCTCCCACATGAACTTGTTTCTTTCACTTTTGGTATTTTCAGTAATGATATATTATGTGAAAATCATTCGATCGTAAGTATTCTGAAGGTGTCTAGTACGTATATACATGATCACCACGTTACGATTAACCAGCTTAAAATGCTCGCTAGCTAGGGCAATGACTAATGAGAATATAGTATAAGATCGTAGTTTGAAATTTTGATTTAAAAATCGTTTATTTTTCTTCCGGTAGCATTAGCATGTACTATATATATTACCAACACGGCACAAAAAACCAACAATTAAATTAGTTTAAGACTTTGACCCCAAAAAAGGAGAATTAGTACAAGACAATCTGTTCCAACTATACCTAAAGATTACAATGTCACGATCGATGGATTTCATAAGATTTAGGTATAGTCGTATGGGACCGTCTTCACTTAACTAATCAGAGATATCATCGCTTCAAAATGAGTGGCCTGTTTGTTGGATTATGTTCTATATCACATTCTATTTAACTATTTATCTTATCCGAATTGGCATGTAAATTTTCGAAAAGGCAACTTCTACTATAATTTAGGATCATCAATAGCCTACCTAGTAACCTCTAACGACTTTAAAGATAAAATGGATCGGTGTTGGCGCGAAACAGAAAAACCGATGAAACATAAAGAAATGTCAAATGGGTTCGACAAAAACAGGTGTATATATATGTATATATATATCATACCAAAAAAGAACAGGTATATATCAGGAAACTAGAAATGCGATATACCATTTATAAACCGTTTTACGGATATTATTCGTTATTGTTTCAAATTACATCGCATTATTTCAGGTTTTAAATGCTAAATTGACAATTCCTTTTAAATGATCGGTATACGTTACATAAATGATAATCAAAGTCATACCTAACCAACAAAAGTAATTTAATAATACAAACTAGAAACCAACTTTATAAAGAACAGCCCATAAATCTAGTTTATAAATTATAATTTAATGAAAAGATTTGGGCAGATTCGAGCCAGTTAAAGAATTGACGATCTAACACTATTAAATGAGGATACATTTTTAAAACAAACCTTTATTTCATGTGTGATTTACAAGAAATGCCATTGAAAATTTTAATTTCATTAAGAGTAATTTAGACTAAACATATATGTAAACTATAATAAGTTTCAATACACTTGATCACATATGATTATGTAGA
>KE155118.1:277737-350154 GCA_000411075.1 Sisymbrium irio
CTCATGAAAACTCGAAGAGAGTCGCCGTGTTGTGCAAGACTTCGTCTCCAAAAGGTCAACGTTTGGGCTTTGTTTTCTTGATTTTCAGATGAAATTAGTAAAGCCTGAGAGAGTAACAGAAGGAACATAATCAATGAACAATTAAAAGCCAGTGAAGTCCTCATTTGCGTTTTATCAAATAATACGTACGAGTATAATGTATTTGATCCAAACAAATTGGAGAACAAAATCAGATATTTGTGTTTTATTTTACAAATGAATGGTGTGGAGAATTTTTTACTATTTATAATGCTAGACTTGAGTAATGTTGTCGCTTCAAAATGCGTTACCTGTCTTAAGTGATGTGTATTATAATGTAAATTTTTAAAATTGTTTGGACGAATTATAATATATATGGATTATAATTCCATAAATTCATATTGACCTGAATTTTTCTAGACGATGTCCGCACTTGGCACTTGGCTCTTGGCACTTGCCAATCTCTGGTTGATCCAAAAGGAAAAAGAACAAAGAAAAGATTGGCAGCCATAAAACGGAGTCGTATCAAAGAAAGTCCCGATGCGTGGTCGTTTCGGATGGTTACTAGAACTTTCTATATAAACTCTAAGCGAAGACGATTTGTGAGTGTCACTACCACTGCTCCTGAGTTACATTCACCCCTTTGCTGCTGTCGTTGTCTCTCTCCAACTTCGGTAACTTCCTTTTTCAACTTCCTTGATGTGTGTATTTATGTGTTGGATCTGTTTAGCTAATATGCTTTGTTTTGTCACCGGTTCTGCTTAGTGACTTGGTTTTAGGTGCGATTAGTGAAAAAGAGTGAACCTTTAGTGACGTTTTAGGGTTTTTAACCTTTTTTTTGTTGCTTGGGTGAATGATGCTGCTGAACCCTTCTTTCTTTTAGGTTGCTTATTCGTTGTTGTTAAAGAAGCTATAACGTTATTTTCTGTCTACTCGCTAGACGGTTAGGGTTGTGTTTTTGTCTAACTTGAAACCATGTTTCCGCTTGCTAGTTAGGTCCTCGTGTTGTTGTTTTTAGCTGGTCTCACTCTGTACATTTTCGTTGTAGATCTTGTTTCTGAATGTCTGCGCTTGATTCTGCTCTGGATGTCTAACTTAGTTAGGAAGCAACAGTCTTTATATATACTCTTGCTTTCTTTTTGAAAAATGGTTCACATTTTGATTCTGCTTTACATTCGGAATGTGTTGCGTAACAAATTGTGGTTTGCAAGTTTCCAGATTTGTGCAGGGAGAAGTGACTGCAGAGGATGTCTCGAGGTTGTCATCCAGATTGTCAACGAGCAATGAACGCCCAAGTAGAGCATGGTAATTTTAAATTACTTTCTTTGCTCCCATCTCGAGGGAGAGAAAAAAACCGCGATTTGGTTTGTACTGATAGTTTGTTTACCCTCGTTTAAAGAAAACATGTTCAATATATAATCATCATTCGAAAGAATATTAAAGTAACTTGACTGTACAATAATGTTTGTTTGTTTTTGTATTGCAGAGGCGTCTGAAAGAGCAGCTATTGTGGCGGCTAATCTGATTGGCTCGGCTCGGGCTATACTTGGACTCGACAGAGAGTATACTGAGTACTCTGCTCAGTTTCTGGTGGACAACGCTGGTCCCAAGAGAGAATCCGCACAGGGAGAAGTGTCTCAGCAACGCCCCACCATAAACATGGAAAGCTTGCTTGAGTATTTGGTGGAGATTGCTTCTCCCAAGCCGGAATCCGAGCAGAGGGAAATGGAAGAACGACGCCGCATGTTCACCGTGAAAGACTGCCTTGAGTGTGCCTTCAAGGAAGGGATACCGAGAAAGGAACAGTGGGCACATATCGGATGTGTGAGCAAGGTTCCTCCATTTGCTGCTCTCATTCCTCGTGTTCCCGTGAAAGGAGAAGTGATTGAGGCGAAAACACTGGAAGAAGGACTTGAGCTAATGAAGCATCAACCGGTAGGAACGAAACTGCATGTGTTCAGTCCGCAGATTGATCTTGTTGGAGAAGATGTACAGTGCTCTTTCTCTTGTTAGTTGAATTTCTAAATTTTCATAGATTGTATTGATATTAGTTTTGATATAATCTTGTTCAATATATATGTTGTGGCAGGGAGTTTACGACGGCCCGTCAGGTCCTGACACAAGCTATGTTGGACTTAGGGACGTGATCGTATGTGGAGTGGAGAAGATCGAGGGAGATACTGTTGCGAATGTGAAGATATGCTACAAGAAGAAAACTTCATTCATCAAAGTGTCTTTACGTCGTAGGTTTACCACACTACCGCTTCATGGCAGCGAGTCTCCGGTCATTGAGCCAACGGGTCTCCTTGTGGACTTCATTGTTCCCCGCTTATCGAAGTAACCAAGATCAGAAGTAATCTAGAGAACAAAATGCTAGTATTTAAGAAAGAAGTTAAGTATCTTGTAAGTTAAGAAGTCAAGTATCATGAAAACCGTATGCTAGAAGTTGTGGATCTCGTTTGTAGTCCGAAGTTTAAAAGCTTATTCTAGGAGACTTTTATCTATGAGTAAAGAAGTTGATGGCTAACCTTGGTGCCATTATTAGCTGGGTCATCTTGCCTATTAAAAGCTTATGCATGAAGTGATAGTTATTGAAACTGAGTTTGTGCATATGCATAGCTTTCCACTGCCGGCAAACTTTCTTAATTACGTTGGATTTATCAGTTTCTTAAATAGTCTCGGATATATCAATTGAAGAACCGCATTTATAGACAACCTTTCAACTCAATCTTCAAACAAGAACAAACAAACAACCGCAAATACAACAGTCAATCAAACATGTAAATTCAAGCCATTTGACGGAAAAAATAAATAAATAAAGCGTCACAAGCCGCACCTATATGTTGAAAAGGGGTTAGAATGCGGCAAGCACTAAGACAAAGGAAGTTACAACAGTAGATAGATATGTAAGTGGGCTAGAGAGAAGAGTTTTAGTAGCCGATGATTTCTTCTTCTTCTTCTTGCCGCCTTTCCTCACGAAAGCTCGAAGATGCTCATGGTGATGACCGTGAGACGAGCCATACACGTTCTCTTCATCTTCAACTAGTCCTCTTTCCAAAGGGATGATCGCGGCGGAATCATGACGTTTGCATGAAATTATGAGGGATTGAGAAAGTAGCAAGAGGGAGATGATCAAAAACCAACCGAGAAGGGAAGAACTTCTCATCTTTCTTTTTTTCCTCTTTGATTAGTTTTTTTTTTAAGTTAAGAACATATTGTGTATATTTATAGATTTGTGAGAAAGTTCGCTCTACTTCGTGCACGCAACCAAAAAAAATTGAGAACTTTCCCAACAAGGCACTGATGAGATCAAGACAGCTCATGAATGTTGTTTTATGAGAGCAACTCGAACTGCACAAGAGACATATTGTCACGTTCCGAATCTTCTTGGTCATGTAACTAGGTCAACGTATTACAAACTCACATTTTCTATTAGTTTATTAATTAAAAGTTCATTCCACAATTAAAACACTACCACTCAACGTATTATCTTCGTCTTGCGCATCTTGAACTAATCAAAACCAAGATGTGGCACCAAAAAGAACATACACAAATAAAACAAAAAAACAAAACCAAGTAACAAGATTGAAACTAATCTCGATTACATGTATGGTATTGACTCAATAATTTTTCAGAAAATGATTCTTAGAAAGAGTTCACCTGTCTTCCGGCTAATTACGGTCTTAAAACTGATCAAACCGTATCGAGAAGAAAGCACATAAATGCTCTACACCAAACTACGGCAAGCCTCCACTTCGGCTGCTTGGGTAGCCAACACAGACTCACTTACACTCTTTATCAAAGCATCCAAGACTGCTTTCTTGAACCACTCATCCTCCATTTTCATTAGAATCTCTTTCACCGTCTCAAAATTCGACGCACTGGCCATAACCAAACTCCCAAGGATCACCCCAAAGTTGTTTGGTGCCTTTGGCAGATCGATCCCAATGTCATCAAGCATAGACCCGTAAAGCAGACAACCACTCCCTATGTCTTTAGAAGTTAGAACGTTCTTAGAGACCAAATGTCCCAAGAGATTCGCCACTGGTTCAACGCACGGTGGGTTTTTCTCCAATCCGAGGGAGATAGCTTCCTTGACGAGCTCGGGATGGTAAGATGGGGATTTCAGTTCCTCTACGCATTGCAATGCCTCATCCAATAGACGGACATTGAAATATTCTTCCAAAAGCGACTTGGTTTTCCTGCTGAGCACTTCTGAATTCAGGCTAGTAGTCAAAGGAGGAGCCGCTTCCTGTGGCTGTGGTTGTGGTTGTGGCTTCTCCACAGCTGGTTTGGTCGGGGCAATAACAGCTTTAGGCGGTTCGGCATTACTACCTTGCAGGAGGGCACTTGGTCTACCATTCAAGAGACCACCACTGCCCTGAGGTAGGAGCCTTGAATTAACCGACAGTGACTTGTCGATGATAACAGGAGACTGAAAACGCCCTGCGGGTTGCTGATTCTGCCTGTTGCCTCTGGGCATGGAGCGGGACCGTGCCATCTCCCAGCCATCATCATCTGTTACAGGCATCCCCGGCATCTTCCTAGCCCCTGGCATTCCAGGCATCATTCCTCCAGTACCAGAACGCCCAAGGAAGTTTCCAGAGCCAAAAGTTTCTGCTCCACCAGCATCCGCACCACCACGGTTATTATTATTTCTCATATTTGCCATTGCACCAGGGCGCATACCAAGAGTCCTCTCTGCCTCGGAATGGATCTCAGTGATTTTCTTCGCTTTCATCTGTAATTATAAACAAGCAAGAAGAAAAAAGCATAAGCACAGATGATAAACTCCGCAAGTAGTTATCGATAAGAACGGACAGTATGAATCCCTACCTCCTCACGCCTTGGTACCCAATTGTTAGCTCGCAGATCAATAACATTACGGACCATAAATTTCAGGCGTGGCGCTAGCATCGAGTGCATAGACAGTTCCTTCAAACGAAGGAAGTACGTGTCGTTTATACCTCGCGATCTTGGGCTCTCATCGAGTTGTTTTCCAATGGTGATGAAAAATTGACAAAGAGCCTCTACATCTTCCTCTGCTGGGCAGGCTTTATTGTCTTGTCCTAAAAGCTCCTGTGACCAGACACAAAGTTACCATGAGCTCTACAGAAGAGTATTATAATACAATTAACTATGAACGGTACAAAAGCAGAGCGGGAGTCAATATACTTGGACGATGTGATGAACGATCTTCTCAGGCACCATCTTCTGCTTCAAAAGTTCACCAATTAAACGGATATTTCCCAATGTTCGGAGCTTGGCCATTCTTTCCTTGTCTTTGCGCTCCATTTCTTGCGATGGATCAGTCATCAGTCTGACTTCTTCCTTCAATTTGTCAGCGCCTTCAAATTGTTCTTGGCAATTATTCAAAAGCACTCTTTTGAATGTTATTTCTTTTCCACCGGCTTCCTCTGATGGGAACGAAGGCAGCTTTCCATTGATATCAAAACACAAAAGAGCATACATCTGACAGAATGTGGGCTCTAGTACGGCCTTCTCAAAAATCAGTTGAATCACTCCCTGAATGTAGAGATAATAACAAATCATGTTATTAAGAAAGAACTACAAAAAAGCCAACTGCACACGGAATGGGAAAATTGGGAACTGGAAATATACCTTTAGAATATCTGCAGAAGTGATCCCGGAGTCAATTAATTGACCTTTAAGGAGATCATACTTCTCAGGAGTCATCTTGTTCAGAATACTGCATAGAAGCAGAATTATAAGTTTCACTTAACAATATAGAAGGCAAATTACCCCAAAACACAAATAAATACATATCATTATAGTGAAGAATAAAATACCCTTTCACAGTCTTGAGGACTTGATCCTTTTCTGAAAGAGTTCCTCTTCTAGCTGACCACGGAACCTCAGCTTTCACCAGGGCAGGAGGTGGGCCAGACTGTTTCAGTAAGTTATCATGTTAGTCACAAGCAATAATAATAACCTAAAAGAAAAACTAAGGTATTGTCAAAACACAGTGCCAGACTAGTCAACACTCACCCCTTGGAATGATCCAGAATGGGCATCTCTAGGTTCACGTTGGTCTTCCCTTGACCTTTCTTTACTTGGGGAGGGAATTGGTGCACGAGTATGCCAATCACGGTTATCAGTCTCCGAGAAACGATTCTGAGTTTGAACTGCAGGCTGAAAAGAGCAAACAAGAAGGGGCAATATTAAGATTTTTGAAACGAATAACATATACTATAAAAAAAGTCGTCAAGCATATAAATTTTTTTTGGTTCTTCAACAAAGCTAGGTTACAGAAGGAAAAGGAAAACAGTCACCTTAGCTTCTGAACGGCCCCAGCTCTGCTCTTGGCCAAAAAGATCAGATGCAATTTCCTGACTGAGCTTCAGGATTTCATCAGAGACTTGGATTGCCTGAACAAGAATAAACAGTGAATGACTAAGTTGAAGGGAATATACTGAAACAACATCAGGAATCATCTCCGGACCTAAAGGATGCTAACAAGTAGGAGACAATTAAACCAAAAACAAAGAAACGGGTCTATGCATAAAAAGTCTAATTTACCTCTTTAAGCTGAAGCAGCTGTTCTCGGGTGAATTTCAAAATCTCACGTCCATCAAATCTTGAGTCTCCTCTCTACAAAACGTAAACAAGGCATTGAAACTTGAACCTCAAAATTCAAAGTGCGAGATGAAAAAACATGGCTGGATATTAATACGCTTGAGCTCAAAATCAATTATATATATGTAAGGTTCTTCATGAGCATCAAAAACTGGAAAGAGTGCCCACTTAAAAGCCATACAAGTATTGATCTTTGTCCATATTTACAGCAAGGTCACATTGCTTAAGCGCCCCACCAAGAATTAGGACATTGCATGGCGTTCACAACAACTATAATCTAAGACTCAGACCCAGCAAGAATAATCTAATATACAAACGAATCCAACCCTCACAAAAAAAAAACGAAAACTTTTATAAGAAAACAAAAAAAGCAGAGGACTTTGGTGAGTGGAATAGAACAATACCTTAACGGCAAAAGAAGGAGCGTCTCCGCCATTGGTGTCAGAGGAAGAAGATAAGGATGAGCGTGGGGCAAAGAGTCTGCTTCCTCCACGACCTCCTCCAGGCCTCAAGCTCAACACCGCGTTGTCACCTTGCTGCATCACTCTTAATTCTTCTGTTTCTGTTGAGGTAAAAGGAATCACTGATTGTTCGTTGCAAGAGTCTACACAAGAGCAGCAGCCAAAATTAAGGTTTCAGCTCGTTACAGCGATCAACTTGAGCGAGATGCGAGAGCTTACCTGAGAGAGAGAGTTTTGTGAGAAAGAAAAAACAGAGTGAACGCGGCGCAGAGCGTTGAAGCTGTTTTATTCTCTTTTGTGATATCCCCCAAAAGCGTTTTAGGGTTTGGGCCTCTAACTAAACCATCTCATCTTACTTTTATTTATATAAATACTAATAAGACCGAGATTAAAACAAATAATAGTGTTATTCAATTTTATTTTAGCAATTTCAAAATTAGAAATTTCCTGATTCTTTTGTTATTAGGAACCATCATAAAAGATAATTTACTTTATCTTTAATATATTACTTTAATTTTTATAAATATTAATTAATAATGAGATAATGGTCTTAGTTAAAAAGCTTATTACAAGTAATGATGACTTTGGAAAAATAAAAATGAAAATATCGTACTGTTATTACATTAATAACAGATTGCGAATTATCTGTCTGGATAAGATTATATATTTATTTAGTTTTATTTATTTTGGTATTTTGTGAGTTGTGTGATTCGTAGAGTGTGGTCTCTGACTCTCAAAGCAAGCGTCCATGGCTGGGATCACCAGCACCGTCGGGTTCAACGCCATCCTCGCCAGAACCAACAAAAACAAAACGGTGTCGCATCACTCATTCTCTGTTAACTCTAAGCTCTTTGGTCTTCGACTCTACCTCGCCCAACTGTCAATCGTTACTCTCTCGCCTTGTCATCGCCGCAGCTCAGCAACCATCACATGCCGTTACGGAGGTGGCGGTGGTGGAGGCTCTCGGTTCCCTGGAGATAGGCGAGGTAGGCAGAAAGAATCAGAGGATGATGATGCGCTTGATATCTCGGCTATTAGGTGACTTTGTGAATATTCAGTGAATTTTGCTGGAGCTGAAGCTGTCTTTGCTTTTGATTTATTGACACTTTGTATATGTTTTACGTTGAGTAGGTCAGCTACTGTCAGGCTCATTGATGGGCAACAGAACATGGTAATAAAAGGAAAGTGCTTTGTGTTGTGTTTTCACTTTTTGAGTTCCAGGAAAAATGGAACCTTTTAAACATTTCAGAGTTGTTTTCTTCTGTAGATTGGTATAGTTTCCAAGGATGAAGCTGTTCGAAGAGCTGAAGAAGCTGAGCTTGATCTCGTATGTGTTTCCTTTGAAAATCCAGCGCTTCTTTTAAAAAGCATTGTCCTTTGTTATATTGTTTCAGCGGGTATTGAGTATGCCGAAATTGGTTTTTCAGGTGATTCTTTCGCCGGATGCTGATCCTCCGGTTGTCAGAATGATGGATTATAGGTGAGTTAGGTTATCTAACATGGCTGCTTGTAACATGTAAATTGTGTATAGGAAAATTTCAAGGATAGTGATTGATTTTCCTTTTGTTTGACTCTATCAGTAAATATAGATACGAACAGCAAAAGAGGAAAAAGGAACAGCAGAAGAAAAGTATTGATCATTCTTCACTGTTTAAGTCACATTCTGTGGTGTCGTATTTACATGAATGGATTGTAACTCAAGCTTGTTCTTATGTCAGCTACTCGCATGGACTTGAAGGAGCTCAAAATGGGGTAAATTGGGCCATGTCACTCTCTCTTTCTCTCTTTTGTCTGTGCCCTTGCAATGACTTGTTTAGAACTACTTCTTCTCAAAAGGTTCTCCTTTTTGTTTCCCCGATAGTTATAACATCGATCAGCATGACTACTCCGTACGCATGAGAGCAGCCCGGAAATTTTTGCAAGATGGTGACAAGGTTGTTACCGTTTACCTTCTGTGCTAGTACTCGTTCGTATATGGGCGAATTTTATCAATTCTGATTATATCTTGCTGATGTGTGACTGGCGGTACACTCAGGTTAAAGTGATTGTGAACATGAAAGGTCGGGAAAATGAGTTCAGAAATATTGCTATTGAGCTCCTCAGACGTTTTCAGACTGAAATAGGAGAGGTGTGTGTATTGTTCTCTACGCTCTTTCGTCTTTTTTCTTATAGAAGTTTAGTATTGGATTGCCATGTGCATTGCTGTTTAATGGATCTTGTTTGTTGAGTCGCTGAAACGTGTCAACCTCTCCAGCTTGCGACTGAGGAAAGTAAAAACTTTCGGGATAGAAACTTGTTTATTGTCTTGGTGCCAAACAAGGAAGTTCTTCGGAAAGCGCAAGAACCACCCTCAAAAAAGAAGAAAAAGCCAGCTGATGATGAAATTTCAGCGGCAGGTATAATAACTGCAACTCAAGATATATGATGCACAAATTGTCTGAGATCAAATGAATCGTCGTGTAAGGATCGGGAGCACCGGCACAATTGTCTGAAGATATTATCTGGTAATGACAATGAGTTTGATAATTTTCTGTATAGTTCCTTTTTTACTATGCTTCTTGCATTCCCATGTATCTGTAACCATAGAAATAGATTATTTGAATGAAGACCTTCCTTCCTCAACCTTTGTGTATACCAAGTTTTCAACTTTTAAGCCAAGGCGTATAGATTGTAAAAAAAATCAAGATTTAAAGAATTATCAATTATCAGTGATGTAATGTTACAATATGAGTACTGAGTACATATGACTTGTGTTGAGGCCAAAACAAGTCACTACCAATAATCTCCGCAAGAACAAACACCGTCTTTGAAATGGTGGAAGCGGTTGGCGTCTCGTACAACTATCACTCTCTCTGTGATCTTTGAGATGAGTTTGGTTACGGCGTGACAGTCTAAACAGACCCGAAGATTCTTTATGATCCGAATTTCGCTTCCTGGTTCAGTGGCAATGAGCCCAAAGGCAATGGCTAGCCTCTCGCTGTGAACCTTCACCATCAGCTCTCTTTCTTCCTCCTCCACGTCGTGCAAGGCCAACTCAGTCTCGGGTTGATACCCAGCTTCCCTCATCTTCCCTTCGAGCTCCTCTAGCTTTTCATAGATTGCTTTTACCTCTGGATGTGACTGATCACCCGAGGTAAAGACATGAGGCGTCTCACCAATTTCTATTAAGGTATAACCAGGAGCCTTGGCTAGGTTCCTCTTCTTTGCGGCTTGTCTGACCGAAGCAGCCTGTGGATAGTTTCTATCCGCTGAGTGAATATTCGACAGCAAAACATGGTATCCTACATTGTCTGGATCTAGCTCAAACAGCTTCTCAGCGACAGTACGGGCAAGGTTTGTGTCTTTGTGAGTCCTACAAGCTCCTAGCAGGGTTTGCCACAGGGAAGGATCCGGCTCAACAGGCAAAGCCTCTATAAACTGCAATGCTCTCTGCAAATGTCCCGCTCGGCCAAGAATATCAACCATGCAGGCGTAATGCTTGGCCGATGGTTCAAAACGATACCGGTGGATCATGGAATTGAATATCTCATCACCTTCCTTGACCAGGCCAGCATGACTACAAGCGTAAAGAACGCAGAGGAAAGTGACTGGTGTTGGTGCAATGCCGGACTTCACCATCTCAGAGAAGATATTCAGAGCCTCATGTCCATGTCCATGGAGCCCATAACCAGAAATCATCGTGTTCCATGTAACTTCATTCTTCTTCGGCATCAAGTCAAACAACCGGCGTGCTTCTGCAATGCTTCCGCACTTTGCATACATACCAATCAAAGCGGTAGACACATATATGCTAGACTCAAAATCTGTACTCCTTACTAAACCATGTACCCATTTCCCCAAACTCAAAGTTCCTAACTGCGCACAAGCCGATAGAATACAAGTTATTGTGATCGGGTTTGGACGAAACTCAGACTTCTGCATTTCTCTGAACAGAGCTATCGCATCCTCTGTCAACCCGTTTTGGGTGTAACCCGAGATCATTGCATTCCAAGACGCCAAGCTTTTGTGCGGAGACTCATCAAAAACCTTTCGTGCTGAGTCCATCTCATTCAATTTACTGTAAACCGTGGTAAATGCGGTTGGGACAGATTCATGAGACAAGAAACCTGATTTCAAGCTGTAACCATGAATGGCATAAACAAGCATAAGATGGCCAGAGACAGGGATCAGACTCACCAGCGTGCTTGAGTTCAACCTTGTTCCTGATAACACCAGCTCTTTAAACAGGCGTAAGGAGAGCTCAGTCTCGCCATTTGAAGTGTACCCGTGAATCATTGCATTATAAGCTACTACATCTGGTGTACAAAACTCTCGAAACAGAGTATCCAACACTTGAATCTTTCCACACTTTGAGTACAATGAGATGAAACCTGTAAGAACAAAGTCGTGGGAGTAGCACCCTGTCTTCGTCGCAAGACTGTGAATTAGCATCCCTAGTCTCAGCTCCTGCAACTCCGCAACAGCGGGAAGAATATGTAGCAGAGTTGTAGAGTCCCAACGAGTACGACTCTCGTTGATCAAATCCCTGAAAACCTCAATAGATTCCTCATGCAATTCATTCTCTCGGTACCCAGATAACATAGTGTTCCACAAAACAGCGTCTTTATCAGGCATTCTGTCGAACACCTTCCTAGCATCGTCAACTCGCGAGAACTTAAAGTACATCTTGACAATGTTGGAGCCAACATGTAACTCCGAGTCAAACCCATCAACGAACGCTTGACCATGAACCACGCGGCCAGCTCTCTCGTCACGAATACTAGAAGCAGCCGAGATAGCGTAGGTGTAGGTGGAGCTATTGGGCTTGAGGTCAGTGGATTTCCTTAGATGGGCAAACAGAGAAAGCGAAGAGTGAGGTAAATCATTCCTGGAGAAGGCGCCCATGACGACGTTGAAGAGGAACTCGTCAGGTCTCTTGACGGAGAGGAAGAGGTGTCGTGCGTAGTGAATGGCGCCGACGTCGGAGAGTCGTTGGGTGAGCTTTGTGAGCAGTTGGATGTCGTTTTGGAAGCCATGGAGAATGATCTGAGCATGAGTTTGAGTAAGGTGAGAGAGAGAAGTTGATACTTTGAAGAGATCGAAGAAGCTGTTCTTGTTTATCACTGCCACTGTTGTTGTCTCGGCGGTGACTGCCGATACGGTCCGAAGTAACATTTGCCTCTTTTTGCCTTTGACTGAAAACTATACGACTCATTCGTTTTTTAAACATTTTGAGAAACATTTTTCTCTGACCACATAAAGTATAAAAAAATTTCTTTAATCATTTTGGTCGTATGATATAAACGATTACAATGCGAAATTGTGAGTAGATTTTTGGTTAATGAACAAACTTTTAATTTAAAGTTAATTTTGGTATGAATCAACTAAACTAATCGACTCTAAATAAATGAAACGCCTCAAAAAAACCCCGACATCGAGCTTACATGTGAACAATTAAATTTCTTTTTTCTTTTCCTACGACTTTCGAACTCGCGATCTTCCACTTCCTCTTTTTCCTATGCTAATGTTCGTACCCAAAAAGAAAAAGACTAGTGACAAGCAAAGATCAAAAAGGGATCTCGACAAGAGAAATGTGGGGGCATCAAAGAGAAATTTACAGGTGATCAGTCATCAGTGTGGAGCGTGTGGAACTGTAAGCGTGTTATTTATGGCCATGGAAACTTGCGTATTGGCAACAATGGAGGAGTCTCTGCATCTTCTTCTCCTTCTCTCCTAGTTTGTATCAGATGAGTCCTCAGGCTACACTCTTTTATCTGTTCCATGCCAACAAAATTCGGGTTTCAATTCATTTTACTAAATCAATTTTCACTCAATAGTGGACTGTTCTTGTTACCTGCATGATCGCCGTTGAGGCCAAAAGATCTTCGCATTTTCCTTGCATAGAACTCTCTTTTGCAACTACGACAGCGAGTTCTGAGACCATTTTATTCATCTCCTCCACCTGTAAATACAATCATAAAGAGCACGCACTTGAGAGTTATGAAGAGGACAAACTTGGACAATAGATTTACTAAAGAGGTCTCCACCTTTGAGAGTAAAGACCAAATGGACGATCCCATAGCCTGCATTACATCGAGGGCCGAGGACATAGCTGCTTTCAGAGATTCAACGTCCGCCTGTAGGAAGACAAGTTCTAAAATGATGACTATATTCTTAATCTTCTGAATTTAGTTTCCATGGGTATTCGAATTAGTAACAACATATACCTTTGTTCCTCCAGTCGCTGGAAGGCGGAGAGTATTTGCTTCTAAATCTGCTATGGCCCCAACTAAAGAACTAACATGGTCTCTTTCAAGTGTGGCCCATTCTTCAAGGCCCACCATCTGTGTACATATTTATGCATCAGCATCCCCTAATCTGATGTAAAGTCAGTATACAACAGAGAGAGAAAACCTACTTGATCGTTTAATAGTAAGTTAAGTTTGATCTCTAGCTTTAGCTGTTGCAGGCCAATTTTTTGGCTGGTCACATCGTCTTGTAGTTCTGATATCGCTTGCCACACATTGAATAGTGTTTCCTGAAATATCAAAACTTGGAAGTTTCAGATGCATGTTCATCAATCAGTTGAAGAACCGCTCATGTTGTTAAAGAGGATAGAAGTACTATATACCTCGGAAGTTAGACGTTGAATGTACATTACAGCTTCAGCTCGCGCAATAGCAAACCGCCACTGTAAATATCTATTGTGGAGCAGACGCAGTTGATGGACGTCTTCGATGTAATTTGCTTTTTTGCCTTTCTTGACATCCGTGATGAAGCTGAGAACCGAAGTTGTGGTACTGGATTGTGTAGAGTTGCTGGTTTGTCTTATCCGGGAAGGACTTATTCCTCTTGAAGGTGGAGTTGATGGTCTAGCAAAAGAGGAGGAATTTGTGACACGCGAAGGACTTAACCCTCTTGAAGGACTTACACCTCTTGTAGGACTCAACCCTCTTGCAGGGCTTAGTCCTCTTGATGGACTAACTCCTCTCGAAGCACTCATGCCTCGGGAAATAGACGATGAAGACGAAAATGATGTTCTACTTGGTGAAGCAGGGCGAGATCCAGGAGCAGACAATGGATGCAGCCTAGCTACAGCCGTTGCTAAGGTGGATCTATCTAGCGAACTTGCAGACAAAAGTCTTTGAGCCCCAGAACTTCGAGCTATGTTATTATCTTCGGACTTAGTTGGAGACAATAACCCACCATTACTAGATGTGTTACTAGAAGTTTTATGCAAAGGTTTCGAACCGCTGGACAAAGGTAGAGACATTCTCCTAAGAGACGGCCCCATTCCAGGCCCTGAAGTTGATAGACCCCTTGACGCCTTGTCGCCAAGATCCAAGCTTCTGTTCAAAGAATTCGGATTGATCTTTCCACCAATTCTACTAGGCCATCGATGCTGTTCTATTAACCGACTATGAGGACCATCAACAGGTTTCGAATTCTCTGAAAGATCAGACGCATTATTCTTCCCTTTCAATGGACTTCTTTTCCTCTCTGGCGTAGGTTTCCTTGATACAGAGGTCGTTTCAGCCTTCTGCTTTTGAGCTATATTTGAAGAAGGTCTCAGTGTTCGATCAACAGAAGAACTCGTAACCGGTCTCTCCTTCTTACTAACAGGGACTGAGACAGAATCCGACTGAAACGAAACGCTGAGGCTTCTCATAGTGGAAGGCCATAAGCTTTCAGGCAAACGACCTGTAGATAACCTCCTAGATGAAGCTGGTAAGTCTATAGACACGTCACGTATTGGCGTGGAAGGACTAGTCGGGGATGGTGGTGTTGAAGGACGCTTCCTCTCAGCCGAAACCGCTCTTTTGGCAGCCACGGATTGAGAGGTCGAAGAAACAGTAGGCCTAGTGACGCTTGGGGAAGGACATCGCCCGGTTCTGGTTGGTGTGGGTGATCTGTATCTTGAACTGACCTCGGGTGTTCGAGGACGGCGAGTGACAGCGGCTGCATTGTTCTTATCGGTTGGAACAAGACGGCGTCTTGTAGTATTTGTTGCTACATCCATTCAAGCTTAATGAAACAAACTTGCATTGATTTGGGATCAGCAGTTAACGCCTCTCATTTCTTTCTGCATTCGAGCTAAACAACAAGAACAGCCCCAGTTGGCGTGAAGGAAGTGTTTTTATTCTGCAAGAAAACACAAAAGGCAGGAGGAAAATTAAGTAAGGATATTTTTTTTAATAGTACAGTAAACAAGAGAGACAGACAGAGAGAGAAAGGTAGGTTGAGTTTCTAACTAGTTAGTTGCAGTTTGACAATATCCTGAATATTTTTTCTTTAAATCAAAGATTTTCAGAAGAAGGATCTTCTCCAGTGTCGTTATCACAGAAGTGGCATTATCGGATTGGCTGGAAAGTTAAGGGGACCAATCAAAATGACAATCCCTCAAAGAGAACAAATATAACAAAAGAAACTTACTAAATTAGCAGCTCGAGACTTTTTACTAATCCGTGTGAAAATATTTGATCGTAGTAGTATCATATAAGAAACTAATGGACATAAAGAAATTATGATGTTTCTCAAAAAAAAAGGAGGGACCACGTGTGTGGAAGAAGCAACAACGGTGCCCACTCTCTCGGTGATTGAGAAACTGAGTGAGAGAGAGAGAGAGAGAGAATTGATGAAATGCAGTAACAGTGAAGAATCCTGGTGTTTTTGAGAAAGTGAAAGATGAGAGAGAGACCAAAATCAAAATAGAAACAACAAAAATAATCGGGATTAAGAAACAGAACAGTTAAAGACTGTTTAAAGTGAATGAGATGGTTGTAGACGAAGAATCCAAAAAGCAGATTTGTCTTTTTACTGACCGACTTGTGTCTCTCATGACATAGACTCGTTTAATCAAAGACCAAACTTAGTAACTTTTCTATGAATTAAAATTAAAAAAAAACAGGAGTTTAAATGTCTTAAACCGAAACAGAATCCTAGTTTCAATATCAAATAATCAAAACCAAAACACGGATATAATTCCTTTTCCTAAATAAAGATATCTCAGATCGCAGTAAATAACCCAGTTACTATATCTAGGGTTCTATCGATTTTGATCGAATCAAAAATTGGGAATTGATACAACGAATGCGAAGCTAAACCTAAAGGATCCGGAGTAATCTGAATGTTGGGAAATTAAAAAACTTACCAGGGAAAGATGAAAAAGAAGCCCTTTCGATTTCCACCAAGCAATCCCGTGATTTCTCTTATCGAGATCGAAATGAGGAATTCTAACGCGATCGGAGTAAAAACAAAACTTTTTCGCCGCCGGCGATGAGGAATGCTCGTGAAGAGAAAGCGTTGGAGGTAGGAGAATTGATCGGGGAAGGGATAATTGGGTTACGAGATCAGAGAGAGAGAGAGGAGATTAAAGGAGAGAGAGGGCGTTATTTTCGCGCCACCTAATTTTGATATTAAAGACTCTTTTCTCTCATCAAAACAACCACTTTTTTTTTTCCTCTTTTGCTCGTAGAGATCACTACTCACAAGAATACAAGGAGACCAACAATTATTATATTTACTTGTACTAAATAATTATGATTTTTATATTTTTTCCTTAAAAACCACCAATGTTTTCAAATTAATTCGGTTTCCGTTAATTTAGTTCGATCATTCCGGAATCAAGTTTAAAATCGTGTCCAACAGCCTATGTATCGTTATTAATTAGTAGATATGGTTTTATGTTTTTGTTAGATTCAGAATAAAATTAGTAACCATCGAGATACAGAAAATAAATAATAATATATATAAATCAAACAAGTCTCAAAGATGAGCTCAGTTACATTTAGGTGATAGTCAACATCTGATAGGTTGTCCGCACCTCCCTAATGTCACGCATACGTTCGCAAAACACTTCAAACTTATAATAATAACGATCATGAGTTACCAACTTTTATTTTTGGCTTTGAGTCATCTTCTTAATTACCAATTGAAACTGTTCATGGAGATTAATTATAAGGAGATAAAGGAAACAGAAACTGAAATGACAAACAATCGAGATCAAATGTGACAAAGTTTATTCAACTGATGATTGTTTCGGGTTTTTAACACTTTTTTTGTTCTGTACAACTTAGCATTTTCGCCGAAAGCTTAATTTACGTTGGGTTACTTTTCACACCTAACCTTAACTATAATCATAAGATAAAAAGCTCTCACAAATATAAAATTTGAGAATAAACAATAAACTATTTCTGCATAAATGGAACTATGATGGTTACTCATGATAAGTGTTTGGTCTCTTCTATTTTTTTAAAGTTGTCTCTTCTTCTACTTGTAAAAAGAAAATTTACCAAACACTCACGATGGCTACCGGCTAGCCCCAACTAAGTTTCCAGTTTTCCTACTCTCATCTCTCTGCATATATATATTTATATAAATAACATATTATGAATCCGAAATCACATGGATTGTATGCTATATATTTTACTTGACACATTAAGATTGTAATGGCTAGTTGCATTGTTTATGCCTTTATTCTCTTAAAGGGGTCTAAGCCTTCATCCATAAAATATTTAAAAAAACAATACCTCAATATATATCTTTATTTTCTTATCAATAAATTTATTTCACTATATTGGTCGAGTTTAGTAGTCGATGAGGATTATAAACTCCGTAACTAGTATGATGAGGTTTAGTACACTAGTTCCAACAAAATAATCCACTTTTTAGAATAATAAAAAAATCAACAAACCCATTTCTATTTTTTTAAGAAGTTTGCACATGAGATGATTCGGACATGTCATATGATCTTAAGCTTTCTATAGACCTTTGTCTCTCTTTCATTTGTGAGCCCCTTACCTTGTGGAGTCTTGCTCCAACTTTACTTCCACTTGGAGTTCTATTAATATTAAAAAAAAAAAATCCTCTTTCTTTCTCGACTTTTCTAATGTATATATACTATATAGATGTTTTCTTTTATATTGGCTACACATGTACGTACGGCCAAACTTTCATTGAACCTAGCACACATATCTACTCGTCTAGTCGCCAGTGTTCGTGGCTTCAATTTCTCCGGAAATCATAAGATTAACGTTTTATATATACAAACAAGTTATTGAATTCGAATAATTATTACAAAAATGATACTCTGTGGTTTCTCTTGATATTTTGTGGTTCATTTTTGTTGTTTCAGTTCTTGCTGTCTAACTATCGAAATTTACTTACAGTACAATCTTAACTGCATATGTGGAGTATTCGAGATAGAAAGAAAACAAAGGAAGTCAATTATACTTTTTATATAGAGTACTAGATAACAGTGTTATCATTGTTAATTACTGTTATAAAGCTACAGCTATAATCCTCATATATTATGTATTTGCATAAATGAGAGATAAATTTTTGTTTCGTGGTGTGATTAAATAAGCAAGCAAGAGCCAAATGATGGATATTCACGTGCTTCGCACAACTATATTGACCACACTAGATACTAGAGTTATTGTAAATGACATGTCTTCGCAATGTTTCTTCGCTTGTCTAAAGCTTGTCGCTTAGTTGTTTTCTAAAAAACAAAAGTAATTATTACTTTCTTAGCTACTAATGTTTGGGTTACTTACATATAAGGCAAAATTCTCGAATCCAGCTTCTGATATGAGCTTTGGCACAGCAAACACTAGATTTGGAGGACTAAGGAGTCCCCAGAACTTCGATAATATTACCTCCTCTGCATTTGAGATGAAATGTTTTTCTTCTGCAGATCTGGGACTGGGCTCGTGGCGACAAGGTGATTCATCTGAAGCATCTCATTCGCGGAAACATTTGCAAACAAAACGATATCGATATAAAAAGTCGTTCGCTCACGTACTCAACCCTGCGCATGACAAAATTGACTTAATCTAAAACAAAGAATCATATCCTCTCTTTGTGAACTTACACAAGAACGTTCAATATCACTCTTAACAAAATCTTTCGTTTCTTGTATTGGTATATCGACACACACGAGCAGTTTCACTGATGTTTTTAAAAACTTGCTTTTACAGTTTAGAAAAAATTAAAACTTTTTGTGGGGTGGGCCGTAGGGAGGGCACTCAAGCCCAAAAAGAAGAAAGAAGATCATGTTGGATTTGTTACTATAGTAGTAATTGTGCGGACATCTTTTTGTATTTTTCATGGTTTAGTTTGAAGAAAACTACTTGTGACAAAAAAATGGTTTGAAAAAATTTGTTTTTCATTTGTTTTTTTATTATTAAATAGAATGTAGAGAGAAAAATGTTTTCTATAGATTATAGGTTTTGCTCGCAAGTTATGTACAAATTATGTACAATTTATACAGTGACAATGCACTCTCAAAAACACAAGGGGGCGGGTGTAGTATTAGCAATAAGCATCAAGCTTGTCATGTCTTCTAATTCACGAGAGATCACACCAGATGTTTCAGGTAGTGTGACAAACGAAGTCTCAATCAGAGACTTCGAAAGGGAGTGGCATGTACCTACAAAGAAAAAAGGGAAAAAATGTATAATGTTGAAGAAGAATTTGAAATATAAATTAGAGAGCTGGGGGACCAATCTAAGCAGAGAAGACAATTCGAACAAGACATTCAGAAACAAGATACACAAAAAAAACGTAGAGAGAGACCAGCAAAAAACAACAAAACGAGGACCTAACTAAGTAGCAAGCGGAAACCTGGTTTCAAGTTGGCCATAAATACAACCCTAATCGTCTAGCGAGAAGACAGAGAATAACGTCATAACTTCTTTAACAACGAATAAACAACTTAAAAGAAGGGTTCAGTAGCATCATTTATCCAAATAAAACAAAAAAAAGGTTGAAAAAAGAAAACAAGAGTATAAAGACTGTTGCTTCCTATAACTAAGTCAGACATCCAGAGCAGACTCAAGCGCAGACATTCAGAAACAAGATATACAACGAAAACGTACAGAGTGAGACCAACAAAAAACAACAAAACGAGGAACTGACTAGCAAGCGTAAACCTGGTTTCAAGTTGGAAAAAAACACAACCCTAATCGTCTAGTGAGAAGACAGAGAATAACTTTATAATTCGTCCAAACGATAAAAAAAAAAAACATTATAATATACACGGTTTAAAGACAGGTCACGCATTTTTAAGCGACAGCATTACTTAAGTCTTGCAATATAAAATAGTAGTAATAATTCTCTCCACCATTCATAAATAAACACAAACATCTCATTTTGTGCTATTCCAATTTGTTTGGATCAACATTATACTCTTACGTAATAATGTGATAAAACAGAAATGAGGACTTTACTGGCTTTTTATTGTTCCTTGATTATGTTTCTTCTGTTACTCTCTCAGCCTTTACTAATTTTATCTGAAAATCAAGAATACAAAGCCCAAACGTTGACCTCTTGGAGACGAAACCTTGCGGAACACGGCGACTCTCTTCGAGTTTTCATGAGGAAACGTGCGGGTGGTGCCGTGGTGGTGGTGGTGGTGACAGTCGTGTTCGTCGTAGTCGCCTTCCTGTCCCGACTACTCGACATTCTCTTCCATCGCATTCCGTTTCGGTTCCACGGGATTGATGTTGTTCCAAGCGTTTGTGAAGTTTTTTATAAATTGTAGTGGTGTGTTTTATTTTGATTAACTTTTCTTATCCTATGGAATCGTGTGGGCTGAGTTGTAAATCAGGTAAACACAAATTCAGTGCGACTTATATATATGAAATTGTTATTTTATCGAAAGAAAATGAATTCTACTTAAAATATTCTACTCAATTGTTACGAGTTAAGCTTAGACGGAAAATCATTACTTATGTGGTTTTAAGAACCAAATAACAATCGTCCCGAGAGAATCTCAAGAGTGACCAGAAAACCAAATATGGTTGTGATTTAGCCAAAATCTGATAGTTCTACTAATCAAAGATGCAGTTAAACGTACATAATCAATACTGATTCAAAGGTATCCAAAAGAATTAAAAAATAGTCACTGGAAACTACAGCAAACTACTTTCTCAGCTACTAATGTTTGGATTACTTACATATAAAGGCAAAATTCTCGAATCCAGCTTCTGATATGAGCTTTGGCGCAGTAAAAACTAGATTTGGAGGACGAAGGAGTCCCTGTTGATTTTCTTCTTTACTGCAAAAGAAACCAGTGAGTTGAAGGTGATTTCTTCTGCTTCATCATCAGTACTTCACAAGTCCAGCACCTTGAGCCTTTCCAATAACTGACTCTATGGTTCCATCAAAGAGATCAAAGCTTTTCGCAACAGCAAAACCTGAAAACATACCATCCACTGCAGCACTTACAATACCACCTGCATAACCAGCTCCTTCACCAACTGGGTATAGACCTTTCAAGCTCGTACTCTCGTAGGTCTCATTGCTTCGAGGTATCCGTACAGGAGAACTTGTTCTTGTCTGGTTAAAAAAAAGTTGAAAACATATTGTTATTTCTTGTCTCAAGAGTAGACTGATTCATAACAAGTTTGATATACATAAGATTATACCTCTACGCCGTGGAGGAGTGCTTCCTCTGAGACGAACCCCGGTAACTGGAAAGTTCAAGGGTTTAGAGAAATACAGAAGCTACGGATTTGTTTATAGCAATGGGAAGATATCAAACCAACCTCTTTTTCAAACATAGAGATAGACTGTCGCAGAGAATCTGTGATATGAGCAGGAAATAGTTCATGCAGATTTGCAGACTTCACTCCTAATCTATAGCTTGATGGAGGTAACGGTGCCTCTGTTTAACAGCACAAGAATATCCAAAATCACCAAAAACAAACCAAAATTTAGAACAAGAAGTATTGAGTGTTAACGAATTATTTTTTTTTACCAGATATTCTGTTTTGCAGAAAATCAGTAACCCTTTGCACAGGAACTGTAAAATTCCCACCACCCATTACAGCCGCTCTTCTTTCAAACTCCCTCTACAGAAAAGCTAAAGATCAACGGAGAAATATTGGATGTGACTCAAAAATAGTGATAGTAATCCACTTTCGGATTGATTACCTGAAACTCAATTCCTGCTAAGGGTCCCTTAAGATTAAGAAGATCAAAGTCTTTTGCTGAGACTGTGACCACAAGCGCAGCATTAGCCCACTTGGATGAACGGCGAGAAAATGACATGCCATTGATGCAGAGTTCTGTTGGGTTTGTGCTGGTGAGAACAACCTGCAAAAAACATGGAAACAGTTTATTCAAATGATGATTATCCTTAGAGAAAAAAACAGCAATACACTCTACAAGGAAACTGTACCTGACCACCAGGACACATGCAGAAGGAGTAGCAACTACGTTTTGATGAAGACTGAGAAAGATCCTCCTCCTTCTCATTCACGTATTGAACAACCTTATAATCCGCCACTGGTACTTTACCTCGTCCTTTACGAACTTCACTAGCTAAATCGGAGTACTACATACATAGCAGTAGAAAGGAAGAGCATCACAATCTCAGAAAGGATTTGATTGATATAATGAAGGTATCTGGAGTTAATGTAACACAACCAACCTGTATACTGTTAATTAGCTCCTGAGGATGCTCGACGCGCAAACCAACCTGGTACACACAACCGTATCGAAATCAATTGATTAAACCAAGCTACAGAAGATACTCACAACATCTACACATACATAAGGAACTTACGGCAAAATCTTTTGGTGTCAGTTCCACATTACGAGAAAGAAGCATCTCGTATGTGTCACGTGCTGAGTGGCCAACTGCGAGAACAACTGCATCAAATTTTAAATTATCGGAGGTACTCTGCAATTGGTCTGCTGAATCCGAGATTCTGACTCCAACAACACGAGAATCCTCGACCAGAAGATCGTCTACCCGAGTCCCAAACTTGATAGTCACCTAATTAAGTATATGTGATTAAAGAGAGCTCACAAGAGAAAAAAAAAGACTTAACAACATCTAAAAGTAAAAGAGACTTCAATCGATCTACTTATTATAAACTTACTCCTGCGCTTTGAAGATAATGTCTGAAATTACGGAGTAATGGAACTAGCTTATCTGTTCCTAGATGAGGCTTTCCATTGACCAATATATTATCAGGTGCGCCGAAACGAACCAACGTTTTCAAGACCTGTAACAATTAAAGCCATGATCACTGGTCACATTTTTTCAGCTGTACTCAAACGTGAAGTGTGCTTATTTAGCAATTGGGAGTCTCAGAATCCTTACCGCTAAAACAGTGGCACTGTTCTTTCCTATTCGAGTAACAAGCTTTCCATCACTCCAAGTACCTGCACCACCCTGCAATTCATAAGTGCTAAATATGACTTTGACAAGGAAACTAGTGATAAGACTGAAGTAGTTATGAAAAGTTACTTAAAGAGAAGGTTTTTAAACCTCGCCAAAGCAGAAATTACTCTCCATATCTAAAATCTTACGAACAACCAAAGCGCCTATATCACGTCCTCTTTCTTCTACTGCTTGCCCTCTTTCAATCAATGTCACATCTGCACCAAACTCTGCAAGAACTAGAGCTGCAAACAAACCAGATGGACCACCACCAACAACTGCGATTTTCGGTTTGCTTCTTCCTCCTCCATGTTGGTGTGGATTTCCATTGCCATTGACAATGCGAGGTTCATATTCTTCGGATGATGTCTCATTGTTGGTTCTTTTACAGTCATTTACTACGCTGATTAAGTCACCCGAAACGATCTTCTCGGGAGGCAAATGTTCAACAAGACCAATCTTGGGTTCTAACCGGAAAATGAAATCATGAGCACGAGGCTCTAACTCAAGAAGCGTATTCACATCCAAGTCCACAGTATACACAAACTTGGCTTCTTTCAGAATCTGAACCCCAAAAAAGATGAAAAATTCACTCATTTGAACGATCATACTAACGATAATATGTGCATCATATGGAAACATACCTTCCTAGCGTCAAAAGATTTCCTAACAACTGAAAATGCTTCTATTGGCAGCATTGAAGCAACCTGACAAATCCCCATTCAATATCAATTTCACAGATAAACATCAAACCCACTTCCACAAACAAACTCCAATTTAATATCCTACGATAAAGTTTCGAACTTTCCACCGGGAAACTCACCGGAAACTCGATAACTTTAGCGATGGCTTGAAGCAAACCTTCTGAAATACCGAGAAAGTCCTTTCCAGGGTCATCTCCGACAGGAACTCCGAGCTTAGAGAGACGCCAGACTCCTTCAAGCTTGTTCTTAACCTTTGCCACAGCATCTTTCTGCTCCGTTCTCAGCTTCCTCCTCTCAGAAGGGTATCTCCGCTTCCCTGTTCGCTTCGCAGCGCAGAGAATCCGGTGTGTTTGGGTACGAGGATAAGAGAGTACCGCTCTAGAATAAGGAATTCGCAGGTCATGGCTGCTCGATGAGACAAATGAACAAGTGAGGAAACTTGTTTGCGAGAGAGACATAGTGTAGTAAGTAGTAACGAAACAGCAAACGCTCAAACTAAAAGAAGTTCGAGCTCGTCTCTGTCCCAATAGAGTTATCCTATCTCATTTGAAATTGAATCGACTCGTGTCCGGTTATTACCAACTGATGTCCAAGCCGGTTTGTTTGGTCTGGTTCGAGTTTGATTTGGTTTTTTTTCTTAACTAGTTATGGGTTTTGTCTATAATGCGGAACTGAAGTTGAAGTCAATGGTTACGGAGATAAAATTTTGTATTACTGATTATTTGAAGCTTCTCCATTATTAGTTAGCTTCGAATATTCAAATCCTTGTGCAGGCATTTCCATAATTAATGTTGTTACATTTTGTTGGCCTTCGATAAATCGCTATGCATGCAACTTTTTTCTATTTGACCTCGGACATGTGTAAGAATTTTTCCTTTCTTTTCCATTTCAAACATCATTTGTTTTCTTGATATAGAAAAGAATATCCTTTTTTTTAACTTTAAGCAAGTCATACTTGCATATATAAATATATAAGTGGCTCTTGAGGGATATCTCCAATACGGTATTGAGAAACCACAATTCAAACCCCGTTGGCTATCAAGGCTTTCACATCCTTTCTTGGGGAGAAGAGGTGGTTCCAAACCTCTTATAATCGTACCAAAAAAATATATATATATATATATATAATCCACAAGCATCCCATTCCACGAAAAAGACTGAATAATCATATATAAACCACAAGCATATAAATGACTGAATAATTATATAAACAGATGTCTCCATTCCAGTAATAAAGAAGGGTCTTAAACCACTACTATTCGACAGCTTAAATGGAACTTGAACAAACAACAAAAACAAAAAAAAATACAAAGAGAAAAAGTTGAGGCTTCATCAACGGAGTAGCCTACCTTTCACAGAAAGGTATAACTCTCAACATGATCGAAAAAGACTTGGATCGCAGCAGAGTCATCTCCAACACCGTCAATGAAAACTTTTCTGGAAATGTTATCTTTCGGATCGTAACAAAAGAAAAAGAACGGGTTCGGGGAAGGGAGCGGTGAGAATATGATCTCTCCAGTACCAAGTATACCGCAAAACCTAAAACGTTTATCCCTCCCAGATATATCTGCCACAGAAGGAACCACGGCAGCAGTTTTGGACCATACTTGTTTGTTGCCATCTCCCATAACCCATAGATCGATTGGCCCGTCATATGCTTGAGTCGCTATAGTTATCTTTCCAGAGTGATTCACCAGATGACCAAACTCTTGAAGCGTATAATCGTCTGGTAGTTTAATAACATTAAAGTCTTCAGTGCTAAGATCGAAGCTCATCAGAGATCGTTTTTGGTTGTAAGAAGCTAAATAATACAGAACCCCATCCCTGCATACCCCTTGAGATACAGAATAATGACGATGAGGATACTTACACCCGATCATTCTCCATTTTGGTTTAGCCCCTAGAGTGATAACTTGATGCTCCTCCGACTTAATAGCCTCCATCGCCATAACATCCTCCAAAAACATATCACGAGATATAATACCACGAGCTATATTACCACGTAAAGTTATCACCGTCATGCACAACACTTTGTACACATGATTAACTGGATCATATCCAAAAATGGATAAAATGTCTTTTTTCCTCGTTTTGACTCTAGGTAACGTAACGAACTGACCCGTACTAGGGTTTCCAATGATCATTTTGATACCATCTCGACCGCAGATCAAGCCGCGGATGGGTGGAGTAAATACGTACCGTGGATTCGGTTCAAGAGTATAACCAACCGTATCATGATCAGAAGACGATGGATCCTCCTGAGAGCAGGAGTGAAAGCGTTGCATCTGCGTGTCTCTTCGGTAGACTGAGAAGAGATGACGCGGCTGAGTGGAAGATCGCGTCATGTAAAAGTCGGTGAAATCTTTGCCGCTTATTATCGATGACAAGTGCTTAGAGGCCAAACGTAGCCTGGCAATGGATCTAGGCGGCAGTTTCATGAGAATCTCTACTTTCAGTTCAAGAGGAATCTTCGTAAACGGATCGTTACGTTCCTTTCGTCTCGTTGCGTAGACCTCTTGACCCTTTTCTCATTCCTTTCGTCTCGTTGCTTAGACCTCTTGACCCTTTTCATGGCGACTTTTCAACGCCGTCTCACTGTTTCATCCCCTTTCACTCTCAACCCTAGCGTCTGTATTTATTCTATTCTTAAACGGTTACAACTTTCGAAAGTCTAATCTCCAATCACAGCCTTAAATGTAAAACTACGTTGAGGATAGGGGAAAAGCGATTAGTAAGAGACTGAAATTGATCAAGTTGGCATTGAAGTCCAAGGCGATTTGTTTGGTCTGGTTCGAATTTGATTTGGTTTCTTTTCTTAACTAGTTATGGGTTTTGGTCTGTAATGCGAAACTGAAGTGAACTACACGATTACGGAGATAAAATTGGTATTACTGATTTATCTATTTAAAACTAATCCATTATTAGTTTCGAATATTCAAATATGGAGGCATTTCTGTAATAAACTCTTTCTTGGCCTTTCAATAAATCGCTATGGATGCAACTATCTATGATCAATCCAATGTTCATTAGTTTACATGGAATTAGATATGCAATTAGTGTTTTTTTTTGTTAAAATTTTAATTCCATCTTGACTTTTGTTTATGAACGAGTTTTATTTTTCCCCAAATTAGTAAATCAAGACAATTACTCCTATGTTCTGTTTTCTATGTTGGTTTATCAAAATGCAAAGCATCTTAGAGTAGAAAACAGAGCATAGGAGTCTGAGAGAATAATCCGAAGAGGGACATCACAGGAAGTCTGACGAGTATTCTCTCCTGTATATACGAGTTCGCGGGATATTTGTAGATTCTGCTTTTCTTCCGTAATTGTTGAAAGTAGTAGTGATTAGGAAGGTTTAGTCTATTCTTTTGGATCTTACGTGCAAGCATCTGTTATAATTATAGCTAAGCGGAAAATACTAATTTCTATTTGGTGCGGACATGGGTCGGTTTTTCCTTTTGTTTGCAATTCAAACATCATTATTCTTCTTGACATAGGATAGAATATCATTTTGAAAAAAACTTTAATCAAGTCACACTTACATGTACAATCCACAAGCATACAATACCATTGATGAAAAGCCTGAATGAGCATATATAATCCACAAGCATACAATTCCATTGATGAAAATACTGAAAACACTTCAACTACTAATATCCGACAGTTTAAATGGTATAACTCTCAAAAAGTTGAGGTTTCATCGACGGAGTAACCTACCTTTCACAGAAAGGTATAACTATCAACATGATCGAAAAAAACTTGGCTCCCAGCAGAGTCATCTTCAACACCTCCAATGGAAACTTCCCTAGAGATATTTTTCTCGAGATCGTAACAAAAGAAAAAGAAGGGGTTTGGAGAAGGGAGCGGTGAGAATATGATCTCGCCAGTACCAAGTATACCGCAAAACCTGAAATTTACCGTGCCATATATATCTGCCACAGAAGGAACCACAGTAGCAGATTTTGACCAGACTTGTTTGTTGGCATCTTCGAGAACCCAGAGCTTAATTGAACCTTGAAATGTCCGAGTCGCTACAGTTATCTTTCCACTGTGATTCGCCAGACGACCAATCTGTAAAAGCATATTATCGTCGGGTAGCTTAGTGACATTAAAGACTTCAGTACTCAGATCGAAGCTCATCAGTGATCGTTTTTTGTTGTAAGAAGCTAAATAATACAGGACCCCATCACTGCATATCCCTTCACGTCCAGAACAATGACGATGCGGATACTTACACTCGATCATCCTCCATTTTGGTTTAGCCCCTAAAGTGATAACTTGATGCTCCTCCGACTTAATAACATCACACGCCAACTCACCCTCCATCAATATCATATCACGAGACATCTTACTACGTAAAGTCATGCACAACACTTTGTACACGTGATTAACTGGATCATATCCAAAAACGGATAAGATGTCTTTTCTCGTCGTTTTGACTCTAGGTAACGATACGAATTGACCCGTACTAGGGTTTCCAACAACCATCTTGATACCATCTCGACCGCAGATCAAGCCGTGGCTGGGTCGAGTAAATCTATACGGAAGATTCGGATCAAGAGTATAACTAACCGTATCTTGATCAGAAGAGTCCTGAGAGCACGAGTGAAATCGCTGCATCTGCGTGTCGCTGCGGTAGACTGACAAGAGATGACGCGGCTGAGAGGAAGATCGAGTCATGTACAAGTCAGTGAACTCTTTGCCGCTTATTATCGATGACATGTGTTTAGAGGCCAAACGGAGCCTCGCGATGGATCTTGGCGGCAGTTTCTTGAGAATCTCTACGTTCAGGTCCAGAGGAATCTTCGTAAACGGATCGTTAACATTGCTTTCGTCTCGTTGCGTAGACCTCTTGACCCTTTTCTCATTCCTTTCGTCTCGTTGCTTTGACCTCTTGACCCTTTTCATGGCGACTTTTCAACGCCTCCTCACTGTTTCGTCCCTTTCCCCTCTCAACCCTAACGTTTTCTTGACTCTTTCTTAGACCTTAATACGAGTCAATGTTTTTCTTCTTTTTTTTGACGAGGAAAGGAGTTAGTTAACGAAGTTTGTTTTTGTTTTTTTTTTGGGCTAACGAAATTTGTTTTGATTTTAATAATTGTAGGAAAGTTGACAAACTCTAATATCAATCGGGGGAAAAACATTATTTTTATAATGCTATCGTAACATTAGATTAATTAATCAACTCGTAATAATCATTTTCCCCTGTATCCTTCAACGTATTTTCACATTAAGACGCGAAGAGATGTGAATTCATGACCGTTACTAATTTTTATACCAATTTTAAAGCAAACTGCCAAAAAAGGTGATATATTTTTCTTTTTTCCGACTGAGAACATTTGGAACATCATTTCAATCAATTACTAGCTAGTAGCTGCGATCGTGACATTCTGTCGTCATTAGTGTGGCGAAACTTATGAAATTATATTTTTTTCTTATGAAATTGGAATTTCAAACTCGTGCACCTCTTTGCAAACTCATAAAGTTTCTTTTTCGGTTTATTCATCACCGTTTATCTTTTCTCGATCATCAATATTAACAAGAACTGAAACCCTCGAAAATTTAATCAATTGTACATGGCTCAAACACGAGTAAGAAATTATATATTATATAGAGAACTATCCCTTGAAATTTTGGAACAATTTTGTTACGTCGGGTATCCTTGAAAGCTAAATTGTAAGATATGGTTTCCGGATTATACTTTTCCAGATTTCTGAAATGTATACAAATAGCATACTGTCACACGATTGAATGGCTAAGAAATGTTTCCCTGAGGGAAATACTATCAGAATCATTTAACATAAATTAAAATGTAACAAACAAAATCTTCTCCCGTGACTTGTACACTTTATCTGAATTTAAACTCCAAATGCCTTTGGATCATTTTTTGTTTTGTTTTTGTTTATGTCACCATCATCGTATGATCATAAAGTGCCCCATTTACAGATGCCAGCATTTGGTTTCAAGAATCCGATATCTTGGCTTATGTGTTAAGATAAAAAAAGAAACTGCAAGTGTTAGCCCTAAAATCGAAGGCTTCACATCAGAGGTGTATTACCAAACGAGTTATAGATATATACAAAATTACACAATTTTATGAATCCCGAAAGCTTTATCTACCCTATAAAATCTGCATTACAAATGTACCACGAGGAAAACCTCTCAGACTATACCCATTTGTAACAAACATTTTTCTCTTGATTTCTAAACATAAACTGAAAAACCAAGTCAAATTTGTTGGGGTTTGGGTTTGAGGAAAACCTTTGGTAGTGGTAAAAGGTGTTAAACTTCTTCTTTCTTTTGTTGAATCTACAAATCTATCTGTATAAGATACAACATAATAACAGCAAAATTTCCCATGTTTCCAAGAGGCTCCGGTTTATAGCATCTCCGTCCTTATGCTAGCTATGTCAATATCCATTCTATATCAATACATATATGATCATGAGCCCATAGAAATGGCTAGTGGCATCTCACTTTCATGTGAACCGACAGTTGAATTGCTGGAGGTTGACATTCGTTTCTTCGATAGGTTCCCTTCCATCGACACTAGAACTTGGCCTTGTGGATGAGCTATGGCCTCTGGATCATCATCAGGAGGCTCTAAAGATTGCGCGGGAGGATCAATATCGCGTGGCATGGCCTCTCCATTCGCATTGTTATTGTTACCACCGGATCCGATAACCATTCTAAATCCAAAAGTGCGTGAAAGGATGCGGTATGCAAAGGTTAGAAGCCAAAAGAACCAAGGGAGACAAACAAAGAAAATGCCGAGGTAAGAGAGCCAGATTGGAGGATACGGGAGGATTGTGTATGCAATTAGACAACCGCCTCCGACAGCGATCGACAAGAAAAGAAATAAAGTAATGAGACAGATGAATGCCTGCCCCGCCCGTGGATCTGGCACAGGCATTATTCTTTTGAGGAAAAAGATCGATCTCAAAGATGAAGAAGGATCAAGGAACGTTTAAGGGTTACTATGTCATCCTCCATTTACAAAATTGCTCTTTCTTCTTCTTAATTTCTTCCTTCAATTTTTTTTTTCTTTTTCAAATGAGGTTGACAGGTTGAGGAAGATCAACTTGAAACAAGAATAAACAGAATAAATCACACACACAAAAAGAAAGAGCGATGAGGAGAAAGAAAACAAAAGAGGATATTTCTGTTTTGTTTTGTTTGTGTGCGACTTATAATTTTGACAAGAATAGCCATTAGTCATTGTTTCTTTTCGTTTTCTCCATTTGCCATTCCATAGGAGAGGGACGTCCGTAGATAAAGGACCTATAACATTGAATATCGTTGGATCAAAATCATTTTAAGCTTTTTGCATTCTTAATTAATTAAAGATATATGCATGATATATGTGTGGGCTCATGTGTACGAGTAAACTTATATTATACAAGATAAAATGCAAGGAACCCTATTTACTAACATATTCATCATCAAAATACAATCTACTACTCTAGTTCTGAAGATTTGCTTTCTATATGAAACATGGGACGTGGCAGAGACAATATTTCTTGCAATTAAACTCATTCTTAATATATGTTTAAAATTCAAACAAACCAAGAATTAAAACTGAGTATGTGTCCAATTTTAAGGATCTGTTTATTATTTTTATCAGTAATTATTTGGTAATATGTTTTGTTAACATTCAGAGCAGAAATTCAAGAAATTTTGTTCCATTTCTGCTTGTTTTTAAAAGAAAATATTTTTTTGAAGCGTGATTCTATTCTCAACCACAATTTGAATGGGAATTCAAGATCGACTAACACTTGTGTTCACTTGCACTTTATATACTGTTCAACTTTTGGCTTGTATAGGATTAAGATAAGATTGTATTTAATATAACTATGATTAATTACCATAAGTAGCTTAAGAAATCATTGTTGACTAGTGACTAGAGAAAAGGTAATTTATAAAGGCAGTGAAGACGAGCAACACGTGGCAAATTCCCTATCTATAGCCGTCATAAGAATAAGCAATCACGGGACCCACCCAATGTATCAAGAAACTACTGGCTGTACGCCAGCGAATTAACAATAACATTAAATAATATCACGAAATGACAAGATTACCCCTCCTTTCAGACGCGTAAAACGGTGGGTAATTTGGAGATTTCAAGGCACACAAAGTTCCTTTATAGTCAAATAACGATAGCGCGTGGCTGTACAACAGCGGGATACTCGCGTCGCTAGCCGCCAGGAGAATCCTCTTTTTCAATCAAATAGAGAGAGAGAGAGAGATCCCCTAATTACTCTAATTTCTAGGGTTTGCTGATTCTCTTTCGCGTTCTAGATAATCCTCTCAAAAATCCCGACTTTATTTTTCCTTTTTTCTTTATTTTCTTGATCTGAATTTTGGGAGCTAATCCAGGAGAAAAGGGTTTCGTGTTTGGATGGTGGAAATGAGGAAATCTGGGGTTATGAGACCGGAGTCTGAATTGGCGGCCAAGTGCCGAGATGAGCTGCCGGTGAAGCTGGAGATCGTCGATGATGATTTAGAAGAAGAGCATGCTCCTCTCAACAAGCGATCTAGGGTTTGCTCTTTCCCCGATAAAGCTCATCTCTTTAGTTTCTGCTTTAATTTGATACGAAAGTCTTAATTTTTTTCCGATTTAGCTGTGCTGTGATTTTCATAAGATTTATGTTTTGCTGATATGTTTTTTGTATTTATTGTGACGAATTTAGTTATGGAGCTCGGGGACTAGCTCATCGCCAATGGCACCGGCTAAGTATAACCCGCTTGATGAGCCGAGTCCTCTTGGACTAAGCCTTAGGAAGAGTCCGTCTTTGTTGGAGTTGATACAGATGAGGCTAACGCAGAGTGGTGACCCCAATTCCGAAACGGTGCATGTCGGTGCAGTTGCCTCTGGTGTTAAGAAAGAAAGTAAATGCATGACTGCTGCATCAGTTGGATCCACTTTGGCGCCTGGAAGTATTGAGAAGCTCAAAGCTTCCAACTTTCCTGCCTCGGTTTTGAAGATCGGGCAGTGGGAGGTGAGACCTGTGGAATTTTGCGTTTTTTTGGTTTGATTTTTTGTTTGTTTCATGGTGTTTTCGAAAATCTGACTTGACAAGGTTCTGTTTTTTTGTTTTTTTTTATTCTAGTACAAATCAAGGTATGAAGGTGATTTGGTGGCAAAGTGTTACTTTGCAAAACACAAACTTGTTTGGGAAGTGTTGGAACAAGGTCTTAAGAGTAAGATCGAGATCCAATGGTCAGATATCATGGCTTTGAAGGCAAACTGTCCTGAAGATGGACCTGGAACATTGACTCTCGTGGTACAAGAAGGATTAACTCACGCTCTTTTCATTCGCGCATCTTATGCTTTTTCTTCATCTCTAATCTCTGGTTTCTTTGTGTTTCAGCTTGCTAGGCAGCCCTTATTTTTCCGGGAAACAAACCCACAGCCTAGGAAACATACTCTGTGGCAGGCAACATCAGATTTTACCGATGGCCAAGCCAGCATGAACAGGTATAGACATTTCTTGTGTCTTCTGCTCTTTAGGAGGAAAGGATTCATGTAATTGAACAGTTAGCAGTTTTTGGCTGAATGATGTTGATGTTTTAGCTTTCGCTGACGATAGTTTCTTTGTGATCTGGTAGGCAGCATTTTCTGCAATGTGCTCAAGGGATAATGAACAAACATTTCGAAAAGCTTGTTCAATGCGATCATCGCCTGTTCCATCTAAGCCGTCAGCCAGAGATTATTATGGACTCTCCGTACTTTGATATACGGCAATCTATCTTTGAGGATCCAAGTGAATCAAAGGGCCATCCTTTTGGGAATTTGAATCTTAACACAGGTCCTTCAATATCTGGAACTCAGAATTTAGCATCTCCTGTTGGGGCTCAGTCATCATCTGAACATATGTATTTGTCTCACGATGCACCATCGCCCAGCTCAGGTATTTCGATAACTGCCCGTTCTAGTTGCTTTCATAGCTCTTTATTCGAAGTGGTCTTTTCCTACATTTCTATTGAGCCAAATTTGATTGTGTGTTATCTTTTTTTTTCTGCTTGTTTGCTTTATTCATCTCTAGTGATTGATGCTCGCGGAAATGAAGGAATAGGGGGTTCTGAAGCAGTCAACTCAAGAAACACAACGGATTGTGGTCAGATCGGAGCTCCTGGACTGCGCCAATCTATGTCACTGAGCGATTTCCTTTCAGTTCTCTGTGATTCAAAAATCACATCGGATTCGAATCAGGTTGAAGAAGAAGCTGAACTAAACCAATCTATGTCAGTGAGTGATTTCGTTGCATTCTTATCTGATTCAAGAAACATAACTGATTCGAGTCAGATAAAAGTGCCTGGACTGCAACAATCCATGTCAGTGAGCGATTTCGTTGGACTTCTCTCTGATCCTGCTGGTGGAAATCATCCGGAACATCTGGAGAAATTTGAGATCATGAAACAGCAATTGCTAAGTGATAATATCCAGTTCGATACACCAGATGAGAAGTCTCTCATGCCAAGGGTTAATTCTTTATTCAACCTCTTGTACAAGGATCCCAACGTCGCTGCAAACTCACAGCTCAATACTGAAAGCTCAGTTGGATTGAAGTCTGAACTCAATGATCTGAAGGGGATAGTATCTGACAACAACAACAGCAACAACAACAGAGTTCATGATCCAGCTTCCAGCAGCAAACCACAGGGTATGTTAAGGAAAGACTCGTTCGGCGATTTGCTCTTGCACCTTCCCCGAATCACATCCTTGCCAAAGTTCTTGTCCAACATTTCAGAAGAAGATGGTGATGCATATAATAGATAATTTTATAGGTTCCGCCTTTCTTTTCAGGATTTGGCAAGTATAGGAAACCTGAACTAGTAGTTTTTCTGTTTTTTCTTGTAAATCAAAATTTCTCTCGGTAACTAAACCCCACAGGGATTTGAAGAAACATGTTTTGATAATGAATTTGTGTAGATCATCCAATTATAAAACAATGTCTCAAGAGGCGTAGGCATTCCATTATTTGTCCTAACCTTTTTTGAGTTTTTATATATATTTATATTGTTCACTTATTACAGCATTTTCAATAAAGCAAAGCAGAGTATGTACAAGGATAAAAGATTAAACTAAGATCAGTGATCATCAGCTGTACAGAAAGAAGGAAGATATGAAATAAAAGATTAAAAATAAGAGAGAAACCCAACACCCACAAATAAACCAAGGGGCTGTCCGGTTATTGATGGTTATTTGAATAGAAAGTATTTACATTTTTGTTCTTCTTTTTGGGGGGAGAGGGGTTCTTCCATCACATCTATCTGCCTTAAGAACAGCAAAAGGATCAGGAAGCTTGTTGATGAATAGCAGTGTCAGGAAGCATTGCTATTGTCACTATAAAGTATTCACATCCTGAAGAGAGACCGTAAGGGTTTGTTATTGTTGTTCCTGAAGATGCCGTTGACATTGAACTTGATGCCAGATTTCTTGAGCCCTGCTCTGAGCCGAGATACTCTGTCTTGCCACCCTCAGGAGAAGCAGAAGCTGAAAGTGGTGATGGCTGCTTCACTGCTTGGCGCTCGATGTGGACAATCTGTCCAACGATGTATGTAGGTCGGTTCGGGAGGTGATCTGTGAACAATGCCTCGGATTCAGAGGATAAGTAGTAGTTTGGGCAGTTCCTGTTGATTGCCTCGTAATGCCCTGCTTGATTTAGCACAAATGCTGCTATCTCATGGACTTCAAGACGTCCAAATGATATCTTTTCCTTATTCGCCTGTCCCAATAGTTAAAAAGAAAATCTCATTCAAAACCGAGGACACTCCAAAATTTTATTAGCGCCGCAAAAAAGAGAAAAAAGTTTAAGAGGCATCCCAACAATGAAATAACAAACGCATTTTCTACCTGCTTCCCAAGTTGGTGCTTGGTGTACAATGTCTTCACCAGCTCTCTCTTTTCCTCCAATTCCTTTTTTGTCTGTTCACTTGTAGCTTCAAGAATCCGGTACTTCTCAATTACTTCCTCTCGGTGTTTGGAAAGGAAGTTAACTTTGTCTGACAGGACTCGGATGCATTTCCGGAACTCAACAGTACCATCATCTTCATTGTCATCACTGGAGCTGTGAAGTCCCCAAGTAGGAGAGATGCAAATCCAGAAAAAAAAATGAGAAACCAGAGGTTGAATAGAGAATAACAGCAGAGAAAAGACACAATTTTGGAAGCAATGGTACAAACGGGAACTTACTTGGCTAAAGCTTGAGCCAAAGTACGCAAGGAGTCAGCAAAACCAGCAACCCCACCACCAGCACAGACAGAGCTCCGGAATCTTTCATAGAGGCCTCGCATCTTCACAGCTGATGCACGAAGTGCAATGTACTGAGAAGCTTTACTATCAGCAGCACAAAGATGGGTCTGCGCTTCTTCTCTTGCTTCATGTAAGCAATTCTCCAAATGCGCACAATTCATCTACAACCAAGAAAGCAATACTTACCACATTAGAAGGAAACATTTAAGGGAAAAAGGCTCCTATAATGGGCAAGTACATATATAATATGGTGACTTAGAACCATGCTTATTGTGTCTCTACATCTTTCTAGGCGAAATATCTGCCAAATCACAAACATCAAAACTGTTCACTGCCCTCTTGCATATTGTATTAGTAAACTAGCTGAGAGAAACGATGAACTCCCACAGTTTAAATGGTCAACCAACCAAGATCTCATGAAGCCGCAACCGTGGCTCCTGGAACTGGTTGGCTACGCAAAAGCTTATTGAAGCTTCCTAATGCTCCTTACCCGTTTATGCTCGCAGAAAAAATAAACCTGATCCTAGCACCTTGGATACTAAAAAATTGACGTCTGGAGCAAAAATACCAGCAACCAGAAGAATGACGGAAACTTTTGAAAAGATTACCGAAAAGTAAAGACTAGGTCCTAGTCTCACAATACGATTGATTCATATCAGCTTTGGAACGACTGCAGAAATAAAAACAAGCATTTATGAAATAGCTGCAAAACCTGGGATTCTTCAAGAAGTTTCTGATTCATTTCCAACTCTCTGCTCAGGCTGGCTACCTCTTCCATAGCACCACTTAGCTTGGACTCTGTTTCACTCAGTTTATTGGACTTCTCCATTAGCTCATTTCTAAGTTCCAAGATAATATCATCACTTTGCTTGGTATCTAAACCTATGCCAGTTGCCACATTATTACCCACAGATTTTTGTGGGCTCTCGGCTGTCGAACTGTCACTTAGAAACACACCCATTTCCCCCACCACATTATCCTTTCCACCTTTCTCATTGTTTTGCTGGCTTTCCAGCATCGATGAATCAAGCGGATGACTGAGCACCTGAGAGGAATCCACCATATTCTCATCCATACCTTCCCGAGCTTTACATGGCTGCTTGCTAGAAAGATTTGAAACACATGAGACCTCATCCATGGGCTCCGAACCAGATACATGAGCTTTGTTGCCTTCCACGACATCTGAAGCTTCTGCTTTGTACTCACTAACTTTTTCGTCCATAAGGTTTAAGCCAGACACATCCTTAGTATTAACATGTCTTTGTCCCTGTAAATACTCATCGGTGAGACGTTGTTCCAGTTCACGGATGCGCTTCTCATATGAATCACAATGCCTTTGTTTTTCCTTGAGCATAGATAGGAGGTGTTTCGCATACTCATCTTTGGCCTGCAGTGCCTCTGCTGTCTTCTCCGCAGCATTTTTCAACAAATTTTCTACTTCACTTTCATCCTGCACGTCATATTCAACTTGTGGGCCTAACGAACATATCCGAGAGATTGCGGAAGCAAGGTCAGCTTTTAGTTTTGCATTCTCAACTTCCATCTTGCTGGTTCCAGCTATCTCCACTAATTCAGAGGCCTCTAGGATATCGTCAAAACTGTCTTTGTCTAAAGTGTCTAAACTTACCTCCTCAGCCTCAGCGGAAAGCGAGCTATCACTAGACATGCCCAGTGAACTCCTTGACGATGCAACCTTTGAATGTAACCCAACTAGATACTCGGGAGCATACCGATCAACGTCTGCGATTTCAATATTGATCAAACTAGTATCGTAAGGAGCGACATTGACATCACACTGCGTGGGAGTATCATATAAACCCATTGAGGCCAACACATCACGAGGTACAAAGGGACCATGTGTTTTAAGAAACTCCTCACGTCTCCTGACCTCTGTTTCCCTCTTCATAGCAAGCTTCTCTGCCAATTGCCCAGCCATGCCCATGTAAAGTTTCATAGAGGATTTTCTTCTCACCACCTCTGCGAGGCAAGCCCTATAAGCGGGGCCAACACCACGGACTAACTTCAGGTCTGCAAATAAGTCATCCTGACGCACCATTGCCTCTCTGAAAACAGGAAACTGTAGCTTAGCATCTTTGATGATGTATGTGACATACGTTATCTTTTGCATGTAACTGTGTACAAAGTTGTTCATCTCATTCTTCTTGTTTTTGCAGAAATCCAGCAATTCTGAAATGGAGTTATAACAAGCCTGCATCTTGGGGAGGTGATTCTTGTCATGCACTTCGTACATAGGACCCAGGGCTGAAACAGCATCATGAGGTCGGAGAGATGAGGACAACTGGCTAGACATGCAATCATCCACAAGCTTCTTAACCGTATTGACATCTTTGCTGTTTAAAGATTAATACAACACCGTCAGATAGCAGAATTTCCATATGTAAGAAGGGGAAAAATATTCATCACTTTAATTGACCACTTAAAAAAAATTCCCAAAGACAAATGAAAAGGTGTTCACGATATGAACAAACCTGAGAGATTGCATTATGCTCTTTTGCTCGTTAATGTAGCGTTCGTGGTCCTTAACAGTCACTTCTAAGTTCTTCATCGTTAAGGAAGCCCTGCAAGCAAACAAATCCTCTACCTTGCGCTTGACCTCGACAAACATCTGCTGGAACTGTGCAATCTTATTCTCAAATTGCTTGTGAGAGCTTGCACAATTCTCCACAGCCTTTTTGAGGTTATCTTCCTTGACAAAGTCCAATAAGCATTTCCTCAAATCAGTTTGCAGATAAGGGTGAATCTTAGCGGACCTCAATTTCTCAATATCCCTTCCAAAATTCATCAGCAAATCAGAGTGGAGGCGGTGTTGATGCTTATAACGCTTCATAAATTCCAGAAAGTTCTGATAGATCACCCTGTAATACTGTTCCAGGTTCCTCGTAGCAACTTCAACAGCCCGCTGTTGTACCTGTTGTTCTCTCGTTAACCTCTCGCAATTCTCATGCTTCACAACCGTACAATTGTAGACGGTGCGGCCTTTATGGAAATGGTACCGAAACTGCCTCTCATACAAAGGTAAAGCCTTTAAAGCTGGATCCGACGCATCGTCCAAGGGATGATGTTCATGCAAAGAAGCCGGTGGTAAAGCATCATCAACTTCTGGTAAATCAACATCTTCCGGTGATGGCGGATGAGAGTTGCTTTGCAGCATAGCCTTGTTGAAAATAAACACTTCTCGATCACTCGCAGGAAGCCCGAACGCAGAAAGCAGCTTCTGTGGCTCAAGTTTCATGTCCAGCGAGAGAAGAAGCTGATCGGAGAAACCAATACCAGAGACAGATTCAACGAAACGCATCACAGATTCAACTGAAGTAGTCTCGCTGCATTCGAATTCAAACGTGTGGCCATTCTCAGCCACGCAGAGAATAAGCTTGCCGACATCGGCAAAACTCTCAGTGAAGCTTGCGCTCATCGTAGCCACCAAAGACCGACAACCCACCACCGCCAAGCCAAATTAAGGAAGATGACTCACCTTAAATCAATTAGGAAACAGAGATAGGCGAGACAGCCAAAGCAAAAGCTCTCTTGCCAAACACAAATCCAATAAAAGACCAAAGCTTTCTCTATCTACGATCCTTGACCAAAAGCACAGATTCGTCAAAAGACCTGATTACGACCAGGATACACAGAAATCAGAATCCAGCTTGAGCTATATTCCAAAGTACCCACCACGAAATATCCACAAATTCTCGAACTTTAACCCAATCCGGTACTAAAGATGAAAAATCCAATTCAACAAAATCAATTTCCCCACCTCTTTCGCCTTCCTACTCACAACAAAGTTTCTTTTTTTATTAAAAGGAAAAAAATCTAAGCAAACCCTAGAAGACGCAAAAGCAGACGTGATACGACAAACGAAGACGATTGCGTGAAGAGACGAGTGTCAAAGTCGAAGGATTATCCCAGTTCAAAAGGATCAAATCAAAAGTTCTCTCTTCACGAAAACCCCTTTCGCCACTCTTAATTAAAACAATTTAATATTCTCAATTTCTCTTCTACGAAACCCCCAAAGGCCTCTTCTTCTTCCTCTTCGCTTCTACGAAGAATTCTTTTTTTTTTTTAACCTTTTTATTAATGGAAAGTTACGCAGAAGCTTCTGATGTAAGTTTACTCTCTCACGCAACACAGACTCAAAGATTCGTCTTTCTCCCTCTGTTGAAGAGAGAACAGATAAAGCCTTTATTTTTATTTTTATTTCTTTTTATAAAGGTATATTGTTTTTTTAACTTTTAATTAAATTTCGCGGATGCGCGGTAACTCTTTAAGTATCTCGCTTTCACCCCAATAGTTATGTGTATTCAATTACAATAGTGAACTTGCTACATCATCGATTCCTATCCAATAGTTATGTTGCATCTAATAAACGTGTTGCATTGGGCTCGATTAGTTTATTTTTGCTCTATTTAAAGATACATTATAACGAACTATGAAACAGATAACAGCACAAAACAAAGATAAAAGTGTATTTTTGGTTCATAAATAAAATCTGAATCTTGGCCATGGTCAGTAAGGTTTTTGAATTTCACACCGTTGATGTCATTTCTTTTCTTTTTTATACCAGAACTTAGAGCAACCTCCAAATTAACATAAGTACATAACTTACTGTTCTGGATTAGAACCATTGTGGTCATAACTCATAACCGAAATCTGAATCCATTGTCTACGTATTATCATATGATACGCTTATTATGTGTTGGATGGATTTGTGAAAACACATATATCTATAAAGTAAATTAAGCATTTTATATCATATGATCAGCTTGATTGGCATGTGATGTGAATTCGACCACATACACACAAAAATGGCCTTAGGCGGTCCATTATTATTGGAGAGAAAAATGATTAAATAAACTATGCAAACAACTTGACATTGAAAATGATATTTTGAAAGTGATATTTCGAAAGTGATATTTCAATGTTTCTACGTATTTTTGGCCGTAACTGGTTACATTTTAAGGAAAATATTTTTAGAAAAAAAAAGTGAGTTGCATTAAATTTTTACTAAACAGAGGGGGAAAAAATAAACTGATTTATTTTTTATGTATTCTCGTTTGGTATGTAATAATTGCATTTTGCTTAATTTAATCTTTTAAAGATATGAAAATCACATGTTCCACTCTATAGATGAGTGATAGTTATTCACCACGATAAGGTGTAAATGGGGTTCTGATTGTCGTTGTATTTATGAATTAGCTGTGAACAAAAAGGTCCTCACATAATGAGACACAATTCCAAAGGCTAATACTTAGCATCAGGTTGGTTGAGCTTTTTGAAAATTTGTATTCTTCTGTACATTATCAACTATATAATTCTTAGAATCGTTTTAAACAAAAAAGAGAGACATGAATATAATTTATCAAACTACGAGACATATACAATATATAGCATGGATATGTGTTTTTCTTGAATGAATAAAAATGACTTAAGAGTACAATTATATGAAACGTGTTTCATTATATTAAATTCTATAAATCTTACGAAATGATACTAGAGAAACAACAGAAGGTATTAAAGTAAAGTAAATAGTTGACTGCTTCTGCTGTGTTTGTTAACAAGCATGAAAACATATAAATAGGGATGTAAACACACATAAAAAAGATAAAAAAACACAGCAGCTGAAGCTTATGTATACATAAAAGCATGAAAGCTTCTGATTTTAGTTTTCAAAGTGTGATTGAGAACGGATGTAACATCTTTGCACTTCTTAGTGCCATTTTGTAACAGTTTTACCTCCACTAAACTAAAGCTACGCGAGAATGATAAAAACGTATCTTTAGTTTAAATTTTAGCTAGTTATAGTAAACTAATAACTCGAAATCAAGAAATTAGATTTATATAAAATTCATTACACTCTAACAAAATAAATACCATCATGATGTGCTGCCACCTGAAACAAACATAATATATGATTTAAGTTGACACTAAAGAGAATCTCGTAAGATTCGTATTTGACAACTTAGCTTTGGATTCGGAATCAAACAGAGCCATCGCAACCCCACACAAATGATAATAGGATAACATGGAATCCACAAACTCTACACATTTTTTGTTTTTTTTGTGCTTCGGTTATATTTCCTGTAAATATGCAATCTGATGATAATCCTTAGTAATTATTGCCTTTATAGACTTGTCAACTGTAATACATCCCAATACACGCATATATATGTATCAATGAAGTAGAAACCAATCTTTGACTTAATTACTGTCCAAAAACGCCAGATTACACTTTTGATTTCCTTTTTCAGTCCAGTTAAAATTGCAACCCTTGTTTATTTTCTGTTATTTCGAATATCTATGTAGACTGTTTTTAGAAATTAAGTCTCTTCTCACGTTGTCTAACTTTGAGATGGTTCTTGTTGTTGTGCGAATAAGTGGTTGAGTTAAATGGATATGGCAAAGTAACAAAGCACATTTTTATTATTTGTAAGTTAAAATATGTTTAAATATATATGTAGTTATGTTATTTTGTATATATATTTACCAAAATTTGATTTTATGATTTATTAAAATAATTAATGTACTATATTATTTAATTACATTTATCATTTGATAAGTTAATATAGATAAATTGAAAACCAATATTCCAGATAAGTTCGTATGTTTAATTTTTTTACCAAACTAATATCCAAATGTAATAATGTACTTATATTTAATTATATTTTTGATACATAAGCAAGCTCTCATTTAGGCCCAAACAAGGATTGGTTACAGGCTGCTAGCTTAAAAGCCCATATTAATATTTATATATCTAAATCCATGTCACTGGGAAAGAATTAGGGTTTTTGGTTTTCGTCAGGGAGATTAACGGTTAGGGCTTCTGCCTTGCTCACTAGCACTTGAACCATGGCTGAACAGGTTTTGATCTACATTGTCTTTAGAACTTAAGGATTGCTTATCCATCTTCTTAAATTCATGGGACGAGCTCTTTGCATTTTCTTTTCCTAATTTCGGATTGGTGTGTTGCAGACGGAGAAAGCGTTTCTGAAGCAGCCAAAGGTTTTCTTATGGTAAAGTAAAAAAAAGATCACTTTGTCTGTCTTTGCTTACACGGATTATAGTAATGGTGTCTTGTGCTTATGATTATTATCAGCTCCAAGAAATCTGGTAAGGGAAAGAGGCCTGGGAAAGGAGGCAATCGCTTCTGGAAGAGCATTGGTCTTAATTTTAAAACCCCAAGAGATGCTATTGAAGGTACAATCTTTCATGTCTCATACCTTGTCTGAATGTTTGACCTCTTGAAATTGTTCAGAAAAGCTGGATTCTTTCTTGCATTTGCTTGGCTTATATAATTGGCTTGTTCCACTAATATCACACTTTTGTTAGAACTCTGTTCTCATCGATATAAGGCTTGAGCTAGTAGGTAGTAATTGTTTCACATATCTATGTCTTATTTGGCTTTGTTTGCAGGAACATACATTGACAAGAAGTGTCCCTTTACTGGTACGGTTTCAATCAGGGGCCGTATCTTGTCAGGCACTTGCCACAGTGCTAAGATGCAGAGGACAATCATTGTTCGTAGGGACTATCTTCACTTTGTCAAGAAGTATCAAAGGTGAAGCCTTTGTTACTCGTTTTTCATTCTCTCTTTCAAATTCCATCGGCTACCATTTTTTTTTTAAACCTTTCGATAGAATGCTTAATAATCTTTATCACGGTGGACTTGTTATTTTCAGATACGAGAAAAGGCACTCTAACATTCCTGCTCACGTTTCGCCGTGCTTCCGTGTCAAAGAAGGAGATCACGTTATCATTGGGCAATGCAGGTTAGGGACAGTAATACATAGCTAGATGGAATGCACGATTGTGTATTTCTTGCGTTCTAAACTTTTCAAGTTAAATGATTCAGGCCTTTGTCAAAGACGGTGAGGTTCAATGTCCTGAAGGTGGTTCCAGCTGGAAGCTCTTCTATTGGGAAGAAAGCATTCGCTGGAATGTGAAGAAGCTCATACAATTTTGTTTTTTTTTTTTCTCTAATGCAATCGATTCAAAAAGAGTAGTATCTTTTCTAAGCAAATTTTTTACTTGGTCTGTTGGATTCCTTGTTCTATCATCACACAAGAGAAGCCATATTTTCAATCTGTTTCACATTTGCAACAAGAGTGTGTATCAAAGTCTGGATTAAAGGCCCATCTGTTTCATTTGCTATAAGGTGATTCAAGTTTCAAGCCAACTCCTTAATTGGTTACAGTTTATCTACCTGGGTTATATAACAAGAGGTGTGAATGAAATAAACACCCATTCGTATTTGATATTAATTTTATATATTTGAATCACTAATACATCTAGAGATTTTTAGATATTTAGTTCGCGGGCTACAAAAGTTAAAGCTGAAGTAGAAATGCAACGAACGTGCAACCACAAGCTCCAGTAATCCTGGACCGTCAAATTTGAAAACGACACAAGATTCTTCGTTATTCAATAGAAAAAATATAACCGGGTAATTCACATGGCATAGTTTGATTTCGAACCGGAGTATTATTTTAGTATTGTACGTTACCAAAACGTAAAGAAACATAAATTAATTCATTTTTTATTCTAGATAAAGCAATAATTTCGTTGAGAAATGTGACGTTGCTTTGAAACGGCCCAATAGCCGAAAACACGTGAAACCATTTGGCACTTGCTTCTGTTGCACACTTGCATTCAGTTTCTGCTTCTCACACGCAACCATCTCCAAACGCAGGACCGCGTTTATCTACGTTTGCGTTTGCAGTCAGAGCCGCTGTGATACGAGAACAGCGATTGACAACACAACAAACACAGACTCCAATGAAGAATATAGATAAGGTCCTCGTAAACCGTAATCACCAAAACCTATGGATGTCTGGATTTTTACAATAGCGAATCAAAGTTTGACCAATAATTTTCGTCCAAAAATCCAATTAGTAAATGTAACAGCTTTTGTCCAAAAAAAAAACAAAAGTAATTAAACAGCTAAACGGAAGACGCACTTTTAATAAGTCCTTACGCAGTTCGACCAATCAACCGCGTTGAACGCCAAATTCGTTAGGACCAAACCACACCACGCACGATGAGTGAAATATAAAAAAGTCCGACACTTTGGGATTAGTGGAGTAAGCTTGTGACGTCACCGTCCACATGCTTTTTCTAATCTTCACAGTCTTTAAATGCACAAATGATCTTTCATTGTACTGTGTAAGTTACTTCTCTGGGGGGATTAACACAACAATGGCTATAACGAGAGGGTCTTGTTTCGTCAACGCTGTCTTGGCTATCTATATTCTAGCGATTGCCCAGTTCTGTAACTGTGAAGCTGTCTTGTCTCAGAAAGAACAGGACAAGGTCTCGATATTGCCTGGTCAGAATTTCAATGTAGACTTTGCTCACTACTCAGGGTTCGTTACTACTAATGAGAAATCGGGAAGAGCACTCTTCTACTGGTTATTTGAAGCCGCCGAAGATGCTGCGTCTAAGCCTCTTGTTCTATGGCTCAATGGAGGTTTGTTACAGACAAAATTAAAAGCCTTCGATTTCAAATTTTTTTCATTGCATTCGAAAGTCGTCTCCTTTTCTGCTTAGTCAATGGATTTTTTAATCGTTTAACCTGTTTCGATCACTATGCGCTACTGTTATATATGATGGATCTTGATTTTTTTTGGTTTTGGTACTTTGATTTGGATTTTGTTACTTATTGCTTGTTTAGGCACGTGATTTCCATTTTTAGGTTCATGTTGATTATTGTAGCTATGAGTGGCACTATGCTGTTTTGATGCCGAAAATGGAATCAAGTTGGGATCTTTTCTAGGATTTATACAAAACCTTTGATCTCGTCAAGCTTCTATTTTTATAGCAATCTGGTATCGATTACTATGCGTCTGAGATTTAGTTTTTGATTTTACTTTCTCTCTACAGGGCCAGGATGTTCATCTATTGGATTCGGTGAAGCAGAAGAGATAGGACCATTTCACATTAAGTCAGATGGGAAGACTATTTACCTTAATCAATATTCTTGGAACCAAGGTAATGAATGGAGATGTGAAGATTATGTTTGCAGAGAGAGATAGATAGCTATATAAAGCTTAATACTTTTGTGCAACTTCTTTTGCAGCTGCGAATATTTTGTTCCTTGATGCACCTGTTGGAGTTGGTTTTTCGTACTCAAACACTTCATCTGATTTGCTCAGCAATGGTGACAAGAGAACTGGTAATGTTTTAGCTGCTTAAGCTCATTGTCTTTCTATATACTCGTGTTGGTGGGTGGGGTTTATAGTTGCGGCTTTATGATTTGCACAGCCCAAGACTCGCTTATATTTCTGCTGAAATGGGTTGAGCGTTATCCGGAGTACAAAGGAAGGGACTTTTATATAGTTGGGGAGAGCTATGGAGGTAATAAACTTCTAAGCTTGCCTTACTTTTTAATCCTTTAATTTTTTTGTTTCCTTAAATCTTCCATGGCTTGCTTTAGGGCATTACATTCCTCAACTGAGTCAAGCCATTGTAAGACATAACCAAGCTTCTGGCGAAAGCTCTATTAATCTAAAGGGTTATATGGTGAGCATGTCCACATTATCAATCCCCGTGTGATTATTATCTACAAGGTTTATAAAATTTTGTAAAGATTTTGATGAATGTTTTTTTAACAGGTGGGAAATGGGCTAATGGATGATTTCCATGACAGGCTTGGTCTTTTCCAATATATCTGGTCGTTGGGTTTTATCTCCGACCAAACATACGCCTTACTAAAACATCAGTGTGGTTTGGAACCCTTTATTCACTCCTCCGAAGCGTGTAATAAGGTTCTGGAGACAGCGGACAAGGAAATCGGGAACATAGATCAATACAGTGTCTTCACACCGGCCTGTGTTGCAAACGCTTCCCAGTCAAGAATGTTGTTAAACAAAAGACCAGTAAGTGACCTTAAGCTCTCTGGTTTCTGATCGAGATGATAGCGGGTTTCACAAAGTAATGTCATCATTTGTTTTGCTTAGATGACTAGCCGTGTGAGTGAACAGTATGATCCTTGCACGGAGAAACACTCTAAAGTGTATTTCAATCTCCCAGAGGTTCAAAGAGCCCTCCATGTCCCACCAGGACTTGCACCATCCAAATGGGATACTTGCAGGTAAACTTCACCTTATGATTTCTTAGAACTCGGGTTTTGGAGGAAATGAGCCTACAAAGGCTTAATGCTTTGTACCAATCCTGATCCGAGCTGCTTTGATTTTGCAGTACTATCGTGAATGAACACTGGAACGACTGTCCTTCCTCGGTTCTTAACATTTACCACGAGCTTATAGCTGCCGGGATTCGTATATGGGTTTTCAGGTCTCTTTCTCTTTATGTTGCGATATCTTTTATTCAAGCTATTTGGCGTTTTGGAAGTTAAAAAAGTTTTGTTTCCTTTGGTAACAGTGGAGACGCAGATGCTGTTGTACCAGTCACATCAACTCGGTACAGCATAGATGCACTAAACCTTCGTCCACTGAGTCTCTATGGCCCTTGGTACATAGACGGACAGGTACGAACAAACTCAACTTTGAAAGTGAGAATCTTTGTCTTCTTATGTTTTGAGTTGGAGTCATAATTTGAAACAGGTGGGAGGCTGGACTCAGCAGTACGCTGGTCTAAACTTTGTGACTGTGAGAGGCGCAGGCCATGAAGTTCCTTTGCACAGACCGAAGGAGGCTCTTGCCCTCTTCAAGGCTTTTATATCTGGAACTCCATTGTCTACACCCGAGAACAGCATTAGGAGCGACATGTAGAGCTCGTTGGTGATATCAGTAGTGATTTGATGAAAATGTGGAATTGGGATTTTCAGTGACTGTATGAAGAAGAGAGTGAGAGAATAAATAAGAGTGCTGGTTCCGCTAGTTCTTCTTCTGCTTGTTTATTTGAAACACTTAAATTGGATTCTATCTAAGTTTCTACCATTTGCGAGCCATACAATCCATATTCAAGACAAGTTGTTTACAAGAGATTGAAAAGTTGGTATGAAGTATGAACTCGTTAAAGAGTATTAATAATGGGAAAGAAATAGAAATTGGAGGGTATAAAGATAAATAATACAAAAATGGATGGGCTTCACGTTGACCCACGAGCCCTGAGCCCAATTCGAAAAGACTTAGGGGTTTCTATATTTCTTCTCTCTCTCGCTCCTTGTGGTATGTATATCTCTTACTTCCAGTTCGAATTGAAAGAAAACTTCATGTAATCAAATTTTCCGTTTATTATTTCTGCAACACAGTGTTAATTGGTCGGAAAGCAGTAATCTTTTAAGGTAAGGTTTTGATATATTTTTTCTTATTTAAGATTTCTAAAAGAAGTCTTCTTTTTAACGATGAAAATGAGATCTAAGACGTTTGTGTAAATTCAAAGTTTTGAACTTTTGGGTCGCTCAGGTTTTGGTCCAAAATCCGAGATTGCGAAACCTTCACTCGCCGCCGTCTCGTTGCCATTGCCGTTGGTGAGTCTTATACTTGTGTATTAATTTGTATCCTCTCTCTGGTCTGCAAAATACATGGTAGTGCTGCGAAGTTCTCTCTGTTCAACATAAATTTGGAAAAGCAACATGCTTGATTCTCAACTCCTCAATGATTCTTGGCTCTGCACTGTTTCTTCTCTAGTAATAAAAAACTGGAGTTATTTGTTTTTCCTTTGGTTGCTTCTCCATTTTCTAAACTCATGTCCCAACTTCTTAGCTAGAGGACTAGACAAGAAGCCGAAACAGCAGCAATCATGGGGGTGGTATCTCATTCTAGCCATCAAAACAAGGAAATTAATGTCAGAAGGAGGATCTCTGAAATGTATTCTTCCTACCAATCTTTTGCTCTTGTCGCATATCATGCTTGCTTGTGCATATATGGTGAATCTGTCTCGTATTGATCACCACGGACTGCTAGAATCAAAGTACCATATATAGTTTATTGACTACACGCACTTGATAAACCAGTTCACCTGTGAATGATAGGCTCCATGGATATGTGTATGGATTGTTTTCCAGTGTTTGTTAGCATACAAGCTGGGATATTCTGAGAGTCACATGAGAGAATGGATGAGGAATAGGTTATCATAGGCTAGCATCTGTTTGCTTCTATGGAAGCAACCTTGTGAATATTTTTTGTTTTTTCCCGGAAATACAGATACAATAAACGGGAAGAGGATTTTCCATCACTAAAGGACTACAATGACTACTTGGAAGAAGTGGAGTGCATGAGTTAGTCTCGCTTTGTTGTCCTTACATTCTGTATTTCTGTGTGACGACGAGACCAATGTATATATATCTATATCTCTTCCATTCCACAGTATTCGATTTGGTAGATGGAATCAATGTTGAGGCGATTGAGGAGAAAATAAAGAGATACTCTCAAGAGAATGGTGAACAGATAATGGTTAATCGAGCCCGCAAGGTAATTCCTCCAATTAGCCTTGCTTTCTCTTGTCTTGGTTAGATGAGTGAATAGATGAACGTGTAGAAGAAAATAAATGAATGATAGAAGCACATATTGAGATCATGCATTGTGTTTTCATGGTATATTTTGCAGTATTCGATTTAACATTTTTGTCATTATAAACTTATCAAACCTCAAGGGCAAATGGAAATCGAGTTGTCTCACTCTATAGCCTGCAAATCTCAGCCTTCCTCTGCAGTGTATTTTTTGATGTATTCTCAATTTGGTCAAACAGGCTGAAGAATTAACTGCAGCCTTGGCAGCTTGCAAGGGCCAACCCCCACAGACCGATGCTGATAAGGTGAAATTTTTTTTTTCTATTTTCATATCAACTAGAAGCTGAAGATTCGGACGAAGCTGAAACCCTTTTGTTATCGTTTATGTAATTTAGGCGTCAAACCATGAGATTACGGCTGGAACTGCATACAGTCAGGGTCCACGACCAACGGGAATGGGCCCACAACCTGTACCTATAGGAGGAGGAGCAGATCATCAACGTTACTCTATGGAAGACGAAGCAATGATGAGGCTCAAAGCGGAGAGAGCTCCACGGGCTGGAGGATTTTCTTTAGAGATAAGCAAGAAGAGGGCTTTGGAAGAAGCATTTGCAAGCATTTGGGTTTGATTCCTCGGGAGATTTTACATATATCTTCAAGACAGTGACAAGGAGGTCTAAATTGGTAGTTTAGCTTGGAACATGAAAGTAATTAGAGTTTCCAATGTCTCAGTCATTGTCTGTTACTCCTGTGTTGGTTTTTTTTTTTGTTGTATAGTTGATAACTCGATCTCAGCCATCAAAGAAAACAAAATTTTCCCAATAATGGTTTACTTATTGCGTTAGAAATCACCATTAAATCATTTTATCCATATTGTCTCAGTCAGCAGATAAATTGGTCCGACCGAAATTGAACCATGGGTCAGTACTGAATCCCCCGGTTAACTAAATCTGGCAGAGCAATTGTAGAAACAAGAGAGAAAGAAGTTATCTTTCTACAGCGCTTATGCTCTTCTTCTATCCTCTTATTATCTCTCTCATGAAATAGAAATGTTCCACCTTTAGTAATCGATTTCATCTAGTGTGTGCAGATGTTTTGTTAGCAATCGCTTATGGGTTCGTTAAGATTGTCCATTCCATTGGACCCATTCGACTCAAAAAGGTTCCATTTTTCCGCGAACCCATTTCATTTTCCTGATCAATTTCCAAACTTTCCAGTTACCACTAGTATTTCCGCCTCTAGAACTTTCACAGTTGGTTCTCCGACCAGTGTCAACAAAATTCGAGTCGCTCGTCTCGATACTGAAGCAAACGAGGCCGATAACGCCACTGATTCTTCCGTCGAAAGTGATTCTGTAAGTGAAGCTAGTGTGGGGAAAAGCTGGAGTGCTAAACTAAAAGGTGGAAACAATGTCACGAGTGGTAATAAGAGAGGCACAAAGAAAGATGTAGCTCGAAAGTTCAGTTTCAGAAGAGAAAGCAATGAGCTTGAGCTTGAGGGTTTGTTTGTGTATAATGGGGAAATGGATGTTAACTATTCCGCTATTAAGCCAGGTTTGAGTTTGGAGCATTACAATGCTATATTGAAACGGCTTGAGAGTTTCAGTGACACCAATGCCGTCAAGTTTTTTGATTGGATGAGATGTAAAGGCAAATTGGAAGGTAACATTGGAGCTTACAGTTTGATTCTTAGAGTTTTAGGAAGGAGAGAAGAATGGGATCGAGCCGAGGATCTACTCAAAGAGTTATGTGGATTTCAGGGCTTTCAGCAGAGCTTTCAGGTCTTCAACACCGTTATATATGCGTGTTCTAAAAAGGGGAATGTGAAGTTAGGTTCAAAGTGGTTTCACATGATGTTGGAGTTAGGTGTTCGACCGAATGTGGCTACAATAGGTATGCTCATGGGTCTTTATCAGAAGAATTGGAACGTTGATGAAGCGGAATTCGCATTTTCTCATATGAGAAAGTTCGGGATTGTGTGTGAATCTGCTTACTCCGCGATGATAACGATTTACACTCGGTTGAGATTATATGGTAAAGCAGAGGAAGTTATACAGTTGATGAAAGAAGATAGAGTGAGGCTGAATCTAGAGAATTGGTTAGTGATGCTTAATGCTTATAGTCAGCAAGGCAAGATGGAGCAAGCTGAATCTGTATTGACCTCTATGGAAGCAGCGGGCTTTGCTCCGAATATTATTGCATACAATACTATGATCACTGGTTATGGTAAGGTTTCTAATATGGAGGCTGCGCAGCGTTTGTTCCACCGCTTCTATGATCTTGGCCTGAAACCAGATGAAACAACTTACAGGTCAATGATCGAAGGTTGGGGCCGTGCTGACAATTACGAGGAAGCAAAATGTTGCTATCAAGAGCTGAAGAGGTTGGGATACAAACCCAATTCATCCAATCTCTTTACTTTAATCAATTTGCAGGCCAAATATGGAGATAACAATGGTGCTATTAAGACTATCGAAGATATGGTAAATGTTGGGTGTCAATATCCTTCGATCCTTGGCATCATTCTGCAGGCTTATGAGAAGGTGGGGAAGATTGATGTAGTGCCTTATGTTCTCAAAGGTTCTTTTCATAACCATATCCGGTTAAACCAGACATCTTTCTCGATTCTAGTGATGGCTTATATCAAACATGGTATGGTTGATGATTGCTTGGCGTTGTTGCGAGAGAAGAAGTGGAGAGACTCAGCATTTGAGTCCCACTTGTATCATCTGTTGATTTGCTCTTGCAAAGAATCTGGTCGACTTAATGATGCTGTGAAAATATACAACCATACCATGGAATCTGATGACGAGATAAATCTGCACATTACATCCACGATGATTGACATTTACACTGTGATGGGTGAGTTTGGTGAAGCGGAGAAGCTTTATTTAAAGTTAAAATCTTCTGGAGTTGTGTTGGATAGGATTGGATTCAGCATCGTGGTGCGGATGTACATGAAAGCCGGATCCTTGGAAGAAGCATGTTCTGTTCTAGAGATCATGGATGAGCAGAAAGACATTGTTCCGGATGTATTCATGTTTCGCGATATGCTTCGGATTTATCAGAAGTGTGGTCTTCAGGATAAACTCCAGCACTTGTACTACAGGATACGAAAGAGTGGGATCCATTGGGATCAGGAGATGTTCAACTGTGTTATAAACTGTTGTGCACGTGCTATTCCTCTTGATGAACTCTCAAGAACTTTTGAGGAGATGATTCGGTGTGGATTTACTCCTAATACAGTCACGTTCAATGTCCTCCTTGATGTTTATGGCAAAGCCAAGCGCTTCAAAAAGGTCAACGAACTTTTCTTGTTGGCGAAAAGACACGGTGTTGTGGATGTGATATCTTACAACACTATTATAGCTGCCTATGGACAGAATAAGGATTTCACAAACATGTCATCAGCAATTAGAAATATGCAATTCGACGGGTTTTCTGTGTCTCTTGAAGCTTATAACTCTATGCTGGATGCATATGGGAAAGACAAACAGATGGAAAAATTCAGAAGCATCTTGAAGAGAATGAAGAAGTCTACTTGTGAGACGGATCATTATACATATAACATCATGATCAATATTTATGGAGAGCAAGGATGGATCGATGAAGTGACGGATGTGCTGAGAGAATTGAAAGAATCTGGACTTGGTCCTGACTTGTGTAGCTACAACACGCTGATAAAGGCGTATGGTATAGGCGGGATGGTTGAAGAAGCTGTTGGGTTGGTGAAAGAGATGAGGGTAACAGGGATTACACCTGATAAAGTCACTTACACCAATTTGGTCACAGCGTTGCGCAGGAACGATGAATTTCTGGAGGCTGTTAAATGGTCGTTGTGGATGAAGCAAATGGGTATATAAAAATCAGGGTTTTCCATACACATAGCTGGTTTTTTTTTCCATGTTTTTGTCTATAGTTGCTGCTTCTTTTGAGGCATGCGTGTACAATCTGATCAGTGATCAAAAGTCAATGAATAAGTCTCATTCTCTAGTGTAATACTGTAGATGAAATATTTACAATAGATGTAATTTCTATTATACAAGATCTATAGGTGATTCTTTTGTATAAAAGATGTAATTTCTTAGGTTTCTATTAGTTAGGAATAAAGGATGACTGCAAAATGCAGTTCCTCTCCAAAGCATTACAGAAGGCAAGAACTGGTTACTTGCATTCGAATTCAACCTTTAGGTCTGATCTTGATAACTTGTGGAAGAAGAAAACAGTGCACACTGTCTATCATTCAATGAGACTAACTTGTTCTTGTCAATACCTTGCTCTTCAATAGATATTTCACCCCAAAAAAGTACAAGCTGATGTTTGTTTGCTAATTGCTACTCAAAGACGATCTACGGAGAAAAATCGTGAGCTATTTTATACAAAGTGTTACAGATTTCGACTTGAGGCAAACAAAAACAGAACACACTGACAAACACTCAGCATAAAACAAAAGTCTTCCTGTACCTTTTTTTCTGTCTCATAGCCAGAAGTAAAGCATTGCCTGTTTCAATGAACATCCCAAATATTTATTAACAATATTGACTATCTTTTTACCAGTTAGGATTCTGTATGCATATATGATTATACCTCTTGAATGGAAACAATGGCTGGATCGATCCAAGGTAAAGTCTCCATTGTATTTGAGCTCTTCACTTCAGATGATTGCACAGAGCTTACCTCCTCCTTCCTTTCCCTCAGTAGACTAATCTCTTCTTGCTTAATCACTCCACTAGTTTCAGGCTCTGTCTTTGTTTTTCCTTGCTCAAGCCGCTCTACTCTCTGTCTCAACCGCTGCAGTTCAGCTTGATACTCTGCACGGTTTCTTTTGCCGCTTCTGTCTCTTGTATGTTTAGGCGATTTCTTTTCCATCTTTGTCTGCTTTGCAACCTTTATCACCAGAGAGTCCTCATTTTTACAAAAACCCTTTGCTTCTTCTTTTCTTTGTGTATCTTCTTGAAAGTTTGATGAGCTTGCAACATCTTCTTCTCCTTTTGTTATTCCAGATTCAGACAAAGAAGTCTTGAATTGCATTGAATCTCTAAAATCTGTAAGCTCTTTCACTTTCTCATCCAGCTTCTTGATCTGCTCCCAATACACATCTAAGGAACTCTTTTGTGAATCCAAGCCCTGCTCAATAACTTCCTTCTCCACGGGAATCGAAAGATCATGAACCAATTCTGGAGAGGGTGTTTGAGATCTATCAGTCAATGAAAGATGATGATGATTAATCTTCATTTTCAGCATATCTTCATCTTGATAATCAATCTCTTGAACCTTAACATCTAAGCTATCCAAGTCACTATATCCCAAGGTCAAAAGCTGGCTTCTATAAGCTTCGACTTGATACTCAAGAGCAGTGATTTCAAGCTCTTTCTGGTAAATAAAATCCTCCAAAAGCGCAAACGACATCTCAGCGTGAGACATTTCCTCTTCGACTATTCTCTTATACTGTCCAGCTTCCATGGCCAGCTCAGCTTTCTCTCCTTGCAGCCTAAGAATCATTGACAACGCCTCGCTCGCTGATACGGCTGATGCCTCTCTCTCTGCGTTTAACTCATCTTCGAGCCTCTCAATTACTTCTTTGCGCTCATAAAGAGCTATTCTTAGATCATTAATCTCAGCTCCCGGTATTTTAAAGCTGCGGCTTCGTTCAACCATGTCTCTGCAAAACACATATAGAAAACAGGTTTATATATAACTGTTCTAAATTCATGCTCTCATAACAAAGTTAAAGACAAGAATAAATGACGATAAAGTTTTTCTTCCCCACCAAACTATGCAGCAGAGTCTTAATGAGGAAAGAAAGACTCTCATTGTACCAGGAAAGTTGCAGAAGAAGAGGAATTTGATTGATGAACTTACCGATCCTATGAGAGTGACCACTACTTAAATCTCTTGAACAGAGGAACCACTTCAAATAGAAGAGATGAATATTTCTGGTGAATCTCACAGAAACCTTTTTATCTAATCAATATGGACTTTAACTAAAACAGGGAATATAATCACTCATAAAAGCCACGCCAGACAAAATAAAATCATTATGGTTCCTTATCAATATCAAAAGTAGACAGGTTACAAACATACATCAGATCATAGACAGGACAAAGTTCTTCAACTTTTTCTCAGCAGAGGAAAAAAAAAGTTATCAATTTCGCAGTTCGAATCCTAGAGGAAAACAAACAAAAATAAACTTAAAAACAAATGTCTGTATCAAAAACAGTGAAAAAACTTGTAAAATAATGATGAAATGCTGGAATGTCTCAAAGAAAAGAGCTGGAACGTATTTGGTGAAATAATCTTTGAATGATTAAAGCTTAATGTGGCCTTTAATTTTGCGTGGGGCATGTCTTCTCATCTTTGATTGTGGTTTGAAAACTTCTTTTGTGTAAAATTCTAAATCTTTAAAAAAGAAAACAAAAAGAGAGCTTTTAAGATTCAACGGCTTATTACAGGACCAAGTATTAGTTCCGGTGGGACCTACGGTGGCCGACTTCTTTTTTGCAACGTGTTAGAGACGGATTCGAGACTAGACTTGTGTCTTAAAACATATATAGAGACATACAGCGACGGAGAAGGATTCAAACGTAAGAACCCAGCCAGAATTGCAAATCTTTGAGATCACATACTTAAGTTAAAGAAGAATACAAACTCTGTCTGTGCATATTGTAATTAACAACTTGTTGTGATGAAACTATAAACACTTCCAAATTTGATTCCATCATTTTTCGTCCTTAAACTTGTCTCCCACCATCTATGACCACCACCCTCAGTTCCTTGTGTGGATTAGAGGAAAAAGAAAAACCAAAAACATATTATACCGTGCGCGATTCATATCGAGGGGGAGTTGGTTTTTTTTTACTACGGCCTCGAGAAGACTGCTAATGATTCCCACTCTAAGCTACAAATCACATCCTGCAGAATCCAATGCACCAGATTGAGAAAACATAGTTGATCAGAAGTAAATTAGTAGAAATTGAAACAGAGTTAGATGATGTTTTCACCTGTGGATTCTGTCTGTCGATGTCAAAACTGTTAATGGCACAAGGTTCAGCCAGAAGTTCGATCGGTTCTTCCCCTGAGCAAAATTGTCAGGACCAGAAAAAGAGTAGAAACTTTCAGTTTGGTAAATCATACATAGAAAGAAGAAATAATGTGGCTGAATGGCCTAAGTACCTTGCTCAATGACACCAAGGATTCCGTCTTCCGAGCAGGTCATCACAGGGAGAATCCTTGAGGACGAGATGTTGGATTTTGTGTAGGAATCATACTGAACCTCCCATACCTCACTTTCAGACAGAGGATTGTTTGTACTCTCACTTGCTCCAGCTCCAGAAAGAACGATGGGTTGTTTTGGCCATCGAAGATCCCAAGCAAAAACAGTGCCAGAAGAACCTCCCGCCTATACAGATCACATCAAAAGAAAGTTATTAATATGCCATCCAATAAACCTCAGCGGGCCAATTTAGACATAATAAACAACTCAGCTACACTGGACTTCTGTTATATGTGACTATGTGAGCAATACTATGTAAATGTTCTCAGATATAGTGAAGAACTAAGTTTAAGGTACAAAATGAATATCCACCAGTGACAAAACCAAACGATTTACTTTCATCTTAGAAAGAAAGAAATCTAAGATTACTTTGCCTAATATATCAAAGGCTAAGGCTAATTTGGCAAAGATTGAGAATCACGCTACAAAGTCTCATAGTGACCAACGTACAGTGAAGAGGTTGTCCAAACTTTAAACAGCTAAGAGCTTCAATCAGACATTAAACCCACGCATCATACAGGAATGAAGAAAAAAAGTTACTTACAATGCAAGTGTGCTTTCGGGATGGATGAATGTTAACAGAGTGGACAACTGCAGAAGTTTTGCCTTGAAACCTGCAATGTTTGCAACTTATCATCAAATGAAATGTATACTTTTTGAATCAACTATTATATTAAAGAATTAGCCTTTTCCCATTTTCAGTTTTGCTTGCATAATCAGCTCACAAAATCAAATGATCAGAATGTGATATAACCCAAATGAACAAACTTTCAAGTTCCAAGCCAAGGATTCAAAACCAGATTAACCTATAAACAAGTGATGAAACCATTAAGAAAACTCACCAGTTGCCTTTGAGCTGCGAGACAGCTTCACCAGACTTCCTGTGATCCCACAACTGCAAACCGAAACCGTAACCTCCAGTGACAAACTCAGTCGGAGAAGCCCATTTCACAGCTCTATAAGCCACCAGCCCATTCCCATCAAACACCTTTCTGTATCTCAAACCTTCACTATTCACAACCGTCACTAGATTCACTCTCCCATCATCCCCAACGGTCACACACTCTCCCACCTCCCTCCAATCAACACCTTCCACTCGTCCCACGTGAAAGTTATCTCCTTTCACCTCGTAAACCTCCTCAATCGCAGCTCCTTCCACAAGATCAGCCACCAGAACGTGGAGCGAACCGGAAGACGTGGCCGCCGAAACCATAGGCTTGAAGGATCCTCCGCCGCCGCCGCCGTTTCCAGCGACTTCTAATGACGAAACGCGAGAAGGTGAAGTCCATGAGGATACCGACTCGACTAACGGGTTATTGTTCGGATTCGGGTCGAGCGATTGGATCTCGATTGACGAAGATTCACTGTCCGGATCATAGAAAGCTGCTGCGAAGAAACGGTTCAATGCGGAAGCTTGTGGAAGCCATCTCACTCCGTCGACGTACTTCGATTGCGGTAATCTATGGACCTGGAACGAGTCCTGCATCATCATCTCCATGGCTCCAGAGGTTCTTTCTCTTCTAGGGTTTTAGCAGTAAACAGGGAACTATGGTGGGAAAAAATTAGAAGAAGCTTCGGAAATGTAACTTTACATAATTACCCTCGTTCTTTTGCTTTTATTTCAAAAATAACGTTGCGCTTTATTCAGTCAGAGAATCTCAGAGTTCAGTCTAATCCTTTTGGTGTCTGGGAGAGTGAAAATGCTGACCTTACAAGTACAACTCAATAGCTTCATCTCTCCTGATGACACACTTCGAAGTTTTGGTAATGTCTTCAAGAAAAGTGGCGGTAGATTAGTCACTGTTATGTCCAAAAAGCGAGACTTTCCGGAGAAATCGAATGACAAACGGCCCGTCTTGCGAATCAAGGTCCCCAACACAATCCTCGCTCGATCTGCAATCGCTGTTCTGAGCTTGGGATTCATCGATGCTGGGTAAGATTTTTTTAACTTTCATGGAGATAAAGGCGAGAAAAAACTGTAGAGTATGTTAATGCTTATCATAGTGTTGTTAATAAACTCTGCAGGTATAGTGGTGATTGGTCAAGAATAGGTGTGATCTCCAAAGAAACAGAGGAACTGTTGAAGATTGCTGCTTTTCTTGTTGTTCCTCTCTGTATCTTTCTTGGCATTTCATTTTCCAACGAACCAACTGATTAAACGAGGTTCCTTCAGTCCTTCTTCATCTATAGTATAAACGCTCTGCTTTATTTATGAGAATCAACTAAGATGAGATCTTAATATCATGAATGGAATCTAGAGGCCTGATATCTGAACTAGAAGGCTTGTAAGAGAAAGTAACGGTTTGTTTACTTTCAGTAGTTTGGGTAGTAGTACATTGCCAAATGCCAATCCCGCATCTTCTATGGGATACATACATTGATACACTGAATGAACATTGAATGAAATTTCACTAAGCGTTTTACTAGTTACTTGTTTAAAAGGCACAAGAAGGTGAGGCCCGTCGAAAATCCATGATAAGAAGAGAGGCAACACTATGAGCAAGAGCTCCTAAAACTACAAACACATGGAATATCTGATGGCTATGTCCAGCAATATCGAAAGCCCCAGGCCTCCATCTCTCAGGTATACGGCTAACGTAAAACCCTGCTCCTGTTGCATACAACACAGCCATCGCTAGCTCGTAGATGAGGGCGACAAGCACGTTCGGATGATCCTTATGAAGGTAAAGCACATGTGAGGCAGGTATGACGCCTGAGAATCCCATTGTTAGAAAAAGCGCTGCTCTGAAAGATCTGAAACGTGGAGCTGAGAGTGCTGGAGAGAGGAGAGTGAAGATGGCGAGGAGTCCGAGGATTGAGATTGAGGAGAGGTAGAAGAGACGCCAGTAAGTGTGGCAGGAGAATGCGTAGTAGATTGGTGCGAAGAAAGAGCAGACGATCATGAGGGATATTCCGGCATAGTCTAGACGCCAGAAGAAGAGGTTGAATCGTCTGGAGTGACAGGCGAAGAGGTGTGACATGGAGCTGCAGATCAAGCAGATCATTGCTCCGGATAAGAACACGAGCCATGGCCATTTCGGAATTGTTTCGTAGTCAACTTCTCCTTGGGAATTCAAGAACGAGCTAGTGTGTGTCACGTTCGAATCCTGCTAAGAGACACAAGAGTTTAACTTATATCCTTTGAAAAAACATGTGATTTGGGAAAGTTAGGTGAGCGCAGAGAAAGAGTCCCACGCAAAAGTGAAGTGAGAGAAAATCCAAGAAAACAGAATCAAATAGTGGGGGCAGGTTACAAGGAACTTTACATAATTAATAATTTGCGTAAAAAAAATTCAAAACATATCGACAACGAATCATAAGTCCATTGTTCCTTAATTTCCGTAGAAATATCATGTGATTTCAGAGTAGGTGTGAGCAAAAAGTAAGTCTACAGAAACTGGAGTAGCCATTAACCAATGTAAAAAGCAAAAAGATAGTTCAACTAAGGACAAGAACATCACATGGTTGGAAAAAGTTACCACACTACTGCAAAATTGCAATCAGCATTTCGTATATTACAATAGAGACCACAACACATGACATTTTGTGATGGGAAATGACTTGCATGTCTATTTAGATTAAAATAAACAATGTCACAGAATATATATATATAAAGTTAGAGAAAAAGAAAAGGCATAAGAATCTTACGTGACGCAGAGTTTGATCGCTGGAGGAGAAGTAAACATCTTTTGCCATTGCCATTGACGGCCACGGCCAGCGAATTGTTGCTCTGTCATTAGGGACCCACACAGCCCAAAACAAAAGATTGAATTGTTTATTAAAAAAAAAAAAAAAAAGAGCTAATAAAATACGATTTTGACCTCGGGATAGATATCTTACCCGGAGAAGAGACTGACGAAGCCGGCGAGACCGAGCTCCGTCGTTTCCATGTAACTCACCACCATCATCCAACCGAATATCAGAAACCCACACAAGTGCCTGCATGTCGATAATAAAATCTCAATTTCGAAAACAAGAAAACTCACAAACGTTACAAGATTGAGAGAAATAATACATACGTCCAGATGTTGAGAGTCTCATTGTGCCAAGAGAAAGCGCTGAGGAAAGTATCTTTGAGAGACCACTCACACCGGTAATGATTGTGTATGAACTCGTTGTCCTTGAGATACCTTGGCAACTCCTCGAACTTCATCAACCTCCTCTCAGATCTCTTCTTCTCTCCCGAATCCATACCCTTCCCATTTCTCGCCGTCGTTATCTTCGAAGAGTCCTTAACCGCTCTCCGTTTATGCATGATTACTCCCTCACGACCTCGCCGGGAAAAAAATAAACAAATGAAGAGAGAAATTTAGCTCCGGCGAGGTTTCCGGCGAATCAACCACCGTCGATGTATCTCTCGCTCTCTGTTTTTTTTTTTCGATATTCTGGATTCAGTTTTGGTTACCGATGTTCGTGGATGCTTCGTCTCCTACTTATACGGAGAAGAAACTTTTCTTTGAATTTAAAAAACACGAGCAAGCTTCGTGACTTTCGTCCCCGTCTCGAACATTTACCTACGTGGCGGCTTTGACCGGTCTTTTGTTTCCACGTGTTGTTCTCTAGTTGGGTAAGTTAGTTTTGCTTAGTGTGAGGAGGATATAGGTGATTATTTTTACGCGCCGTGTGGGTTTGAAACAAAAATACTAGTAGTAAAGTTACGGTTGGAAGGTGAGAAATGCAGAAATTGTGGTGTCATTAAACAATTATTAGTGTTTTCAAAGTTTCACAAGTGGAGTGACGTAATTATTTTATATCGAAACCCTTGTTTTTTACCCCAATGGTTTTTTTTATGGCCTTGTTTGCATTTCTCGAAACCAACATGTGATTAAGTGCTCTAGATATCTTGTCGTATATTTGTGTTTTTAATCATATACTGCTAGAATGAATTGTCGTTTACGAAGTTGATAGACTTTGTAGTTCACGTTCGGATCAATACTGAGCTAGAATTAATATGCTTGGTATATTAGTGTTATGACTTATGGCCATTGTTTTACTTTGCATCAGACCAATTACAACGGTCAAATCATCGGTCAAATCACCAATTATTGAATAATTAGAAGTTGTACACCCCTTGTTTTCATGTCGTTTATACGTTTCCAAAAATGATTTTAAATACGGTGCGTGTTGATCGAAAGAATTAAACTATAGGCCACAGCAAGGTAAACTGTAAAAATAAGTAAACTTTTCATTCGCGTAAAGATTCTCCAAGGAGGATTGGAATCATAAGACAAGACAACACGTACATCTCTATTTTTAATTGTATGAATCTGGTTTTACTGTTAAATTAAACGCGTCAAACATTTGAATATTTCGCTTATTTTATTTGAATGAATGGTTCGCTTACCAAAACAGATACAGTTGGCCCAGAAATTGACGTTGGCATGTTGCTCCATTGTTACATAGATCGTTTGATATGCAACATTAATTAGATTATGGTATATGGATTATGGTGATGGTAGGATGAGTGGTGTAAAGTAAAACAATGGAATCGAACGAAATAAGTAGATTGAGTTTGGTTAACAGAATAAATAACAAAGTATAATACAAAAAACGAGTGGAACCGAAGTTGAATGAAACCCACAACTTTTTGGTGTGCAAAATTGTTTTAAATGCTTGGGAAGACCGAAATCAATCATACAACTTTTAAGACTTTTTGAATTAAGGATAAAATGTCCGTACCATATATAGTTTATGTATAACTACAACATGAGCGTTTCTTAGATTGTCAAACGAATAGCTAGGTACCCAAAAAAATCACCATGAGGGCGTTTCATAGTTTTCCAAACGAATAGGTACCCAAATCCCAAACATTACACCGTAAGGGTGGTGTACTCTAGTTAATTGGGTGATAGAACGGGGAAATATTTAAAGCATCATCATATATTCTTTCTTCCTCTAATGACAACCTTTTATATCTGACTTGTAAATGAGATATTATAAAACAATATCATAAAATGTCGACATATTTTGAATGCTACGTGAACAACACAAGCGCATTAAATCCCTTTAAAAAAAAAATTGAAACCCAATCGATATGGTATCAGAAATGTTTAAAATAGAAAGGAAGAAGATAACTTTTGGAAAACGAAAGAACTAGACAGATGGTATAAGGTTGGACAATAGAGTTTATCAAATCCGGATACCTCTCAAGCGAGAAAGATGGCGATACCTCTCAAGCGAGAAAGATGGCGAGTTTAATTACCTACCTTGCCCAAATTTTATGTTGTATCCGGAGCAGCTTGATTCCTTTAGGGTTATTGAGCTGATAATTGGCGAGTGTTACTGTTGTCGTGTTACGTTGCATGACACTCATGTGTTTTTAGAGATACAGGTTGAATGTGATCACTTTATCTATTTAGTTGTTTGAGTATAGGATTAGATCCAACCCTTTTTCGATACCATGAAAGTTAAGTACGTCTTAACCTTGTAAAATTAGAGTAAACTAAATTATACATCATACTATATGTTAATTGGTTAGTCCACTAATGAATATTTGTTTTATCCCAAACATTGGTAATAATGTAACAACTTTTTCAATTCAATTTTTTTGTATAGTTGTATTCGAATCCATATATCACTATGTTTCTAGTTTCTAGAGATTTAACTATTGAACTAGTCGTATTTTTTTTAAAAAAACATATATATCCAATGGCGAATAAAAAAATCATAGTATAGGTTAATGGGATAGGCCAATTAGTTAGCTGATTAGTGCATATTCATGGTATATTAAACTGTACCTACACACATATATTAAGATATATAAATATATACACACATACACGGATTTACAAAATATTACATATAAGAATCCAAAACTTTTATCAAGTATATTATATTATTATGTCACCAAAATGTCGTGAAAGTAAAATATCTTATAGTTTGCTTTGTTGATCCTTTTTTCATCTAAACTGTTTAAGAGATTCTTAAACGCCATTAATTTCTTGCAATGAGGGTTAACATTTAACAATAATAAATGGAATAAGTAAATTCTCTAGATATATTCTGTATCTTTCTAAAGTGCATAATTTATACAGTATAGATAAAGGTAGTACTACAGTTACATGGTAAATTGGGAAACTTTTTTCTTTCTAAAATAAACTTCAAATACATAAAAACAAATATCAATATTTTAGATGAAGTTTGTTGCTAAATACAGTCTAACGGTTTGATTAACACAGTTACAAATCAATTTACATAAAAAATTACATAAAAGAAATGATGTAATATTTTGTGCTTCAGCCGAGAGAATTATAAGGAATAAGATTATAAAGGTCTACGAGGTGTGACATGAGATCGGTCAGTCTCTAATATTCCTTCTCTTTCACGATTGCTTCGTGGAGGTAATTACAGACATGTGTCCAATAGTGGTTTCTTACTCTGAACTCATTGTGTTAGAGCATTATGGACGTTGTTAAAGTGGTAACATTCTTTTATATCTTTTTTTTTTGTTTTCTATATCTTAACCAATAGATTCAAATTTCTCTATAATATAAGGTAATTGCATGTATATTTTGGTTTTATATTTTCAATTCAATTTCATTTGCTTAGACTTTGATATTAAAACTTCAGTTGGTGGGACATGAGGACAACTTTTGTGCAATTTGATCTGATTTGGCCTTAAAAAAACAAGTCATGACCTGATAACTTGATGGTTTTCATCATCATCATTGATTGTCATGACACGTTAAATTTTGGCGGAATGTAATGCTGATATTAGAGGCTTCTTTTTCACAATTCAAACGTACAAATCTTTTTATATGGAATAGGCAGTACAATTTGTTTGTTGTTCATGAAACTTAATGGATAGATGAAGATAGCAATTTGGTGTTTTCTGTTTGAACAAAAGAATAGATTTGTCTAATATTCCGACAAATTAAGAAATCAGAAGCAACATTGATTGAATAATCTAACAAAAGAAACTAATAAAACAATATCGATTTGTGTTTTGTTATACAAAGTTTGAAAATCTAGCAAAATATCGTCTTGCAATATAAAAGAAAAGTCTGAAACATCGGTAAACAATAAATAGAAGCAAAACATGGTACCAAGTGTAAGTCTCTATCGATTAAGTAGCTTCATACTTTTGTGGCTTTAATCTTGCAAAAATGGAAGGTCTTATTTTCAATTTTTTTTTGCGTTTGCATTTTGCAAAAATATATTATAGACATTTAAAAAATGTGTATATATTTCACAATTTTGTCCTCATAAAAACAAACGCAAATACGAACATTGCTTGGAAAAACCAACATTGTAATGTGTTAGAGCATCACCAATGGTAGGACTTTTTCAAAGATCCTGATTAATAAATTTATTATAAATTTTATAGTTTATGAAGTTTAAAATCTTTCTAAACATAATTAAATTTCTATAGGTTCAATGGTAGAACTTTGAGATTCTGAAAAAAAAAACTTTATTTTTTTTTGTCAAAAAATTAACCAATAAAATAAAGACATGTAAAGGTCCTGAACTTTCCCTAAAACTTTTTTATTTACAATCGTTTCTGAAGTTTATTTGTTATTTTGATTTATTTTTTTCCTTTTTTTTCTCTGAACCTTGAGTTTAGGACCTCTGTTGGAGGTGGTCGTAGGTGTTCTTTTTCTGCAGGCTACGTTGTACCATGAGATTTAGGGAGTAGAAACTAAGCGCTAAGTGTTTGTGAAATAAACGTTTGGGGGCATTTACGATTTTTTTTAGAAATACAAAGATGTTTTCTATCAATTTCGAGAACAACGACAATCCCTTTTTGACTCTACAAATCTCCCGCCTTAATTTCCCTCCATATTTTTTTCATTTCGCGTTTCTCTTACCAACTAAAGTAACAGACTCCCTCTTTCTCCTGACATCACGTGTTAAGATGTTAGATCTGGGCAACATGTCGATGTCGGCATCTCTAGCTCTCACTTGTTGCCCTGCTTTTCTTCCGGCGGCCTCAGGGCCGGAATTAGCCAAATCTATCGATCCCCCGGAAAAACTTGCCGGAGACTGCACCGGGAAACATATACCTCCGGAGGAAGAGGTCAGAGACATCAACAATGCTAATGTAGTAACTGCTTCTACCGGGAAAAATCAGTCGGACCGAGTCAAGAAAGGGTTGATTTTAGAAGATCATGTGAGGGATTGGGTCAAGAGAAGAGTTGACTCGGGAGTTTCTGAGTCAAAATGTCTCCTCCCTTTTCTTGTTGGAGCTAAGAAAATGGTACCATGTGTTTTCTTTCTTTTGTTAGGAGATAAAATAGAAGAATAGTGATTGATTGCTTTGAACTTTATCATTCAATGACATGAAACTAAGAAGATAAATCCTCTATGGCTCTAGCTAGGATTTTATATAAATCATTGCAAATATGTTCACCCAGGACGAGGGAGACATCGTTTGAGTTTCAGTTTACTATCTCAGAGTTATTGTAATCGAGTGTTGGAGTCAATTACTAAACTGTCTAGTATTTCAGATTATTGACACAGTGACTATATTTGGATTTGGTGCCAGGTTGATTGTCTTGTTTGCCATAAGCTGGTGTACCCGGGAGAAGAATTGCTGTGTTCTGTTCGTGGCTGTCAGGGCGTTTATCACTCGCTCTGTGCGAAAGAACGTCTCGGTTTTAATAATTCTGGGAAGTTCAGATGCCCTCAACATGTAAGATCCTCATTCCTTGTTTACAATTAAAGAATACTCTTCATCTGTACTGGCTTGCTTTCTATTGAGATAAGCATATTGTAGATCCCAACAAGTCTCTTCCTTTTGGTAGGCTTTTGAGTAAGATTCTTAAACGTTAGTTTTCTGTTAGTAATTAAATGGTGACTCTGTAGGGGAATGAATTGGATTAGTTGGACTGTGTAGTATCATTTTCGATCATCTAACAGAATGGAATATGCAGGAGTGCTTTGTCTGCAAACAAAGAACTCAATGGCGTTGTGTAAAGTGCCCTATGGCGGCTCACGACAAGCATGCTCCATGGCCAAATGAAATACTTCACATGAAAGACCAACCAGGAAGAGCAGTCTGTTGGAGGCATCCAACTGATTGGCGGCTAAACAGAAAGGTCGATTTTCTAGTTTCTTGCTTTTATTATTATCTGAATGTTTTTCACAATTTGTATCTCATACAGACTCACTTACAGAACTGACAAAATATATGTTCGTTGAGCAGAATGCAGTTGCACAAAGTGAGATGGAGGTCAGTGTTTCTTTGCCTCGTGCTACCGACGTGACTATTGTGAATTTAAGTAGTCTAGTGAAAGGACACTAACTCTTACGTAGACTTGTTCGCTCGGAAAAACAAAAGAGGGAAGAAATTGAAAAGCTGGACATTGTTTTTTTACTTGCACAATTTCAAGAGCTAGGAAATTAATTTCCTCTGCTCCAAAATCAGGAGGTCTTTTGCCAGCTGCCTTTGCCATATGTAGAAGAGGAGTTCAAGATTGACTTGACATGGAAAGATTCGGTTGCGAAAGATGATCTGCCTCCTTATGTGCACATCAGGCGGAGTATCCTTTGTAGTGTTCTATAAACAAATTCATTATTGGAGACATAAGTACATGGATATCATTTTTCACTACATAGGTGTCTTTCTTTGACCAAGTTAAGATATTTATTTGGTGAAGAAGAAGCGTGATAATGCTAATGATGGTGTTGGGTGCACGAACTGTGGCCCTACTTGCTGTAGAAGCTGTGTTTGCAGGTGTTTTCATTGACTAACCAACCAGCATCTTCTCTTCGAAAAAAATGAAACTTGGCTTGAGTGGTTTCTATTTTGAATTTTTGTTTACCTCAGGGTTCAATGCATAAGCTGTTCAAAGGGATGCCGATGCCCCGAAACTTGTGGAAACAGACCATTCCGGAAAGAGAAGAAGATCAAAATTGTTAAGGTAAACTTTTTAAGAGTTTCCTGAATCCTGCATTGTACTCTCTTGTTGTCTTGACATTTCATGTTATTGTTCTTACAGACCAAATTTTGCGGTTGGGGAGTAGAGGCAGCAGAATCCATTAACAAAGAGGATTTCATTGTTGAATACATCGGTGAAGGTAAGCTTAATTGATGGTGTATGTGAGCTTCATGGTTGTGGTGGAAAAGAGACGTATTTGAAATGTACTCGCTCGATCCACAGTGATCAGTGATGCTCAATGTGAGCAAAGGCTTTGGGATATGAAGCACAAAGGGATGAAAGACTTTTACATGTGTGAGATTCAAAAAGACTTCACAATTGACGCCACCTTCAAAGGAAACGCTTCTCGGTTCCTAAATCACAGTTGCAGCCCAAACTGTGTCTTGGAAAAGTGGTAAAGCATAGATTACATCATATAAATGTGTCAATTGTGCTCAAGAGAGAGAAAATTTTGAGTCAGTAATGTGTTGTTAATACAACAGGCAAGTTGAAGGTGAGACCCGTGTAGGTGTCTTTGCAGCTCGTCAAATAGAAGCAGGAGAGCCACTTACATATGATTACAGGTCAACTTTCTGGAACATTGGTGATGAGTCTAGCAATCTGAGATTCTGATGAATTAGCTTGTTTTTGTTTTTGCAGATTTGTGCAGTTTGGTCCTGAAGTAAAGTGTAATTGCGGTTCTGAAAACTGTCAAGGTTATCTTGGGACAAAGAGGAAAGAACCAAACTGTTTGGTTGTATCTTGGGGAGCAAAACGCAGAAGAGTGTCTCACCGACCTTTAGCCAATAAGTTGCAGCAAGATTAGCTTCAACAAACCCTTGGGAATATCTGTAAACAACTTGCTTTAATAGGTTGTCTGTTGTAGTTCTGTAGTAATCTCTATGGAGTTTTAGCACTGTAGCTTCAATCTTCTTACGAACACACACGACAGTACTGAGCAGAAAACCTAATTCTTTATGCTTTGATATATAGTTTGTCTTTTGTGTGATTAAGATTTCATTCTGGGCAGAGGCTTATAAACCACTTTTGTTTGTTACTAAAACTTAGAGCCTTAGGTGTAACAATGCGAAGATCATCGTCTAGCTTTTAGCATTTAAATTTACTGGTTATGCGCATGTGACTGAAGAGATTTTACTATATCATATGATCTTTTGGTAATCTTGGAACCATTCGAGCACTACCAAATAACTCGAGAAAAACAGAGAGACCATTCGATCGTCCCCAAATTTATTTAGATTTTAGGGGCCTATTTAGAAAACAAAAATTTGCAGAAAGGCCCAATTTCCTCGAGACATAACTCTTTTCAATTGAACTAAGCACAAGGCCCGAGTTTTATTTGGGCCGGGCCTGAACACCGCCTACTTGGATGCTCAACCTATATAATTTATTTATATGGTTATGTATAACAGATACAAAGTATAAGTTTATTATCCACACAATTCTATGATCAAATTTTCATTTTACTGCATAAACTTTAAAATAAAAATGGAGACAACCTATATTCTAAAGGACATGTGGTTTTTGACATGTTGTTTTTGAAAAAAATTAGGATGAATCAGAAGTAAAAAGTTTTGAACAACCATGATTGAATTAATAAAAACAATAACTAAACAATACCAATTTGATGAGGAATGACTATTTTCTGAGCTGTGAGACAAAGTAATTTCATATCTGCTAAATAAATGTGTATGTAGCAGTCTAATTTTTTAATTTCTTGTTTTCTTCTTTATAAATTATTATCGTAACTTTTTAAATTATAATATTACCGAGTTAAAATGTTTAAATACTAATTGTTTTGTTTCTATGTTTTCTTTTCTAATTTTACTATGAAACCAGTTTTTAGAAGTTTAACAAATTGACTAGTTTGTTTGTAAACTATAACATCTAAACATTTTTATTTTAATGAATATTAATAATTCAGAAAAAAATGAACAGATTTTGAAAATAATGGTTCTGATTACAAATTCAAAGAAAAAAAATAAACAATAAAATTGAACAAAGATATAGAAAAACATCAATCATCCAGCGTTATATTTATTTACAAATTCTGCATGCAACCTACCAATATCAATATCTCACTAATTATCTTATTATTTTTGACTTTCTTTGTCTTTGATTTGACAGTAAATAAAAAAAAATGAAAAGAAGAAAATTCATCTGGTTAAAATGATTGCTGAAGATAAAAGTTGATTAATGTTTTTTTAATACATATGACATTAGGAGCATATTTTGATTTATATATAAAATTTTGTAATTACTTTTTTCAATTGAAAAATATTTTTAAAATGATATTTCTTTGTTTTCAAACATTAGCTATTATATTATATTGTTTATTATAACTTTTTGTATGTAATTTGGTATCTATATTATTATATAAATATTCCAAATTTACAAAGTAACGGAAGACGTGAGGATTTGACGGAGGAATAAACGGAATTTGTTAAAAGAAAACTATATCTTCAAAGACATTTATACCCCTTCTTTTTTTTCTTTTTGGTATTTTTTTTTCATAAAAGCAGAAGCATTAAGCCGATCAAAACGCAACGTTTAGATCGGTCGGTCGGAAAGCGGCTACCTTTGTTGCTTACAGCATTTGTTCGTTTCTTTTACTCTCTCCGACAAAACCCACGAGACAGAGACACGACAAGAGAATCGTCCATGGACGACAAAGCCAGCGACGAAGCTGATGTCTACGCGGTGGAGAATAGAACGTCGGAGGCAGACAAGTGTGAGAAAGTGGAACCGGAAAAGGAGCTGTGTAACGGTGAAGACGACGGATTGAGTCAACTCAGAGACGAAGAATCACTTAAGACTACCGATGCGGATATGGAAGATTTACACGATGAGGCGGTGCGAGAAACCCTAGCTAAGGATCAGGTTGAAGGTAACGGTTTACCTTCTAAAATTGTTTTTTGATTTTCTTAAATGGTTTTTAGTTTTGATGAAATGATGTTTGTGTTTACCAGGTGCTCGAGAAAATTCGTCTGTGGAACCAAATGGTAAAGACGTAAGCGAGTTGAAGGTGAGTTTCTGGTGACTCTTCTTCTTTTCGTTGGACTGTTAACTTTTTGTTCATTTCTTAGTTGAGTTCTGAACACTGACTGGTTGGATTCTGTCTCATTGATATCTGGAAATTGTAGAAATTCAATTTATGAAGTCTACAAGTTCACTTCAGCCTTCGCTTTGTAACCATGCGATTTCATTGATTTCTGCTACTCCTACCGACTGAATCGTTTAATTATAGTCTGTATGACTTGTAACTAAGCTGCTTATATATTGAGAGTATTCATTTCGTATTGACCAGATGAAGAAAATCTTTTATCTTTTAAGAACCCGTTTAGTGGTTTTACTAGGACATGGGAAGAGTAGTAATCGTTGTGGTTAAGCTCAATCTGAATCAGTTGCATTTAGGCGTTTTTAAGCGCAGGTAAAGGCGTGTCATTTGAATTATTTCTGTGGCACATTGGCAGGAGAGGGCTAGTGGCAAGGAAAGTTTTTCAAGTGCAATTGTGTCTGTTGGTGAAATTGCAGTAGACAACCGTGAGGTAGAAAAATCTATTGGTCTGACTGCATCGTTAAATCCATCAGTGGTGGAGCCATCTCTATCTTCGGAAACGTCAGCTTTACATGCTGTATCTCTGGTTTCAGTTCCAACTAAACCGGAGCAAGGATCTGATTCTCGGGTGGTTAGCAACTTGTCTGTTTCTCCGGTTCTGAGGACACCGCCTCGTGATGGTTATAATTGGAGAAAATATGGGCAGAAGCAGGTTAAGAGTCCCAAGGGCTCACGGAGCTACTATAGGTGTACGTATTCTGATTGTTGTGCGAAGAAAATCGAATGCACCAATGATTCAGGAAACATGATAGAGGTTGTTAAGAAAGGTTCGCATAGTCATGAACCTCCCCAGAAGAATAGCTTCTCCCCGAGAGAGATTAGAGCTGTATCAGCTATCTCGCCTGGTTCAGAGTACAACACAGTAGTAAAAGACTTAGCAATAGTCCCCTGCGATTCAGCTCCGTCCGGTTCAACTAAAGAAAACATCTGTCAGGCGCTAACAATCGTTGAACAGAAGAGAAGTTGGGAGAACGAAGCTGTGGAGGAACCAGAGCCAAAACGAAGGCAAGTTCTTTAGTATTATAGAGTACGGTGCTTTTACACTTCACATCGAGAGGTAGAATTAACACTGGTCTATCTTTTATCTTGTATTTCAGACTGAAAAAGGATAACCCACAAAGTTCAGATTCTGTCTCCAAACCTGGAAAGAAACATAAATTCGTAGTACACGCAGCTGGTGATGTTGGGATCTCTGGTGATGGATACAGATGGCGCAAATACGGGCAGAAAATGGTGAAGGGGAATCCTAATCCGAGGTCTAAACTAAACGCATTACCCTTCTATTCTAAAGCGTTTCACTAGATATTCGATGGTTTGATGTATTCTGTTCCAAACATTCAGGAACTACTACCGATGTACTTCTGCTGGTTGTCCTGTCCGTAAACACATAGAGACAGCAGCAGAGAACACAGCAGCTATCATAATCACATACAAAGGAGTACACAACCACGACATGCCGGTGCCGAAGAAACGCCATGGTCCTCCTAGCTCAATGCTAGTGGCTGCAGCCGCCCCAACATCAATGAGAAGTAGGG